>CM042561.1:3729641-4056781 GCA_023630585.1 Cranoglanis bouderius
AGAGGATATGACAAGGAACAAACTGTTGAAAAACTCTGTGAGTATCCTCAATATGGATTAGCTGCTATATCTTTTCATTGTAAAAAAAAAAAAAAAAGAGTAGTATTGGTTGTTTGTTTGTAGAAATTTATTTCTTTAGCATGATAATTCCAAGTGATTCAGAAAAGTGCATACATATTTACAATAAGTGCATCAGAAATGTGATTACATATTTGCTATATTCTAATGATATACACTATATGGCCAAAAGTTTGTGGACTATTGCCCTCTTTTTTGGTATAATAACTTCCACTCTTCCACTGGGAAGGCTTTCCACTAGATTTTGGAGCGTGGCTTCAGGTGTTTGTGCTCAGTCAGAGACAAGAGCATTAGTGAGATCAGGCACTGATGTTGGGTGAGGAGGTCTGGGATGCAGTCGGTGTTCCAGTTCATCCAAAAGGTGTTCAGTGGGGTTGAGGTCAGGGCTCTATGCAGGACACTCGAGTTCTTCCACTCCAACCTTAACACCCACTGTCTTCATGGAGCTCACTTTGTGCACAGGGGCATCGACATGCTGGAACAGGTTCGGGCCTCTTAGTGCCAGTGAAGGGAAATTGTAAAGCTACAGCGTACAAAGACATTCTATACAATTGTGTGCTTCCAACTTTGTGGCTAAAGTTTGGGGAAGAACCACTTAAGGGTGTGATGGTCAGATGTCCACATACTTTTGGCCATAATGTAGGACACTGAAAAAATTGATATGTGAAAATATTTTGAATATGGGCAATGTCCATCTAAGAATATTTTTTAAATTATTAAATTATTATAAATCAAATACAAGATTATTCAGCCTGTTTTGGATACTTTTACTCATTTCAAGCTTTAAATTTTCGTATTCTATTGGTAGATCATTTTCTTTCTTTCTTTTTTTTTTTTCTTTTTTTTTTGGAAATAACTGCTTAAAATTTGAAAATTAGTAATTAGTACAATTAGTGTAAAATCTTATATTTTGTTAATTGTAATCTTATAACAGAAGAAGAAGAACAGATACATTTGACCATATAACAAACATTTTCACTTAATAAGATGTTTTTCTTTTTGCAGTGAACATACTACAGAATTTCTTAAGGTCACTGAAAAAAGTGGTTTTATGACAATGCAATGACTCGCTAAACAATTCACAAAGATGAGTTAAAATATGTCAGGAAAAAAAATTTAACTATTCTGTTTCTTGGATCACATTAATCAGATTTTCTAAACCCTCATGCTCAATGTTAAAAAAAAACAAAAACAAAACAGGAACATGGATCAAGATTTTAAAACACCAGCTATCGCATAAACCTCTCAAAGTACAGAAATTTTTTTTAAATTTAAATAAAAAATTTGTTTTGTTTTCCTTTTTTTTATTGTGAAACGTACGTGACGCGCATTTTTCGTCGTTCTTAAATGACCTTTCTGCTTCGTTAAAAGCAAACGTTCTCAGAAAATCATACAAACATTATAATAAAGAATTATAGGCCTATAATTATAAATGCCGCCCATTTATGACTTGACTGTGTCCTAGAGTTATAGCAGATAAAAAATGTTTTACAGCTTTTATTGTATTATATAAATTAATTATAATTAACTGAAGAAGCCAAAAAATATAACAAGAAACAGATTTATAATGGGTTTAAAATTTATAAAGCTCGATTTTTTTTTTCTTTTCATATAATCCACTTGCTTCAAAACAGGACCTCAACCCCAACATTTACAACCTGATAGCCAGGGTGGACCTGCTGGTTTTATTGTGCTGGAAACTTTGTTAGGAATCAAAGCAAAAATAGCTAATGTTATTAAATGCTAAAACTTTTTTGTTCTCAAGCAAGCTAACCAAATCATAGCATCCATTTAACACCAAAAAGCAAATTAATAAATGCTGATCCTGTTATTGATACAATCCAAATGCATTTCTTCCCAGTAAGGACACTGTTAGAGAAATATATTGCATGCATTTAAATAAAAACAAAAAAAACAACAAAAAAACAACAACTGTGAAGCTACGGTAGATAACAAATCAGTATTATTTTATTCTTCTTATTATTATGAACTTCATAATATTAGCTAATGCAGCATAATTTATGTTTGTTGTTGTTGGTTAATGTTGAATATCATTCCACGTGCCTTTTGGGTTGTCTTTATTAATATTAATAATATTCCTGTCCTGTTTCATTGACCTCAGTTGCTTATTTGCAGATGACATGTTGATGTCCTTCAATGAAAAACAAAATCGCATGCAGAAGATGCTGGAGGAGATGCAAAAAAACAGAGAAGAAAAGAAAAAAAGTGCAGGAGATCCTAATTCCCTGCTTTTCCCAGAATCTTACCTGTTTAAAACATGGGGTAGGAATCTTTCCCATGACGAACAGCGTGAGGCACAGGAGGGCTATATAAAATATGGATACAACGTCTACCTGAGCGACCGGCTACCAATTAATCGACCACTACCAGACACCCGTGATTCCAGGTGACCTGAACATTAAAATAAATAAATAAATAAACAAACAAACAAACAAACAAACAAACAAACAAAACATGGAAGGATATAGCAGGTGGTACACATTGACCTAACCCTATGTTAACACTAGCAAGTCACAAGTCACAAATGGGAAATAATTACATAAAAAGTAAAGTGAAGATGTGAGAGGGGATGTTAGAGAACCCCTCGCACTTGGAGTCGCTTGCGAAACGAACGACTCATTTCCGCATTCCACGCTCCGCTGCTACGGAGAACAGCGTACTCCCCATTCACAAAAACCCGCTGGACTGATTCATACATTAACTCACGTTTTGTTTACTTTGCCATTGTGCTTGTGTTTTCGTTTACGTCATGTCTCTGCCCTGTTTGTTCATTGGCTCTTGGCTTTTTGGTTACGTCATGGCTCCGCCTCCTTACGTTCATTGGTTTTCCGTTTCATTGTGATTATTAGTTTCAGGTGTGTCTCGTTGTTTTGTGCGTATATTTAAACCGCTTCCCGTTTCCGCTTCTTGGCGGAGTATTACCTACCTAAATACCTAACTAAGTAAGCAAGTAAGTGAATGTGTTGCCTTTACCTCGCGTTTCATGGACTATGGATTATTCTCTCATTACTTTTTGGATCTATGCCTTGCCCTTGTGAATTCATGTTTTGCATTTTGGGATTATACTCGTTTTTGCTCCTTTGGATTTTTGTTTGTTTTTGACCATGCTTTTGTGTTCTGTTACTTTTGAATTAAGTTCCTAATAAACTGACCTTTTCCCCAGCGAATGCATCCAGCCTCCCCTCCGTGTTACATAACAGAATACTCCGCCCAACATGGATGCTAGCCGCGCCAAATTTTTTGTTCCCCCACTGGACTCAATTTCTTTTCGGGCCTGTCTTCCTCCTCCTACCGCCTACAATGGCTTTTCTACATACCCCCAATATTTTCTTTTGCAGGCCCAGGGATATTTTCTCAGTTTAAAAGATCCCAAACCCACTGAGGAACAATGGGCGCGGTTCCTCCTGTCTCGGTTAGTCGACTCAGCCCGCCGGTGGGCAGAGATCCACCTCGCCAGAGGGTACACCGAACTGAGTACAGTTTCGGGTTTCGTGGATCTCCTGATCAACGAATATGGGAGCCCGGAATTCGAGCCGGACATCCAAACTTTCCTTAATCAAGTTCACCTGCTTGGTGAGCCCGGCCAGTCGTTTCTGGAGCACTATGAGAGGGAGCGGGCAAATGTGGCGGCCTGCACCTCTCAGCCCCGAACCCAAGAGTGCGCAACCGAGGGATGCACCCGGCAAGCCAGTCTACAGTGCCCCACCTGTTGAAAATGGGGAACAAGGAGCTACTATTTCTGCTCGCAGGACTGTTTTAAGGACAGCTGGCGAGTCCATAAGCGGCTCCATAGGTGGGCACCCCCTGAACTCCAGCCAGAGACCCAGCAGGAGGTCCCTCCAGCGGAGCGCCACCTGGAGGTTAACGTGGCAACCTCCAGCCCCGAGCTCCAGCCGGAGACCCAGCAGGAGGTCTCCTCAGCGGAGCTGCCCCTGGAGGTTAACGTGGCAAGCTCCAGCCGGAGACCCAGCAGGAGGTCTCCCCAGCGGAGCGCCCTCCGGAGGTCCACAAGGGGACCTCTGCTCCTGTCCTGTGTCAGCCGGAGGTCCACTAGGAGACCTCCGCCCAAGCCACGTTCCTGCTGGAGGTCCACGGGATGACCTCATCCGATGCCAAGTCCATGTCAGAGGTCCACGGGATGACCTCCTCCGAAGCCAAGTCCATGTCAGAGGTCCACGGGATGACCTCCTCCAAAGCCAAGTCCATGTCAGAGGTCCACGGGATGCCCTCCTCCGAAGCCAAGTCCATGTCAGAGGTCCACAGGATGACCTCCATTCCAAGTCCTAGTCCATATCTCAGTCCAGATCCATACCCTAATCCCGAGTCCTGTTCCAGTCCATGCCTCAGTTCAGACCCAGAGTCCTTTCTCAGCCCAGAATCCAGTTCAGAATCCAGTCCAGTTTATAGTTTAGTTTCCAGTTCAGGTTCAGATCCTGTTCCCAATCCAGGTTCCAATCCATTTCCCAATCCAGTTTCCAGTCTAGGTCACAGTTCAGTATTCAGTCTAGTCTGTCTTGAATCCAGTCCTGTTCCCAGTCCAGTTCCCAGTCAAGTTTCTGATTTCATTTCCAGTTCTGTTTCTAGCCTAGTTTCCAGTCCTGTACATAGCTAGAAGTAAGCAACTATCACGGAACACTAGAGCAAACAAAGCAAAACTCTTGGAAGCAAGAAGCAAGCTTCAGCAATACACCAGAGACATGAAGTCTCAGTGGTGGGAGGAGAAAGCGGAAAGTTTACAACTTGCAGCAGATAGAAACGACATGAAAGAACTCTACCAAGGACTTGTATGGCTCACAAAAGAGAGGAACAACCCAGTTAACCACAGTAAATGGAGAAACAGTCCTCCAGGACAAAAATGAGATACTTGGACGTTTTGCAGAACATTTTAACCAACTACTGAACATCCCAGGAAATACTGACCAAAGAGCGCTGGATAACATCACTGAAAGACCGGTAATAAGTAGTCTTGATGAAATACCGGATTTCACAGAACTCCTCAATGCCATAGAAATGACGAAGGAACGTAGGGCACCTGGTAGATGTGGAATCCCAGCAGAGATATGGAAACATGGCGGCCTCAAATTACAAAAGAAATTGTTTGATTTGATCAAGAACATCTGGGAAAAAGAGGAAATGCCACAAGACTGGAAAGATGCTAACATCATACCGATATTCAAGAAAGGTGATCGAAAGGACTGCGGAAACTATCGTGGAATATCTCTTCTGTCTATAGCTGGGAAGATCATGGCCCGCATTCTACTAAACAGATTGAATCAAGAAAAATCTCCTAACATACTACCCGAGACACAGTGTGGATTCCGTGAAGGACGGAGCACCATGGATATGGTGTTCAGTCTTCGGCAAATCCAGGATAAATGCCAGGAACAGAACATGCCACTTTATGCCATATTCATCGACTTTGCAAAGGCGTTTGATACGGTATCAAGAGAGGGACTCTGGATAGTGCTGAAGAAGTTTGGATGTACTGAAAAGGTCAGATCCCTGCATGATGGCATGCAGGTACAGGTAGTTCAAGGACAGTCAACTTCCAACGAGTTTCCAGTAACGAAAGGTGTAAAGCAGGGCTGTGTACTGGCTCCTACATTGTTCTCGCTGTACCTAAGTGCTATGCTAGAAGTTGCTTTTAGAGATGTGAGAGAAGGAGTCTACATCCAGACAAGACATGATGCAAACCTCTTCCAAGTCTCCCAGTTCAAGTCCAAGACACGCACCACCAAATACCTTGTTAGAGAGATGCTGTTTGCAGATGACAGTGCTCTGGTGGCTCACTCAGCAGAAGATATGCAGTTACTTGTGGATCGGTTTGCCAAAGCTGCTGCTCAATTCAGTCTAAAGATCAACATAAAGAAAACTGAATGCTTGTACCAACCTGTGAAGCTGCTCAATCCACCACCCGAACCTGAGGAAATTACCATCAACAACGAGCCTCTGGTTCAGTGTACAGATTTTAGGTACCTGGGCAGCACGGTATCAAACAATGCAAAAATTGATAAAGAGCTGAGACACAGGATAGGAAATGCCAGCGCAGCTTTCGGTAAACTGCAGGATCGTCTGTGGAAAAACAGGCATGTGTCTGTCAGGGTTAAGTGCAAAGTGTATAGAGCAGTGGTATTGACAGCCTTGCTGTATGGAGCAGAGACATGGACTGTTTATCGAACACAAGTTAAGAGACTTCACGCATACATGATGAAACAGCTCAGATCAATTATGAACATCAACTGGAAAGACAAAGTCACAAACAAAGAAATACTGCAGCACGCTGGCCTACCGTCAATGGCCAACATCTTAATAGAAAAAGGCCTCAGATGGCTTGGTCATGTGCACAGGATGGAAAATGAGTGTCTACCTAGACAGCTGTTGTACTCTCAACTTTGTGAAGGGAAACGGAACCATGGCAGACCGAGGCTACGATACAAGGATGTAGCAAAGAGAAACATGAAGTGGAGAGAAATTGATATAGAGAGGTGGCAAAGGACCGCAGACAACAGAGTGGCATGGAGAACAGCCATAAAGCCGAAGCCATAGAACAGTCATTGTTGAATCGACCGACTGCAAGAGAGAGAGAGAGACCCAGTCCAGTTTCTAGTTCAGTTCTCAGTCCAGTTTCTAGTTCAGTTCTCAGTCCAGTTTTCAATCCAGTTTCCAATCCAGTTTCCTGTCCTGTCTCCAAGTCTCTCTCCAGGTCTGTCTTCAAGTCTGTCTCCAATCCAGGTGCCAAGTCTGATTCCAGTCCTGGTTCCAGTCCAAGCTCTAAGCCAAGCTCCAAGCACCAAGCCAAGCTCCAAGCCAAGCACCAAGCCAAGCACCAAGCCGAGCTCCAAGCCAAGCTCCAAGCCAAGCTTCAAGCCAAGCACCGCGCCAAGCACCACGCCAAGTACCACGCCAAACACCAGGTCAAGCACAGCTTTAAGTTCCAAGCCAAGTTCCAAGCCAAGTTCCAGACCATGGCTGAAGAGACAACCAGACAAGCTTCACTCTGGCTCTGGAACACTGGACATTACCAGCCTCGGGTCATGGGGGACAGACATTAGGATCCTGCCCAGGGGCCCAGGTCTGCCAGAGCGGTTAGAACTTTTGGTGCTTCAGGAGCAGCACCTTTGGGGGGGGGGGCACTGTTAGAGAACCCCTTGCACTCGGAGTCGCTCGCGAAGCGAACGACTCATATCCGCATTCCACGCTCCACGCTGCTACGGAGAACAGCGCAGTCCCCATTCACAAAAACCCGCTGGACTGATTCATTCATTAACTCACGTTTTGTTTACTTTGCCATGTGCTTGTGTTTTCGTTTACATCATGTCTCTGCCCCCGTTTGTTCATTGGTTTTCCGTTTCATTGTGATTATTAGTTTCAGGTGTGTCTCGTTGTTTTGTGCATATATTGAAACCGCTTCCTTTCCACTTCTTGGCGGAGTATTACTTACCTAAATACCTGAGTGAGTGAGTGAGTGAGTGAGTGAGTAAAGTAAGTCTTCTTTTCCTTTTGGCTGTTCCCTTCAGGGGTCGCCACAGCGAATCATTTGCCTCCATCTAGCCCTATCTCCTGCATCCTCTTCTCTCAGACCGACTACCTACATGTCCTCCTTCACTACATCCATCCTCCTCTCCTTCTTTGACAACAGTAGCCCAATTTCCACCAGTGCCTTGTAGGTCAATGGCACCGATGGCGGTCGTTGTTAACCCGGGCCCCGACCGATCCGGTATGGAAGTCATGTTATTGATTCGCATATTGAATTTGGCAAAAGTTTTACGTCGGATGCCCTTCCTGACACAACCCTCTCTATTTATCCGGGCTTGGGACCGGCACAAAAAGTACACTGTCTTGTGTCCTCCTGTGGCTGGATTAAAGTAAGTAAAGTAAGTAAAGTAAGTAAAGTGAATGTGTTGCCTTTACCTCACATTTCATGGACTATGGATTATTCTCTCGTTACTTTTTGGATCTATGCCTTGCCCTTGTGAATTCATGTTTTGCTTGCGTTTCATGGACTGTGAATTACTCTTTCGTTATTTTTTGGATCTATGCCTTGCCCTTGTGAATTCATGTTTTGCATTTTGGGATTATACTCGTTTTTGCTCCTTTGGATATTTGTTTGTTTTCGACCATGCTTTTGTGTTCTGTTACTTTTGAATTAAGTTCCTAGTAAACTGACCTTTTCCCCAGCGAATGCGTCCAGCCTCTCAGAACTGAAGAAATGTCAGACCATCAATTTCCCTCAGGGATCAAACCGCAGGAACCAAACTCACAATCACTGGGTCTCAGTAACAATATCCAATCCTGTTTCACAGGATGAAAAGTAAGACCCAGTCATGTTTCATCTTTTTCAGGCGTCGGCTGACATGAGATGCACTGGGTATGTGACCGGTGAACAATTTGTGTGTTGGTACTCACTCACTTTCAGATAAACACTTTATCCTGGTCAGGGTTGTGGTAAATCCAAAGTCTATCCTGGGAACAATGGGCAGGAGGCAGGAATACACCCTGAATGGGATGCTAATAGCACACACACCCTAGGGGCAATTTAGCTTAACCAATCCACCTGGCATGTTTTTGGGACATGGGAGGAAACCGGTGAACCCAGAGGAAACCCACGCAGACACAGGGAGAACATGCTTAAATAGATAGTGGTATGTGTCAGTCCAGTTACAGATATTTGCTCATCTACCTACAGTACATTTGTTTCTAAAATGCTGCAAAGATAATTTCTACATATTCATTTTAAGAGCAGTTTTAAGTTTACATTTACATATTGAAAAGAAATAGAATTTCTTAAAAACCCAGAACAATAACTCAAAAAAAAACAAAACACATAAAAAATAGACTTTTCCCAATTTTGGATTTCTCAATATAAAAAATTATATTAAACCATGAACAGCGAGTGTGTATATTACCGTGTGGTTAAATCTTTTCATGTAGCCATGTTTCTGTTAATTTTATTATTCAGGTGTGCTACAAAGGTGTATCCGGAGCAGCTCCCATCGCTCAGTGTGGTTCTGATCTACCTGAATGAGGCTCTGTCGATCTTAAAGAGAGCCATACACAGCATCATCAACAGAACGCCTGCTCACCTGCTCAAGGAGATCATACTGGTGGACGATCACAGCACTAATGGTTCGTTAAAAAATCAAACCCAGTTAGATCTGTGACATGTTTATACTTGTATTATTCAGAGTTAATTGATGAGCTTAAACAAATTATATGCAGTCATTCCACAGCGCAGTTGAATTCTCAATTCTGATTGGTCAGAAGGTGTTGATTAATTTTCTATAACAGCATCTCTGACAGTAGTTCCAGCTACAAGTCTACGTTCCACAAAATCTACTTCTAATAATGAACTGATTAGACATTGTGTTGATATTTAACAAAGAAAAATGTGAGGAGAAGTTTATTTAACATTCATGGAAGGAGTCCCCAGTGTTACCGCTTTGTGATGGTCAGGGTTTTTTTGACACAGGAAAGTTATCAGGACAGAGTTTGCACTTTGTGGTTTATTAATAACACAAGTTACGTTTTTTTGTTTGTTTTTTTTGGCTTATTCACTTCAAGATTGAGAAAAAAAAATAGACTAACTTTTTTTGTGGAAGTTCCACAATATTAAACATAACAGTAAGTGGATAAAAAGTATTGTTCTTTAATGAAAATTGTAGTCATTGGCAAATTGCTCTGGTATAAGAGGAATTAAACCCTCTGGGACATGCTGTTATAGGAAAGTAGTCAACTTTGGGTCGGTAACAGTGACTCCACTTTGGACCTCACCACCCCACTGTTCATTATTTTCCTGTGATGGCAAAACACAGCATGTTTAATTGGACCTGAATTGAATTAATAAATCTAAAAATGTGGTTAAAACAAATCATACTTTTGAGTCCAATTTTTTTTTCAGTCAAATTAGACTACATGAACTGAAAGTTGGTTCGTGTTCCTGTTCATATTTTGCACAGATTATGGAAGAAGAATGCTTTCTGTTCCATGTTGTCTAGTAATTATGGCAACCACGCTAAACATAGTTTGGTAGTATTAAACGGCTTACTAGTTACTTTTATTTACTTAATTGAGATGTATTTTGTGTTCATGCGACGTTACGCAAATGTTAAATATAGCTTATCCTCAAATCATGGACTTGACTATAGGTCTCCAATCTTTTCCACAAAGAGCCAGTATGGCTGCAGGTTTTCATTGACTAATTAATCAGGTTTGGAATGAATACACAGCCACGCTGTCCCTTTGTAACAATATTGGACACTTTTGGATAAAAAACAATTCATGAATGTTAATGTTATATCACCAGAAGTAGGCTGGACACAGTTGCGGTCAAAAACTTCGTCACTTTATTCAGCACACATGTGGAAAGGACACAGGGTAACACAAAAGCTTTTTAGAAGGCTTCGAGACTTCGCGGGATATCGTGGCAAAGTTTATACACACTCTCAAAATCGTTAGCGCTAGCAGTAAGAAAAACACACACTTAACAACAGCAAGGAAAAACGGAAAAACAGCATCCAGAAATAAACACCCTTCACATAAAATGTGGTCACTACGTAAAGTGTGTTAACTACACAGCGCTAACAGATAATCAGACACAAATGCACGTAAAATTATCACCGAGATGTGTAAATAGAAAGAGGGCTTGGGAGGAAGTCGGAATCCAAGGTACTTAGCTTAAAGGTCAATGCCGTGAGAATCAGTCCAGAATTCAGTTGCTCAGTAAGGTAAGATTTGGGAAAAACAAACAATACTTCGCGTCCAACCTGTAACACAAAAGTCCTTAAATACAGTGCTGGTCAGATTGAGGACAGGTGTGCGGGATTAAAAGGAAAGTGATTGTGACCGTGGTAGTGTGTGGGTGTTTTGGGTGTTGTAGTCCCTGGCGGCCATGTTTGTAGGCCGCCGAGCTTGCTGGGAAATGTAGTGTGGAGTGTGTGAGTGAGGGTTCTGGTAATTGAAGTCGCGCTTTTCGCGCGACCTAACAGAGCCCCCCCCCAAAGGCGCGGCTCCCGACGCGCCGCAAGTTTTGTCCGTTCTGGCGGACCCGGACCCCTGGGCAAGATTAGCACATCTGCCCCCCTGGAACCGAGGCTGGTGCAATTTAATGTCCCGCAGCCAGAGTCGACCGTGACGAGGACTTGGACGAGGACTTGGACGAGGACTTGGACGAGGACTTGGACGAGGACTTGGACGAGGACTTGGACGAGGACTTGGACGAGGACTTATGCTCGGCCTGGATCTCGGGGTTGCGCGTGACCTGGTGCTCGGCCTGGGTCTCCGAGCTGTGCGTGACCTGGTGCTCGGCCTGGAACTCCGAGCTGCGCGTGACCTGGTGCTGGGCCCGGATCTCCGAGCCGCGCGTGACCTGGCGCTCTGCCTGGAACCTGCTTCAGCTCCTGGATTAGAGACAGTGGAGCGAGTTGGGTTGGAAACAGAGGAGGAGATAGTGGAGTGAGTTGGGTTGGAAATAGTGGAGTGAGTTGGGTTGGAGACTGAGGAGGAGACAGGGCTGGAGACTGAGGAGGAGACAGGGCTGGAGACTGAGGAGGAGACAGGGCTGGAGACTGAGGAGTGAGCTGGGTTATGAGTGGAGCTGGGAGTGAAAACACCCTCTGCACTGAGGAGGAGGGCTAACACCCATCCCGAAATTAAACCCATGTAGCCCTCATAAAAGTCAGAAACTGGACCTGGGAAATGATTGGTAATGGGGCTTGGAACCGGATTGAGAACAGGACTGGGAGCCGGACTGGGAGCAGGATTGGGAACCGGACTGAGAACAGGACTGAGAACAGGGCTGGGAGCAGGATTGGGAACCGGACTGGGAGCAGGATTGGGAACCGGACTGGGAGCAGGACTGGGAACCGGACTGGGAGCAGGACTGGGAACCGGACTGGGAGCAGGATTGAGAACCGGAGTAGGAACCGGACTGGGAACAGGATCGAGAACTGGATTGGGAGCAGGACTGAGAACTGGATTGGGAGCAGGACTGAGAACAGGATTGGGAACCGGAGTAGGAACCGGACTGGGAACAGGATCGAGAACCAAAGTAGGAACCGGACTGGGAACCAGGGTGAGAATTGGATTGGGAGCAGGACTGAGAACAGGATTGAGAACCGGAGTAGGAACCGGACTGGGAACCAGGGTGAGAACTGGATTGGGAGCAGGACTGAGAACAGGATTGGAAGCAGGACTGAGAACTGGATTGGAAGCAGGACTGAGAACAGGATTGAGAACCGGAGTATGAACCGGACTGGGAACCAGGGTGAGAACTGGATTGGGAGCAGGACTGAGAACAGGATTGGAAGCAGGACTGAGAACAGGATTGGAAGCAGGACTGAGAACAGGATTGGAAGCAGGACTGAGAACAGGATTGGAAGCAGGAGTGAAATCTGGACATGGGCTTGGAGTGGAGGTTTCTTCTAGAACCTCTGAGACGAGCAGGCCAGGAGAGGTTTCCTCTTTATTCGCTGGCTGCTGCTTGGGGCTGGAGGTCGCCTGGTTAACCTCCAGTTGCAGTTCCGCTGTGGAGACTTCCTGCTGGGTCTCCGGCTGGAGCTCGGGGCTGGAGGTCGCCATGTTAACCTCCAGTTGCAGCTCCGCTGTGGAGACTTCCTGCTGGGTCTCTGGCTGGAGCTCGGGGCTGGAGGTCGCCATGTTAACCTCCAGTTGCAGCTCCGCGATGGAGACTTCCTGCTGGGTCTCCGGCTGGAGCTCGGGGCTGGAGGTCGCCTGGTTAACCTCCAGTTGCAGCTCCGCTGAGAAGACCTCCTGTTGGGTCTCCGGCTGGAGCTCGGGGCTGGAGGTCGCCATGTTAACCTCCAGTTGCAGCTCCACTGAGAAGACCTCCTGCTGGGTCTCCTGCTGGAGCTCGGGGCTGGAGGTCGCCTGGTTAACCTCCAGTTGCAGCTCCGTCGTGGAGACTTCCTGCTGGGTCTCCGGCTGGAGCTCGGAGCTGGAGGTCGCCATGTTAACCTCCAGTTGCAGCTCCGCTGTGGAGACTTCCTGCTGGGTCTCCGGCTGGAGCTCGGGGCTGGAGGTCGCCTGGTTAACCTCCAGTTGCAGCTCCGCTGAGAAGACCTCCTGTTGGGTCTCCTGCTGGAGCTCGGGGCTGGAGGTCGCCTGGTTAACCTCCAGTTGCAGCTCCGCTGAGAAGACCTCCTGCTGGGTCTCCTGCTGGAGCTCTGAGGGTGCCCGCTGGTGGAGCCGCTTATGCACCCGCCAGCTGCCCTTGAAACAGTTTTGGGAGCAGAAGAAGCTGCTCCTTACTCCCTGGTTCCTGCAGGTGGGGCACTGCAGGACGGCCGGGCGGGTGCATCCCTCGGTGGAACACTCCTGGTTTTGGGGGTCTGAGGAGCAGGCCGCCACGTTAGCCCGCTTACCCCCATAATATTCCAGGAATGAGTGGTTAGGTCGGTCGCCCAGACGGTCCTTCCCCAAAAAGGTCCTGAGGTCGGGTTGGAAGTCTGGGCTTCCGAACACCTGAACCAGTAGATCCACAAAGCCCAAAACTGTTTTGAACTTCATGGATCCACTGGCAAGGTGAAGCTCTGCCCATTGGCGAGCAGAGCCGACCAAACGAGAGAGGAGGAACCTCACCCACTGTTCCTCGTCGGGCTTGGGGTCCTCCAAACTCAGGAAATAAATCTGTGCCTGCAAACAGAAGCACTGTGGCCAGGTGGAAAAGCCATCAAACTCATCGGGGGGATAAACAAACGTCCATTGGGGGAAAAAAATTGAATTGTTTGCAGGCATTTTAAATGTGGCGTGGCGTGGCATGGCGTGGTGTGGCATGGCGCGGCGTGCCCTTACTTTCCCCGCTGCATCCATTTAGAGGCGAAGTATTCTGTTATGTAACCAGAAGTAGGCTGGACACAGTTGCGGTCAAAAACTTCGTCACTTTATTCAGCACACATGTGGAAAGGACACAGGGTAACATAAGAGCTTTTAGAAGGCTTCGAGTCTTCGCGGGATATCGTGGCAAAGTTTATACACACTCTCAAAATCGTTAGCGCTAGCAGTAAGAAAAACACACACTTAACAACAGCAAGGAAAAACGGAAAAACAGCATCCAGAAATAAACACCCTTCACATAAAATGTGGTCACTACGTAAAGTGTGTTAACTACACAGCGCTAACAGATAATCAGACACAAATGCACGTAAAATTATCACCGAGATGTGTAAATAGAAAGAGGGCTTGGGAGGAAGTCGGAATCCAAGGTACTTAGCTTAAAGGTCAATGCCGTGAGAATCAGTCCAGAATTCAGTTGCTCAGTAAGGTAAGATTTGGGAAAAACAAACAATACTTCGCGTCCAACCTGTAACACAAAAGTCCTTAAATACAGTGCTGGTCAGATTGAGGACAGGTGTGCGGGATTAAAAGGAAAGTGATTGTGACCGTGGTAGTGTGTGGGTGTTTTGGGTGTTGTAGTCCCTGGCGGCCATGTTTGTAGGCCGCCGAGCTTGCTGGGAAATGTAGTGTGGAGTGTGTGAGTGAGGGTTCTGGTAATTGAAGTCGCGCTTTTCGCGCGACCTAACAGTTAATCACATGTTGCTGTGTCACAGTGCCCCAATCATTATGCTACTTTTGCACAGAGGACCTGAGAGGGAGGTTTGATTTCTACATTGCTGCCACACTGAAGCAGCATCCTCAGCTGAAGATCCTGAGAGTGAGACACGATCGGCAGATGGGCCTCGCCCAAGCTCGAGTCTCTGGTTTGACTGCCGCTAGTGCTGACGTTGTGGCCATTTTGGATGCACATATAGAGGTCAATGTGCAGTGGTGAGTATTAAATCAACTGAAGTACTGCAATCTATTAACCAATGCTAAGTTACACATTTGGGTGGCACTCTGATTTAGCAGGTAGTATTGGTGCCTCACAGCAACAGGGTCTGGGGTTCGATCCTGAGTTCTGGCACTGACCCAGCGCTCATGCTAGCAAGCAACAAAACAACAGGTGACCGTATGTGTGTGACATGGTGCTATGCAAATGGCATTTGAGTTGACATTTTCTCAACTGTATGCAAATTAGGCGTGATGCAGCAAAGAGACAAATCCAAACAATTGACTCAGATGATTGCTCGGACCAATCCTAGGTCAGGATTACACAACATTAGCTCCTACCTGCATTACATGAGTATAGAGACATGAGGAAGTAAAAGACATCTTGAAAGTCAGTAGCAGAGAACCTTTGTGCTTCTGGTGAGAGGGCATAGTTAGTACAGTTAGCTTGCTTTTTCACCTCCCGAAAACCACTAGGTAAGAGGATTTGTCATGCTGAAGGCAGGTGTATTCCATCTGTAACATACTTCCATGATATATATTAAATATTTGCAATATATTTGCAATATATTAAATATTTGTCTACCGTTAACAATGTGGTTATCAAGTTGCCACCACTGGCAAATAAACTATAATAATATAATATTTACTGACAGTTACACAGTGAAAGCAAACATGACTCAGCCTTTCCCATTAACTTTCTGCCATCGAGTAAACAATGAGCAGGAACTCAAGCATGCACTCTCCATGATCTAATGTTCACATGTTTGCTCAGATTTTTTCTTTGTTCTTTTTATTTTTCAGGTTAGTGTACTAGCCACAGCTTTAATTGCTTTCATGCCATTATCCAGACAGCAATGTGAACTATTCAGACAGACATCTTAAAAATGTGTATTTGCTTGTGTGTTTTATTGTTTCCTCCATCAGTAGATTTGTGATTTAAAAAAAGAATGATGAAAAAAGATCTGTCCAGATGGAAGATTTATCATGTAACATTACTATAAGAAAGACTGAATAATATCTGCAGCAGCCTGACAATTGTCATTATTTTATTTGTACTTATTTATCATTTGTTTTCTACTGAAACATCCATGAGAATTCTATTGTACAAGTAAAGCTTGTGTACAGTCAGGTCCGTAAGTATTTGGACAGTGACACAGTTTTTTGTAATTTTGCCTCTGTACACCACCACAATGGATTTGAAATGAAGCAATCAAGATGTGATTGAAGTGTAGACTTTCAGCTTTAATCCAAGGGGTTTAACAAAAATATTGCATTAACTGTTCAGGAATTAC
The DNA here is from genome assembly GCA_023630585.1 of Cranoglanis bouderius. NCBI lineage: Eukaryota > Metazoa > Chordata > Actinopteri > Siluriformes > Cranoglanididae > Cranoglanis > Cranoglanis bouderius. Next base: position 3,745,817 of record CM042561.1, read on the forward strand.
AGCCTTTTTTTTTTTTTTACAGAGTCCCTCCATTTTCACAGGCTCAAAAGTAACTGGACAAACCAACAATCATAAATATCAGGATACTTGGAAGCAAATCCTTTGCAGTCAGTGACTGCCTGAAGTCTGGCGGCCATGGACATCACCAAATGTTGAGTTTCCTCCAATGAGATGCTTTGCCAGGCCTTTACTGCAGCTGCCTTCAGTTGCTGCTTGTTTGTGGGTCTTTCTGCCTTCAGTTTTGTCTTCAGTAACTGAAAAGCATGCTCAATTGGGTCGAGGTCATTGGACATTTAGGAACATTTCATTTCTTTGCCCTTAGAAGATCTTGGGTTGCTTTTGCTGTATGTTTTCATGTGAGTCATTAGCCATATGTACTGTGAAGTGCTGTCCTATCCGTTTTGCAGCATTTGACTGAATCTGAAAAGAAAGTATTGCTCTATACACTTCAGAATTCATCCGGCTACTCCTATCAGCATTGACATCATCAATAAACACCAGTGACCCAGTTCCATCAGCAGCCATACATAGTCTAATCTGATCTTTCTGTTCGAGTGTTACCATTGGCTTGCATCTTGAGGTAAACTGTCTGTATTTACAGTCATGAAGGTGTCTCTTGATTGTAGACTTTGACAATGATAAGCCTATACCCTCTCCAGAGTGTTCTTGACTTGGCTAGATGCTGTGAAGGGGTGTTTCTTCAACAAGGAAAGAATTCTGAATTCATCCACTTTAGTTGTCTTACAGGCCTTTTGGCATTCCTTCTTTTTAAGAATGTACCAAATTGTTGATTTGGCCACTCCTAAAGTTTCTGCTGTCTCTCTGTTAGGTCTGTTTTGGGTTTTTTTTTTTAGCCTAATGATGGCCTCCTTCACTTTCATCAACATCTCTTTGGACCACATATTGACAGTTCCCATGAACAGCTACCAAATGCAAATTCAACACTTGAAATCAACTGCGGACCTTTTGTCTCCTTAATTTATCATGAAATTATGAGGAAACAGGCCACACCTGGCCATGAAACTGCTTATCATTCAATTGTCAGACACAGCACTAGCTGGTTCATAACACCAATTACTTTTGAGCCTGTGAAAATCGAGGCTGTAATTCCAAAATGCTTAATGCAATATTTTTGTTAAACCCCTTGAATTAAAGCTGAAAGTCTACACTTCAATCACATCTTGATTGCTTCATTTCAAATCCATTGTGGTGGTGTACAGAGGCAAAAATAAGAAAATTGTGTTGCTGTCCAAATACTTGGACCTGGCTGTATGAAGTTCAAACAGAAACTTATCCATATAATATCTCGATTGTTGGTTTAATGGTACATGGTCATTATGAACAGAAAGCTGATGTCATCTGTTTTATTGTTTTGTTCATGTTTTCGTATGTGCATTCTCATTTTGCTTTAATGTCACCAGGGCAGAGCCATTGCTAGCGCAGATCAAGGCAGACAGAACAGTCATCGTCTCTCCTGTGTTTGACCGAGTCAATTATTACGACCTTGAAGTTGTCCGGTACGGATCTGCTGCTCATGCCTTCGACTGGGCGCTATGGTGTATGTACGAGTCTTTCAGCCCTGAATGGTATACATTCAACGATGCCTCAATTCCTGGAAAGTGAGTCGATTGGCATTTAGACCGAGATGCTTAACATAATTTTTTTCTGATGTGTCAGTTTTATTTTATCACAAACATTTAGTAATAAGAATTATAGCAGTGATGAAAGTACTGAATACTTCGGTTAAAATAGCAGCTATCCGCTGAAGAAAAAATAAGTTTGGGAAAACATTTAACCCTAAATGAATAAATATATCAGAAATAAAAGTAAATATATTCATTATTAACTGTATACATAAAACATTACTAAAAGTGCAAGTAGTCATGTAAATAAATATATACAAGTAAATGTTGTTTTTTCATCAAAGTACAAAAGTACAAACTTTATTTAGTTAAAGTAAATGACAGAAAAAGAAAAAGTAACTGCACATAAATCTAAACTTATACACTTTGGTTATGGATACTAAATTAGTGTGTCTTTTCTCAAGAAACTAATAATCATGTCCAGATCATTAGGAAAGCTAACAGCTCAAATGTTTGCTAGCGTGCTAATAATGTTTACATTGACAACAAGCTTGCATGATAATAACTGCCTCAACACAAACCAATTGGATAAAGTGTGCGCATAGATTTGGTTTGATGGGGCATGTTACCTCCCTCCAGCAGAAAAATAAAATTAAATAAAAATACAGTTATGCCATAGCTTTACGTGTTACAAAGCACTGACACTGGAGACTCCTTCCATAAATGTTAAGTAAATGTCTCCTTATAAAAAAAAATATTCACCACATCAACAATTACACATTTTTTTCTTTATTAAAAAACAGTGCAGTTTTTTTTATTCCATTTATTATTAGACTTAAATTATATGAAGCACATGCCTTGTGAATGAGCTGTTGCTATAGAAACGATATCATATTTAAAAAGAGCACATTAATAGGCGGTAGGTTTGCAGCTGCACTATTTTGTCAGTGTTGCTGTTATAGAAAATAATTCAACTATTCAGAACTGAGAATTCAACAATGCCTTGGTATAGTATAATGATCATTGTGCCATGATGTGAAAACTGTGTGAAACTTCTTTTTTCCCCTCGTAAGGTCCCCTTCGGTTATGGGAATTCTGGTTGCAGACCGAGCTTTTCTGGGTGAGATCGGCAGCCTGGATGCAGGAATGGAGGTTTATGGTGGAGAAAATGTAGAGCTTGGTATTCGGGTGAGATATATTAAACTTACTGTTGCTGTTTAATTCACTGTTTAATTCAGTTGTAAAGCAAAAGCTGCTCTGGGTTCATGTTCAGGTATGGACGTGTGGTGGGAGCATTGAGGTAGTGCCCTGCTCCAAGATCGCCCACATAGAGAGAGCCCACAAGCCGTATATGCCCGATCTGAGCAATGCCATGAAGAGAAATGCCCTGCGAGTGGCTGACATCTGGATGGATGAGTACAAGTATCATGTTAACATAGCCTGGAACCTTCCCTTTAAAGTGAGTGCATACAATGGGTACAAATGATAGCTGAAAAATCCTTGAGTACACTGTGATATTTATTATTGATACTCTACTATATAATATAATGCAAATTAGCTGTTTTATTTAAATATAGTATCTTTTTATTAGTAGAATATGTTGGGAGCCAGTTATCTCATCATACAACCCCAATTCCGAAAAAGTTGGGACAGTAGGGAAAATGCAAAAAACATCAAATACCTTGTCTTTATACGTTTTTTTGTTTACATACAAGTCAAAGTACTTTTACAAATCACTCCTCTTGGGTTTTATCATCATTTTCCATACTGTCCCAACTTTTTCGGAATTGGGGTTGTATTATGTATGAATAATAAACCACTCCGTGTCATGTTATAGAAAAATAACCAACAACGGGGTGGCATGATGAAGCAGAGTAAATGTGACCAAAGCAATTTGTCTGCGATTACAATATAAAAAAAAAATATTTTAAAAGACTGACACCACACGTTTTGTTCATTTATATTTACATTTAGTTTCAAGTTAACTTTATTGTCATTCATCCACATACAAATTATACAGATGAACGAAATATTGTTTCTTTCGGACCCAGGTGCTAAAAAAACAAAAACAAGGAAAAAGCAAGAAGGACACAGAACAATGAAAGAAACAGTGCAATGTAACAAGACAATAGTACTACAAGGCATAAGGTGCTGTGTGCACACTGAATGTAAACATATTTGCATGAATTTAGATATTTAAGCAGATAACAGCAGCTGGAGGAATGCAACAATGGATAATATGTTATGGACCAACATGTTTAGTATTGCAGAACGTCCACTAAAAAAACATGTTTCTGTTCTCACTTACGTAATAGCAGCAACAAATATTTGTGTTCTTACCAGGATCTCATTTTTTCTCTCTTGAAGTTAATAAAACAAAACAAAAAATGCATCTTGTCATGTTACCAAGAAGCAAAGCAAAGTGCAAAGTGCTGGAAGACTGGTTACAAAGCGCTGAAACTGGAGACATAAATGTTAAATTACAGAAAGTGTATGCAAAAGCTTATAGTATGATTACACGTATTCATTTCTAAATAACACTTTTAGAATGAGTACATTCATATAAAGAATCCGATTTCAGCCGTAACTACTAACAGAGCTGCTCTTAGTGAAAATTAATCTGTAGTTTCCGACCAATCAGAATCGAGAATTCAACAGCACTGTAGTCTAATCACATATAATTAAAATCCCCCAAAATTATAATCTATAGACTTTTTCAAGTGAGAGTTTAGCAAGTCAGATTGTCTGTTACAAATAATACCGTGATGTCAATTTTTTCCCTGTACAGGATCATGGCATTGATATTGGGGATACGTCAGAAAGAAAGAAACTCCGAGAAAAACTAGGCTGTAAACCGTTCAAGTGGTATTTGGAGAACGTCTACCCTAAACTAGACAGCTGGATCGACCTTGTGGGCTACGGAGGAGTAAGTCTTCTCTTTCTAAAAACTTTCTAATATTATAATAATATTATAATATCATATCAGCTTAACAATTTAAACAGCCTCTAAAATCACATTAATTTAATCAGTTGTGGTACAAACAAATTGCTTTAACAAAAATATTTCCACGTAGAAGGATCTTCTAGATTAATAGCAATACAAACCACAAATCAGTGGCCCCATTTCTGGTCGTAGGTTGATAATTTTGTTACTTTCCCTTCCTCCTCTTAGTCTATGTCATATAATGTTGACCACGGGTGTTCAATCTTATCTGCAAAGAGTTGGTGTGGGTGCATCAGTTGATTTTGACTTTCAGTAGACTTGAACACCCCGGATGTTGACCAACTGCAGATGTACAGTCGATTGCAAAAATTTGCATACTGCTTGATTGATTAGAATAATAATTCATTTAGGCCCTGATTTCCAAAAGGTTAATAGTTTGATAAACTTTATAGCTGTTATGTAACACGGAAGAGAGGCTGGATGCATTCGCCATAATAATCCATAGTCCATGAACCGCGAGGTAAAGGCAACACATTCACCTTACTTACTTTACTTACCTTTACTTTACTTACTTACTTACTTACTTACTTACTGACTAACTTACTTAGGTAATACTCCGCGACCAAGCGGACAAAAGAAACGGTTTAAATAATCTCAAAAGACAATGAGACACACCTGAAACTTATAATCACACTGAAAAACGGAAAACCTATGAACATAAGGAGGCGGAGCCATGACGTAAACAAAAAGCCAAGAACCAATGAACAAACGGGGGCAGAGACATGACGTAAACGATAACACAAGCACATGGCAAAGTACACAAAACCTGAGTTCATGAATGAATCAGTCCGACGGGTTTTATGAATGCGGAAGTGCGCTGTTCTCCGTAACAGCGCGGAGCGTGGAATGCGGAAATGAGTCGTTCACTTCGCGAGCGACTCTGGGTGCGGGGGGCTCTCTAACAATAGCACCCATGTAAAACACTTTCACATGAGCAAAACAGCACATGCCTAAAAGAATCTGCAACTTGGAGCATTTCTACCTAAAGGTACTAAATACAGGATGGTGTTTATGCAAATAATTAACTTTGCACCCCCAATGGGAAATGCAGCTTGGATGTCACTTCTGTATGTCACTACTTTTACTCTTCCACTAGTCTTTCTAAAATCTGAACTTGTGCAACAACAACAACAACAAAACTCATTTCAATATTGCTCTCTTATAAATATTCCTTAAACGTTGTTTCCAACAGTGCACAACACTGTTTACATGATTTTTCTTTGTAAAGCACATGCTCCACGCACACTGACTGTACACACAGTTTACTTGTTACCTGAGAACTTGTTAGCTGAGATCTTAATAAAACAAGGATGTAGTGATATTCCCTTTTTAGAAGAAGAAGAAGAAAACACTAATTATCAAGGGGTAAGTATTTAAGAAACAGGTATGTCTTTAGGCGTCTCTTGAAGATAGCCAGCGACTCAGCTGTTCTGACATTGATGGGAAGTTCATTCCACCACCTTGGTGCCAGAACAGAGAAAAGTCATGAGACAGATCTACCTTGCATCCTGAGAGAGGGTGGGACCAGTCGAGCAGTGCTTGTTGACCTGAGGGAGCGTGGTGCGGTGCGTGGGGTGATGAGAGCTCTAAGATAAGAGGGTGCTGTTCCACTTTTGGCTTTGTAAGCAAGCATCAATGTTTTGAATCTGATGCGTACAGCTACTGGAAGCCAGTGAAGGGAGCGCAGCAACGGGGCGGTGTGAGAGAACTTAGGGAGGTTGAAAACAAGTTGCGTTCTGCATTGCTACATTCTGGATCATCTGTAGAGGATGGGTGGCACTCAAAGGTAGACCTGCCAGGAGCGAGTTGCAGTAGTCTAGTCTGGAAATGACAAGAGACTGCACAAGCAACTGTGTGGCCTGTGTTGTTAGAAATGGATGAATCCTTCTAATGTTGTAAAGGATAACCCAACAGGACCGTGTTAGATTAGTAATATGTGATGAAAAGGACAGTTGATTGTCCACGATTACCCCAAGGTTACGAGCAGTAGTTGAAGGAGAGATCATGGAGTTGTCCAAGGAGATCATGAGATCCTGGCATGGGGATGAATCTCCTCAGATGAAGAGCAGTTCAGTTTTGCTGGGGTTGAGTTTCAGCTGATGAGCTGCCATCCACGATGAAATGTCAGTCAGACATGCTGTGATCTGGGCAGAAGCAGTGGTGTCTGAAAGGGGAAAGGAAAAGATAAGTTGAGTATCATCAGCATAGCAATGGTAAGAGAACCCATGTGAGTAGATGACTTTGCCAAGAGAGTGGGAATAGAGAGAAAAGAGGAAAGGACCAAGTACTGAGCCTTGTGGGACACCAGTAGAGAGTCTGCGAGGTGCAGATGTTGATCCCCCCCATGATACCTGATACGAACGACCTTCCATGTATGAAACAAACCATTGCCATGCTGCTCCGCAAATTCCAAGACTCTTGAGGGTAGTCAGGAGAATCTTGTGGTTGACTGTGTCAAATGCAGCAGACAGGTCAAGCAGGATGAGGACAGAGGACAGTTTGGCTGATCTGGCAGCATGAAGTTTTTCAGTGACGGCCAAGGGGGCAGTCTCTGTGGAGTGTGCTGCTTTAAAGCCAGACTGGTATGGATCTTGAAGGTGGTTCTGTAAGAGATAAAGAGACGGTTGATTATATACGGAGCGTTCAAGTGTTTTAGAAAGGAAAGAGAGAAGTGATACCAGTCTGTAGTTGCTGATGTCAGAGGAATCCAGTGTAGGCTTCTTCAGGATACGAGTAACCCGTGCTTTCTTGAAGGAACCCGGAACTTGGCCAGATGACAGGGAACCGTTGATGATTGTAGAGATGAAGGGCAGAAGGTCAGGCAGGATGGTCTGGAGCAATGTGGAGGGAATTGGATCCAGTGGACAGGTGGTAGGGTTGCAGGACAGGATGACTTCTTGAATCTCCTGTGTTGCTAGGGTAGAAAAATGTGACAGAGAAGGAGGAGAGACAGAGAAATGTGACGGAGAAGGAGGAGAGACCTGTGTGAGAATAGAATTAGTTTGAGCAGAGGTGAAGGTCTTGTAGATTTCCTTGATCTTCTCATCATAGAAGGAGGCAAAGTCTTCTGCAGACAGCAAGGAAGAAGCAGGGGAAGCTGGAGGGTTGAGAAGTGATGAGAAGATGTTGTGGAGCTTATGAGGATCTTTGGCAGAAGCTTCAAGCTTTTCCTTGTAGAAGGCAGTCTTGGCAGAAGTCACATCCAATGAGAACTGAGACAAGAGAGCGCGGTAAGAGGCAAGATCTGTGTCAAGATGCGTTTTTCTCCACCTTCTCAGTTCTCAGTTCTCTTATACAACTGCGCAGCACATCCGACAGCCAAGGAGCAGGGCAAGAAGTCTTCCTAGATTTGGTAAACAGAGGACAAAGATGATCCATGGTTGAGGAGAGAGAGGATAGGAAAGTGTCAGTGGCTGAGTCTAAGGGTAGAGAAGAAAAGGAATCAGGGTCAGGGAGAGTTGAAAGGGTGCAAGAAGCTACAGAGGAAGGGGGGACAGAGTGGAGGTTCTGATGAGTTACAGAAAGGTGTTGGTAGTTAAATTTGGAAGAAATAGGAAGAAAAAGACTGAACGATACCAGGTGATGATCAGAGGTGTGAAGTGGGGTGGTGGTCATGTTCGTGGCTGTAGAAGGACTAGTGAAGATGAGATCCAAGACATTTCCTCCTTTGTGAGTGGGAGGAGAACTGTTGAAGGTCAGTGCGAAGGAATCCATAAGAGGCAGAAGACAGGAGGAGTGAAGTTTCTCAGACGGAAGGTTGAAGTCGCCAAGGACAGTCAGAGGAGTGTCATCGGTAGGGATGAAACTAAGTAGCGTATCCATCTCATCCAGGAAGTTACCCAGTGGACCAGGAGGACGATAAATGACAACAATAAAGAGGGGATTGGAGAGGTGACTGAAACTGTGTGAAATTCAAAGGAAGAGATGGTTAAGTGAGACATAGGGAGAGGTGTGAAACGCCATCTCCGAGACAACAAAAGACCTGTGCCACCACCTCTGCCCGTTTCTAGTGGTGTATGAGAGAAGGCATAGAAAGAGGCTAAAGCAGCAGGTGTGTCAGAATTCTGTGGTGAAATCCAGGTCTCAGTGAGTGCCAGGTCTCAGTGAGTGCCAGTGCCACTTAAGCGTAGAACTACAGTTTACATACAAACTTTTCAAACTTGAAGGAAGGAATTTTGATTGGAGCTTTACTGCTATAGGAAGTGTCAGACTACTACATTTCAAGCTTAACAGACTTATGCGTCATTGACTGAAATGCATCCAAAAACTGTTCATTTTCAGAACAACCAAGTCTTAATATTTTAAAATTTAAAGCCTAAAAGAATGCATTTTTTCAGATAAATTGATGTGTTTTTTTGATTAAATTCCTCCTTATATTTTTCACCTTAAAGATGAAAAATTTAAATGCACAGCTGTGCTTGGATCAAGGTCCTGTACCAGGTCATATCCCTGTAGCCTATGCATGCCACTATTATAGTCCTCAGGTGAGTACCTGTAACGACACCTGCACTAATTCACCACCTGTCACTCTTCACACACACCACTGACATACAAGGACTGATCTGATCTCTCTGTTTGTTTTCACAGCGTACCTTTTACCGAGAAAGTGGTGAGTTTTATATTGGTGGGATCAAGTCTCATAAATACAATGATAACAGGTGTCTGGTGGATCCTGGCACGGGGAATGTCCCTGGTTTATATCCATGCAAAGACGCCTTGATGAAAAATATGGGCATTCACTGGGATTTTAAACAGGTGCTGTAAATCATTCATCAGAGGGGTTTTTTGACAATAAGCTAATTAAAAGAAGTGTTTGCATAGAAATAACAGCAGTTTTGCCGGGTGTATGCTCATCATCGCTGTGTTGTATGCAGGGTGGAGAACTGCGCAACCGAAAGACAAACAGATGTGTGGAAATACACCATCACACTCTTATTATTCAGAACTGCTCAGGACAACAGTGGGAGATTCAACATGTTATCAAACTCTTCTGAAGGTTTTCCTGTCTCATTTGCATTTACTGTCAGTTTCTCTACCTGCACATTGTTCAAGTTAAACTCTAATGTGATGTACAATATGTAAATGCCTACAAGCGTACAAGAATCCAAAACATAGGATATTATATACGAATAATTGTTCTTTGTAGTTTTTTTTTTTTTTTTAATCAAATGTCCTTACAACAACAAATGTCTTGTTTATTAATATGGAATATAAGGATGTAATGTGAAGATCAATGTAAGGATTAACACATTAATCTGGGGTGGTGTGATACAGTCCATCGCAAAGTGGAGTTACTGTTAACAACTTGAGGTGGATTACTTTCTAATTTGCCAATGATTACAATTTACAGTTTATTAATGAACGACACCTCATGTTCTTTCATCTTTTATAATTACAATTAATCTTGTGGTCCCCAAAACAGGTCAGTTATTATTGGGAAATTTCTAAGCACAAAGCACTCTGTCCTGAGACATGGAAAACCTAAAGTTACAGTGGTGCTTGAAAGTTTGTGAACCCTTTTGGAATTTTCTATATATCTGCATAAACATGAGCTAAAACATCAGATTTTCACACAAGTCCTAAAAGTAGACAAAGAGAACCCAGTTAAACAAATGAGACAAAAATATTATACTTGGTCATTTATTTATTGATGAAAATGATCCATTATTACATATCTGTGAGGTGGCAAAAGTATGTGAACCTCTAGGATTAACAGTTAATTTTTGAAGGTGAAATTAGGGTCAGGTGTTTTCAATCAATGGGACGACAATCAGGTGTGAGTGAGCGCCCCGTTTTATTTAAAGAACAGGGATCTATAAGAGCCTGATCTTCACAACGCATATTTGTGGAAGTGTGGAGTTGTTGAAGCTCATCGGGCTGGAAAAGGTTACAAAACCATCTCTAAAGTGTTTGGACTCCACCAATCCACAGGCAGACAGATGGTGTACAAATGCAGGAAATTCAAGACCATTGTTACCCTCCCCAGGAGTAGTCGACCAACAAAGATCACTCCAAGAGCAAGATGTGTAATAGTCTGCAAGGTCATAAAGGAACCCAGGGTAACTTCTAAGCACTAAAGGCCTCTCTCACATTGGCTAATGTTAATGTTCATGAGTCCACCATCAGGAGAACACTGAACAACAATGGTGTGCATGGCAGGGTTGCAAGGAGAAAGCCACTGCTCTCCAAAAAGAACATTGCTGCCTGTCTGCATTTGCTAAAGACCACATGGACAAACTAGAAGGCTATTGGAACAATTTTTGTGGACGGATGAGACCAAAATAGAAAGTTTTGGCCTAAATGAGAAGTGTTCTGTTTGCAGAAAGGAAAACACTGCATTCCTGCATTAGAACATTATTAAAGGGTTAAACTTTTGAACAGGATGATCGATGTAAATTGTTATTTTGTTTAAAGATCTTTTTTTTTTTTCATTTTGTACTGCCCTTCAGAAGCTACATAAGACATATACATTTCCCAGAACACAAAATAACAATTTACACCGATCATCTTCTTTTCCTTTCGGCTGTTCCCTTCAGGGGTCGCCACAGCGAATCATCTGCCTCCATCTAGCCCTATCCCCTGCATCCTCTTCTCTCAGACCGACTACCTTCATGTCCTCCTTCACTACATCCATAAACCTCCTCTTTGGTCTTCCTCTCGGCCTCCTGCCTGGCAGCTCTAACCTCAGCATCCTTTTACCGATATACACCGATATTACTCCGATCATCCTGTTCAAAAATTTACATTTACAGTGAACGAGCTGTTACTATAGAAACGATAACATATTAAAACAAACTCATTAATATAAACATTTCATTTGCCTTACAGCTGGAACTACTGTCAGAGGTGCTGTTAGAAAATTAATCAACAACTTCTGACGAATTAGATGCAAGAATTCAGGAGTTGTTGGATAATAGTAATTAATTATTATGTGTCAATGTGTCGAGATCCCTTGTCGTTCATACCAGCTTTCAAAAATAATATTAAACTCTTTTCTTTCATAAAAGCTCATTTTCTTAGTTTGTGAATTCAATAAACGAAATTTAAAAAATAATAATAATGAATAAAAGTCCTTGTAAAAAGTGTTTTGTCAGGATTTTTGTGTGAAACTTTAGGTGCTACGCTCAGATTTTTTACTACATCTACAGTTATTTATTACTGAAGTACATATACACACTGCAGTCTCTCCTTGGATTCATGTTTAATTGAATCGACTCAAGGAATCGATTCCCAAACATTGATTACAGTGATTCAAGAATCGGATTCGATAGATGGCGCTCGCGCTTTCGTGTTTCCTAGCAACGGTGAGTGTATGCGGTGAGAAGGTTCCCAGGGTGAAGGTTTGCTGCACGACCAATAAATAAATAAATAGATAAATCGTAAAAACGCCGTTAAAAGTCGGTAAAAGTTCATGTAAGTGACCGCTGACGGAAATGAACCGAGTGGAGCTGATATCCGACCGCATCGCAGCCGCTCATCTGGACAGGAGAAGAAACCGAGAGCTGCAGAGACAAGAGCGCATTTTCAACACCAAAGTCCGGACTATAGGAGTGAGCAATGAACTAATGATTTACTTATTTCCTAAAGTTGAATCTGACATGTTCATGATAAAGTGTAACCTGTTGTGTAGATTGATGAAGAAGCTCTTCAGCATCAGGTGCAGGAAAAGAGATCTCAACGAGAATCAGAGGCCAAAGCGCTGAAGGAATATGGTGAGTTTAACACATTATGTGAGCTCGATTTAAAGGAAAACTTCACCCTGAAACACATTCAGTATGATTATACTGAACTATTTCTGAGATGTTTAGTGATTCTGGTGCTAATTTGATGGCTGGTGTTGTATTCCCGTTGTTCCTGTGAGAAGTTGTTGTGTGTCTCGCTTTGACGTCACTGGGGGACTTTCATATGCTGCGTTTGACTTGCTTCAGAATTGAGGCTACGTCCACATTAATCCAGATAAATTTGTATCTTTTCCTCTACGTCTTGGCCGAAAATGTTCTCCCAAGCGGATAAACTTGAAAATGACGTTTTCACATTGTAGTGTGGACTGAGAAAACAGAGATATTCAAATACAAACAATGATGTATTTTTAGTCATGTGACTCATCCATCCATGTATCCATCCGTTGGCACAAGGCGGATGCCAACCCTTCGCAGGGCACAATCACACACTACAGACCATTTTGAGATGCCAATCAGCCTACAACACGTGTCTTTGGGCAGGGCAGGGGGACTCGGAGTGCCCGGAGGAAACCCGCAAAGAACAGGGAGAACATGCGAACTCCGTGCACATGGAGGCGGGATTCAAACCCCCAACCCTGGAGGTGCGAGGCAAACATGCCTACCACTAAGCCACTGTGCCCCCCATGTCACCCATTCAACTCAAAATAAACAAGATGGTGGACGATTCTGTACCGCAGTTGTTGTGCCTGCTATCCGATTTGATAGCGCTGTCAAAGATTAATGTCACTTTGTACAATCTTCAGATTTCATTTTTAAATAAACGTCTGACGGAAACGACGCAGGCCTTTCTTTCTTACGTTTTTACACATGCGTGGTATAGGGACGTAAGCGTCTTCCGACGTTTCAGTGTGGACGAGCAATATTTGGAAAACAGTTGAAAACACCGGTGTAGACGGAGAGGGTTTTAAAAACGAAAACGCAGTTTTCAGATCTATCCGGCTTAATGTGGACGTACCCTGAAAGGTCGGATCTCAGAAAGGCGTCATTTTCGACCTCCATGCAATCGAGGTACAAAGTAAAAAAATAAATAAAAAATATGGACACCTCAGCAAACTGTGATTAGTGATGTATATTTTCAAAAATATCCTTTGACATCACCTTGTCAAAAGCGTGAACTATTTAGACGGTGTTACATATTTATCAAGAAAATATGTCTATGTTGATTGGTCTTAAGCAAATACTTGTATTTATACAGTACAACTCATTTACATTGATTGCATTTGGCAGATTCCCTTATCCAGAGCGACTTACATTTTATTTTCATTTATACATCTGAGCAGTTGAGGGTTAAGGGTTTTGCTCAAGGGCCCAACAGTGGCAGCTTGGCAATGCTGGGGTTTTAACTCACAACCTTTAGATCAGTAACCCAACATCTTAACCACTGAGTTACCACTAGGAAGTGCTGCATTGCTCGCTTGAGTGTGTGCAGCCATGTAGATTTGATGTCACTCCGTAAACTGGGACCAGGTCATAGACTTTTGTGAGAAGGAGAGCCTGGGAGCTCGGAACCATGTCCGCTGTGGCTGCACTCTTCAGGGCTTGCCCTCTGGCCTCACCCTCATTATAAACAAATGCTCATGGACATGTTTTCTGCAGTAGCTACCACTACTAGTGCTAATTTCTTTACACAGTGTACACTATTCTACATCCGTTCTAACCATCCTGTGCAAGAGCTTCTTCTCTCACTCATTGTCCAACATCATACTAAGGAGAATCAAGCATAGAAGTAATGGAGACGTTGGTACAACCGACCTCCATGTTCTGCAGTATTGCTGTGCTGTAGATGTGGCTAGTTTCTCCCTTTCAGGAACAAAGAAAAAGCCCTGTCTTACACTTTACTCCATTCTCCCAGATGATGACCTCATACGCACTGACTGTACAGCATGTCTCCTGGAGAGCAGGCAGAAGAAAGACGAACGTCTCCTAGCGGAGGCCATCGTGAACTTCCGCCAGCGGTTCCAGCAGCCCAGCGGCAGCCGCGAGTTCGACCTGAATGACCCTGAAGCGCTGAAGAAGCAGGAAGGAGTGCGCATTTTGCCGGGCTTAGTAGGCGAGGATCTAGAGAGTGGAGACAGGACACGGAGACAGCGGGAGCAGCTGAGAGACTGGACCTTACATCAGCAGCAGGAGCTGGACCAGGCGAAGGAGCTGCGAAGACTGCAAGGTAGATTCAAAATATTGAGAGGTATCTGCCCATACCAAATGAACTAAACAGAGGATCTGTTAAATTAACTGAGGGTGTGTTTTGTTAAATAGCTCAGCAGTATGATCAAAGCAGACTAACCCTGGATAACCTCGCCCTCGAGCTGCAGAAGATGGAGGAAGAGCACAAGAGAGCCACCAACATCACCATCAAGGACTTTAATCGAGCTCGGGTGAGTCAGAAGCTTGGTGGACCGGGATGCTCCTTGTCTCAGCTAAAGCACATTCCCTGGTGCTCAGGGGAAAACACTAATGGGTCATCCAACTTTGTGGGCCATTAGACTTGTATCTTGACATGTGTGTTTACATCAGTTTAAAACAGTTTTGCGCATGTTTTTGATCTTCACACAGGCGGTCGAATTGCGAGCTCAGAGAGAAACAGAGTGTCGTCAGGAAGAGGAGAACAACCAAAGTGATATCCTGAACCATCTGCAGGGGGAGCTGCTGAGCGAGAGCACACAGCGGAGCACAAGAGCGCGCAGGGACTGCTACAAGGGCATGACACCCGAGCAGATCCGAGAATTCACCAACTGTCAGCGGCAGCAAGCCGAGGAGAAGAGGGTAAGTTCAACACATACACCTGATCGCCGTCTTTTATTCCTGAACGATTAATTAGTCTTCGTGAGCGAGCTACTGTAGTGACCATTTGATCTATCGTGCACCAAAATCACCAGCAGTGAATAGATGGTATTGATAGCACACTTTTTATATTTACTCTTTACCATGATTAAAAATGATAAGTCAATAGTACCTGCATAACACTGATTAGTTAAAGATGAAGTGTGTGCCAGGCCATCAGGATGTGTTCACACATGTACTTCATCCTGAACCTTAAGATGATGTTTGATGGAAAACCATGTCGGTTGTATGAACATGGCTGACTTATGACGTGTGTGTGTGTGTGTGTGTGTGTGTGTGTGTGTGTGTGTGTGTTTGTGTGTGTGTGTGTGTGTGTGTGTGTGTGTGTGTGTGTGTGTGTGTGTGTGTGTGTGTGTGTGTGTGTGTAGCGTGTTCGCATGGAGCAGAGGGAGGAGCAGCTGCAGGAGGACCGACTGCACATGGCTTCGGCTCGGGCTGCACTGCTGCAGGGGAGGCAGCAGGTGAGAATGAACAAAGAGCTGCGCAAGGCTGTGGATGAGACTAACATACAACTGGCCCAGGCTCAGCATGCACAGTCTGTACCCCCCATTTTTTCCCCCTAAAAAGTTTGATTGTTTTTTGCTTTATTTGTATACTTTGCGATTGCACATTAAAGGTGGGAAAAGATCTGACATGATTTAATCTTAGCGTCATTCTATTACTTCACAAATACCTGTACATTTATTACATAAAATAGATAGACAAATAGATAATTTGATTTCTGCCATGATGCATCCTATGATTTAGAATTATAAATGTTAGATACATGAGAAAAAAGGTAATGACTATGTCATTAAGGGTAATAATAACACTGCAGATTGGATAACCAAGTTTCTCAGGGTGCCAGGTAGCAGTTTTAGCATCGATCCAGCCGTAACCTAATTTAAAGAATCCGAGTGTTTTGAACAAACATATATGCCATACAGGCCTATATGGGCAAAGAAAAATTTTGTATTACAGATTTACTACATGCATTACTCCGTCCGAGTAGCTATTGTTAAACGGCAAGCACAAAACTGATGGCTCCTTTTTACTAGGGGAAACACTGCAGTAGACGAAGCAGTTAAGAAGACAGCATTGGGACCCTAAGATGTTGGCTGGGATGAACCCCGGAGAAGAACCTCCTCGTGAGGAAAATCTTGACTATGTTGTGAGTTTTCAGAATGCTGCCACTGAGACGGAAATAGCCAAATGGATAGGCAGAGGAGCTAAGAAGGAACGAGGGACAGGACTATGGAGAAACATAGAGGGCTTACATGTGGCACCCCTGAGCCTTTTACAGTCTTTTCATCTGTGCCTTATCTAGGTGAGGCGCTCCCGCCTCGCAAGGGGGGAGGAGGATCAAACGTACAAAAGAATGTTTAAATGATTAGGAACACAAAAATTTAACTATTTAACTAAAATTATACTGCTAAACACAGATGAAAGGGACAGCAGAAGGGACGGGAAAAGTATTAATGTGGATATTTGTGAGAATATGTACAGACACTCATGACTGAGGCGTGGCGGAAGAGGACAACGCCTCTGCAAGGATATGGACAGTGAAAATGATCTGAGAATGGACTGGGACTCTTTGAACTCTTCTGACACCTTTGCATGGACTCATGGACTCATAATGGACTTATTTTCTTTTATGAATGGACCATGTGAATGAAATTGCAAGCAATTGTCTTAGAGAGACAAGGAGGACCAGGTGTTATCACCGTCGAGCACAAAATGCTGGCAGGGTGGGAATTTTTCCTCGCCATTGGGCCTAGAGGTTTTTTCGCCCACCCCTGGGACATCGATTGAGAGAACCAAAAAAGAAAAAGAGCCCTTGAGTCGTGGAAAATACAAGGCAGAGGTGGGTAATAAAACCTATCTGAGAAAAATAGGGACAAAACAGGGATATAACTAGATTTAGGGAACTATAGTTAATGTTGATATGGCACAGTGTTTGCCAAGAAAAAAATTAAATGGCACATCATATCAAAAAGGTTGCTGACCCCTGCCATACATCATTGTTGGTGCATGATCATCTAGTGTTCATTCTTATTACAGTTTCCATTTGCATGATTTCATTGCTCTAGGGAACAACAGATGAAATATGTGGCACATTGAATTAGTTACTTGCCAGTTGCATGATTGTTTTTGAGTTCTTCCAGTAGCCAATAGTTATTCATTCTCATTAATAAAGTATCCAGAAAAAAAATTGGTTTGTTTGTTTTCATTTATGTCTATGTATTTATGTAAATTCGGTTCATATTGTAGATTTGACTTATGAAATAACACAATATTGCATGGTATCGTGATACTTCAGCTGGTATAGTAATTGTAAGATAAGTTTATTGTTAGAAGTTTCCCCTCGTTTTTCGAGTCTCCGGCAGACTCGCACACTTCCGCATTCCACTGCGCGCTTTCCAGAGCTAATCAAAAACTCTACGATTGACATTTCATTCACAAAGACTCTCGTGTTGTTTACCTATGCCATGTGCTCATGTTTTCAGTTACGTCATGTCTCCGCCTCCTGTGTTTCCATGTGCTCATGTTTTGGTTTGTGTCATGTCTCCGCCTCCTTAATTCTTATTGGTTCAAGTTCGTCTAATTCATTCTGTGTAATCATGAGTTTCAGCTGTTTGTGATTTTCTTTGTGTTTAAATACGCCACTCCGTTTCCGCTTCGTCGCGGAGTATTAGTTTAGATTAGATTAGTTTAGTTTAGCGTTTGTTTAGCTTGTCATAGTTATTCATAGGATAGTCTTGTATAGTCTAGTAGATGTGTTTAACCGTAAGCTTTGTTGCGGTGATTCCCAGATCACTACTCTTGTTTTCTACAGCCTGGATTATAATGTGTTTTGTTCATAGTATGGATTCTTATTTCTTGGAATAAACTCTTCTATATCTACTGACGTCTCCCCAGCGCATGCATCCTGACTCCCTCTTCCGACCAACACGTCTGTGTCTCGTAACAGAATACTCCGCCAAACATGGATGCAGCGGGGAAATCTTGGGCCTGTCATGCCAAATTTTTTGTTCCTCCCCTTGATTCAGTTTCCTTCGAACAGTGGACCTTTATTTATGCCCCGGCGGCATATGATGGCTTCTCCGTGTGGCCTCAGAGTTTTTTGTGGCAGGCCCAACTGTACTTTCTTAGTGTAAAGGATCCCTTGCCCACCGAAGAACAGTGGTTAAGGTTCCTCCTGTCCCGCCTGGTCGGTTCTGCCCGTCAGTGGGCGGAGCTTCACCTTGCCAGTGGGTCCACCAGGATCTCTTCGGTTTCCGGCTTTGTGGATCTACTGATTCAGGTATTTGGCAGCCCAGAATTCATGCCCGACCTCAGGACATTCTTGGGGAAGGACCGTCTGGGTCATCGGTCCAGCCAGTCATTCCTGGAGTATTACGAGAGGAAGCAGGCTAATGTAGCGGTCTGCATCTCTCAGCCCCAGTTTCAGGAGTGTGCAACCGAGGGCTGCACCCGACCAGCCATTCTCCAGTGCCCCACCCGCAGGAAACAGGGAACTAGGAGCTATTACTTCTGCTCCCAGGACTGCTTTAAGGGCAGCTGGCGAGCACACAAACGGCTCCACAGGCGGGCAACCCCAAAGCTCCAGCAGGAGGCCCAGCAGGAGGTCTCCACAGCGGAGCTGCCCCTGGAGGTTAACGTGGCGACCTCCAGCCCCGAGCTCCAGCAGGAGGCCCAGCCGGAGGTCTCCACAGCGGAGCTGCTCAGGGAGGTTAACGTGGCGACCTCCAGCCCCGAGCTCCAGCAGGAGGCCCAGCAGAAGGTCTCCACAAGGGAGCTGCTCAAGGAGGTTAGCAAGGTGATCTCCAGCCCCGTCAAGCAGCAGTCAGAGGTTCGAGAAGAAACCTCCACTCCTGCCCAGTTCATATCAGAGGTCCACGGGTTGACCTCCTCCAAAGTCAAGTTCAAGTCAGAGGCCCACGGGATAGCCTCTTCTCAAGCCCTGTCCATGTCAGAGGTCCACGGGTTGACCTCCTCCAAAGTCAAGTTCAAGTCAGAGGCCCACGGGATGGCCTCTTCTCAAGCCCAATCCATATCTGAGGTCCACGGGATGACCTCCATTCCAAGTTCTAGCCCATGTTTTAGAGCAAAAGTGAGTCCATGTTCAGGTTCCTGTCAAAATCCATGTCCAAGTCCATGTCCAGGTTCCTGCCCTAATCCTAGTCCATGTCCAAATCCAAGTCCAGGTTCCGACCATGTTCCTAGTTCAGTTCCTGATTTCATAACTAGCTACATAGGTTTAATTTCTGGATGGTTGTTTGCTCTCCTTCTCAGTTCGGAGGCTGATTTGATTCCCAGCTCTGTCTCCAACCCAGCTCACTCCTCTGTCTCCTCCTCTGTTTCCAACCCAGCTCACTCCTCTGTCTCCAACCCAGCTCACTCCTCTGTCTCCAACCCAGCTCACTCCTCTGTCTCCAGACCTGTCTCCAATTTAATTTCCAATGCTGTTTCCAACCAAGTTTTTTATTTTGTCTATGGTTTTCGGTCTAACCGAGTTCTTTGTTCTGTTTCTAAATCCTGCTCGAAATCTGTTTCCAAGTCTCTCTCAAAGTCCTTATCTAAGTCTATTTCCAAGTCTCTCTCTGATCCAGGTGCCAAAGCTGTTCCTGACCCAGGTGCCAAAGCTGTTCCTGACCCGGGTGCCAAAGCTGATTCCGATTCAGGTGCGAAAGCTGATGCCGATCCTGGTTCCAGAGCTGACTCCGATCCTACTTCCAGGTCAAGCTCCATGCCCAGCACCAGATCACGCGCAGCTACGCGATCCATGCCCAGCACCAGGTCACGCGCAGCTACGCGATCCATGCCCAGCAACAGGTCACGCGCAGCTACGAGATCCAGGCCAAGCACCAGGTCAAGCGCCACTCCGAGCTCCAAGTCAAGCGCCACTCCGAGCTCCAAGTCAAGCGCCACTCCGAGCTCCAAGTCAAGCGCCACTCCGAGCTCCAAGTCAAGCGCCACTCCGAGCTCCAAGTCAAGCGCCACTCCGAGCTCCAAGTCAAGCGCCACTCCGAGCTCCAAGTCAAGCGCCACTCCGAGCTCCAAGTCAAGCGCCACTCCGAGCTCCAAGTCAAGCGCCACTCCGAGCTCCAAGTCAAGCGCCACTCCGAGCTCCAAGTCAAGCGTCACTCCGAGCTCCAAGTCAAGCGTCACTCCGAGCTCCAAGTCAAGCGTCACTCCGAGCTCCAAGTCAAGCGCCACTCCGAGCTCCAAGTCAAGCACCAGACCAAGTTCTCGACCAAGTTCTCGACCAAGTTCTCGACCAAGTTCTCGACCAAGTTCTCGACCAAGTTCTCGACCAAGGCCTAAGGGACAGCCCGACACGCTCTGCTCTGGCCTCAGGACACTGAACATCGCCAGCCTTGGGTCCTGGGGGGCTGATGTTATGATCCTGCCCAGGGGCCCGGGTCCGCCAGAACGGTCAGAACTTTTGGCGCTTCGGGAGAAGCGCCTTTGGGGGGGGCTCTGTTAGAAGTTTCCCCTCGTTTTTCGAGTCTCCGGCAGACTCGAACACTTCCGCATTCCACTGCGCGCGTTCCAGCGCTAATCAAAAACTCTACGATTGACATTTC
This sequence comes from Cranoglanis bouderius, assembly GCA_023630585.1. Lineage (NCBI taxonomy): Eukaryota > Metazoa > Chordata > Actinopteri > Siluriformes > Cranoglanididae > Cranoglanis > Cranoglanis bouderius. Next base: position 3,766,557 of record CM042561.1, read on the forward strand.
ATTCACAAAGACTCTCGTGTTGTTTACCTATGCCATGTGTTCATGTTTTCAGTTACGTCATGTCTCCGCCTCCTGTGTTTCCATGTGCTCATGTTTTGGTTTGTGTCATGTCTCCGCCTCCTTAATTCTTATTGGTTCAAGTTCGTCTAATTCATTCTGTGTAATCATGAGTTTCAGCTGTTTGTGATTTTCTTTGTGTTTAAATACGCCACTCCGTTTCCACTTCGTCGCGGAGTATTAGTTTAGATTAGATTAGTTTAGTTTAGCGTTTGTTTATCTTGTCATAGTTATTCATAGGATAGTCTTGTATAGTCTAGTAGATGTGTTTAACCGTAAGCTTTGTTCCGGTGATTCCCAGATCACTACTCTTGTTTCCTACAGCCTGGATTATAATGTGTTTTGTTCATAGTATGGATTCTTATTTCTTGGAATAAACTCTTCTATATCTACTGACGTCTCCCCAGGGCATGCATCCTGACTCCCTCTTCCGACCAACACGTCTGTGTCTCGTAACATTTATGGTATCATGACAACCCTAATACAAACTGAACAGTTCAAAAATGTTGCATATATCATCTTTTATTTAATTCTTGTTTCATTTCTTATTTTTTTTTTATTTTCATCACATTAAACGATGTGCAGCATCTTTGTTGACGATTTTATTTTTTCCACTTCTTTGACTTCAATGATTCCATCTTAAAAAGAGAGAAAACAGAAAAATGTTAGCAGGAGTGTTATTGGGAATCAGGAGTTCAGCCTGTTGTACAATTCATCAGGCAGCAAAAGCATACTCCTCGTGTTATTAAAAAAATATGGCTTAATGGAGAGTTTTCTCATTTACCTTAAGAGTCTTGTGACATCCTACGCGATCTAGAGCTCTGTAGCACAAAGTCCTCTTCTGAGCCTTGCAGACTTCTCAATCGTTTCATCAGGGTGAACTCATTCTCTAGCTGAGCAATGGAGTTCAGAGCATTCTGAGCATTCTCCTGAGCTTCCACCAGAGAGCCCTGGTAGTTCACCAACCAACAGATGGAATATAAATGAACCAAAGATGGAATATAAATGAATTATTAAGAATGAACAGATGCAAAGTCAGATACAAATGCAGATATGAATCAAAGGTGCACAATTTTTTTGGTCAGTGGTTTGTGGCTTGTAGTAGATTATGGGAGTGTGTCCGTTGATCTTTTCTGATCTTTCTGTAATGTAAGAAACCCAAACACTAAAGTAATATGATAAAATATTATCAGGTGGCTATTCTTTTATACTATGAACAAGAGTTCCATGATTTGGAATAAATATTTTTGTTTAGAAAGACAATTAGCGAGCTTACTCAGTCATATTAGATATAAAGCTTGCTAAGAAAGCTCCACAAGTCAACTGGCTGAGATCAATTATGAGCTCAAGTGAGAAACAATGAGTGGAAACCCAATTCTGGATTTCAAAATGAATGTTTAAAATCCACAACATTACGTATTTACTCCTCTCTTTCCCACTCCTAGAAGGCAACCATGGGGTATTATGGCCATATGATTGTAAACATCTCTTTTTATGTGTACCTCTAAATTGTTATTAAGGCTTTTCTCACTTACGTTCAGTGTCTCTTCACAAATCATTTGGGTCGCATGGAGTTGCCCCTCCAAGTTCTCCACTGTGCCTTTCAGTGTTTTCACTTGGTCCTTCAGGTTGGAGTTCTCGAGCTCCAGAGTATCCTGAGTGCATGAAATTGATAAAAGGTTTTCAGACACCACAAATTACCAACATTAATACTCTGTTGCAAAGCCGTTGTTAGCAATTGCAGCCATGAAACTTATACACTAAGCAGCTTTGAGACATATACAGTGAAAACTGATCAGCTTTCTGCAGGATTGTGGTTCAGTTTTGTCCAATTCCTCTAGGCAATTCATCTTCAATTCATTACATTTTCAGTGGGATTCAAGTGAGTAGATAGGCTGAACCCTCTTGAGTTATTTTGGTTACCTGTTTGAGGTCAATGTCATGTAGAAACATCCTCCCCAGGTTCAGTTTATTGGCTGATGAGGTTAAATTCTCCTCTAATATGCCCCGGCACACTCTGTTCATGTTTACATGATAGGTGAAAAGTACATATTAATGCAAGGCTTTTCTCAATTACCTTCAATAAATTGACCTCACAGAGTTGTTCCTCAAACTTCTTCAATGAGCACTGCAGTGTTTTTAGCTGCTCCATCAGGATGGAGTTCTCGTGCTCCAGCTGAGCGTTGGACTCTAGAGTAATCTTATTTCTCTTCTCAGCTTCAGCGATAGAGGACTGAAAGTTCAACAAAAAAATGTTGTCAGCTTTATTTATTTCTACAAAAATATTCTTCCACACACAAAAGCAGTCGTGGCTTAATGAAAAGAAAAGCTTCTTGCTCCGGCTCCTAAAACACAGCCATGTGAGTGTTTAATGTTCACATTCTTTTTTGGAAAATGCATAGTTGTAAACAGATACAGTGAGGTTTTTCTCACTCACCCTGCTTTTCATCTCAGATTCTCGGACTAACTCAAAGAGCATCTCATCCAGATTCCCCCTTTCGAGCTCCAGGTTTTTCAGTTCTGACTCCTTACCCTGAAAGTTCACCATCCAAAATGTTGTAGGCTTTATTTACTTTTTACACACATGTTCAGACACTTTTGACGACCAACAAAAAATTTGGGGATATGTACGATGGACAAAGTGTTACTAAACAAGCATGAAGAAACACACGTGTGCAGACATACTGTGAGCACAAACACTTTGCTGGTGATGAAAATGTTGAAAAGGTTGCAGCAGTGTTACTGTGGTTCTTAACATGTCATTTGGAGAGTTGTTTTTAGTGTGCAGGTTTTTTTTTTTGTTTTTTTTTACTTTTGGCCATACAATTGTAAGAGATTCTTTTTATGTGCACCTCTAAATTGTTATTAAAGCTTTTCTCACTTACCTTCAATTTCTCTTCATGCATGCGTTGAGTCTCATGGAGTTGTCCCTCCAAGTTCTCCACTGTGCCTTTCAGTGTTTTCACTTGGTTCTTCAGGTTGGAGTTCTCGAGCTCCAGAGCATCCTGAGTGGATGAAATTGATAAAAGGTTATCAGACACCACAAATTACCAATATTAATACTTTGTTGCAAAGCCATTGTTAGCAATTACAGCCATGAAACTTATACACTAAGAATGGGCCATTTCACTTTTTTTTCAATACACAGTTGATCAAAATGTTACACTGTCTGGTTAAAGTTGTGAAAATTCACCATCCAAAATGTTGTAGGCTTTATTTACTTTTTACACACATGTTGAGATACTTTTGATGACCAACAAAAAATTTGGGGATATGTACGATGGAAAAAGTGTTGCTAAACAAGCATGAAGAAACACACGTGTGCAGACATACTGTGAGCACAAACACTGTGCAGGTGATGAAAATGTAGAAATGCTTGCAGCAGTGTTGCTGTGGTTGTTAACATATCATTTGTGGAGAGTTGTTTTTAGTGTGCAGGTTTGTTTTTTTTTTCAACTTTTGACCATACGACTGAAAAAGTCTCTTTTTACCCTTACCCTTAATTTCTTTTCATGCATGCGGCGAGTGTCATCGAGTTGTAACTCCAACTTCTCACATAAGCAATGCAGTGTTTTTACTTCGTCCTTCAGGTTGGAGATCTGGTTCTCCAGCTGAGCGCTGGAAGCTACAGCAATCATTTCTCTCTCCTCAGCTTCAGTCAGAGAAGACTGGAAGTTCAACAAAAAATGTCATCAGCTTTATTTACTTCTACAAAAATATTCTTCCACACACAATAGCAGTCGTGGCTTAATGAAAAGAAAAGCTTACCTTAATGTCTTCGTAGTAGGACCAAAGGACCCTGTAACGCTGTTGTTCTTCCTCCAGCTCCTAAAACACAGCCATGTGAGGGTTTAATGTTCACATCTGCAATGGGCCATTTCACTTTTTTTTTTTTTTTTTTTTTGAAAATGCATAGTAAACAGATGCTGTGGTATAAATAAAACTGCAATGTTACTAAATAAATTGTTATTAAAGCTTTTCTCACTTACCTTCAATTTCTCTTCATGCATGCGTTGATTCTCATGGAGTTGTCCTTCCAAGTTCTCCACTGTGCCTTTCAGTGTTTTCACTTGGTCCTTCAGGTTGGAGTTCTCAAGCTCCAGCTGAGCATTGGACTCTAGAGCAATCTTATTTCTCTTCTCAGCTTCAGCGATAGAGGACTGAAAGTTCAACAAAAAAAATGTTGTCACCTTTATTTATTTCTACAAAAATATTCTTCCACACACAAAAGCAGTTGTGACTTAATGAAAAGAAAAGCTTCTTGCTCCGGCTCCTAAAACACAGCCATGTGAGTGTTTAATGTTCACATTCTTTTTTGGAAAATGCATAGTTGTAAACAGATACAGTGAGGTTTTTCTCACTCACCCTGCTTTTCATCTCAGATTCTCGGACTAACTCAAAGAGCATCTCATCCAGATTCCCCCTTTCGAGCTCCAGGTTTTTCAGTTCTGACTCCTTACCCTGAAAGTTCACCATCCAAAATGTTGTAGGCTTTATTTACTTTTTACACACATGTTCAGATACTTTTGACGACCAACAAAAAGTTTGGGGATATATACGATGGACAAAGTGTTGCTAAACAAGCATGAAGAAACACACGTGTGCAGACATACTGGTGGTTGTTTACATATCATTTGGAGCGTTGTTTTTAGTGTGCAGGTTTTTTTTTTTTTTTTTTTACTTTTGGCCATACAATTGTAAGAGATTCTTTTTATGTGCACCTCTAAATTGTTATTAAAGCTTTTCTCAGTTACCTTCAATTTCTCTTTATGCATGCGTTGATTCTCAAGGAGTTGTCCCTCCAAGTTCTCCACTGTGCCTTTCAGTGTTTTCACTTGGTTCTTCAGGTTGGAGTTCTCGAGCTCCAGAGCATCCTGAGTGGATGAAATTGATAAAAGGTTTTCAGACACCACAAATTACCAAAATTAATACTTTGTTGCAAAGCCATTGTTAGCAATTACAGCCATGAAACTTATACACTAAGAAGTAATCAACTTTCTGCAGGATTGTAAGAGGAGAAGAGCTTACGTTAGCCTCTTCGCACTTGTACCAAAGGATGCCGTCACGCTGTTGCTCTTGCTCCTGCTCCTAAAACACAGCCATGTTAGTGCTCAATGTTCACATCTGCAATGGGCCATTTCACTTTTTTTTCAATACACAGTTGATCAAAATGTTACACTGTCTGGTTAAAGTGTGAAAATTCACCATCCAAAATGTTGTAGGCTTTATTTACTTTTTACACACATGTTGAGATACTTTTGATGACCAACAAAAAATTTGGGGATATGTACGATGGAAAAAGTGTTGCTAAACAAGCATGAAGAAACACACGTGTGCAGACATACTGTGAGCACAAACACTGTGCAGGTGATGAAAATGTAGAAATGCTTGCAGCAGTGTTGCTGTGGTTGTTAACATATCATTTGTGGAGAGTTGTTTTTAGTGTGCAGGTTTGTTTTTTTTCCATCTTTTGACCATACGACTGAAAAAGTCTCTTTTTACCCTTACCCTTAATTTCTTTTCATGCATGCGGCGAGTGTCATCGAGTTGTAACTCCAACTTCTCACATAAGCAATGCAGTGTTTTTACTTCGTCCTTCAGGTTGGAGATCTGGTTCTCCAGCTGAGCGCTGGAAGCTACAGCAATCATTTCTCTCTCCTCAGCTTCAGTCAGAGAAGACTGGAAGTTCAACAAAAAATGTCATCAGCTTTATTTACTTCTACAAAAATATTCTTCCACACACAATAGCAGTCGTGGCTTAATGAAAAGAAAAGCTTACCTTAATGTCTTCGTAGTAGGACCAAAGGACCCTGTAACGCTGTTGTTCTTCCTCCAGCTCCTAAAACACAGCCATGTGAGGGTTTAATGTTCACATCTGCAACGGGCCATTTCACTTTTTTTTTTTTTTTTTTTGAAAATGCATAGTAAACAGATGCTGTGGTATAAATAAAACTGCAATGTTACTAAATAAATTGTTATTAAAGCTTTTCTCACTTACCTTCAATTTCTCTTCATGCATGCGTTGATTCTCATGGAGTTGTCCCTCCAAGTTCTCCCCTGTGCCTTTCAGTGTTTTCACTTGGTCCTTCAGGTTGGAGTTCTCAAGCTCCAGAGCATCCTGAGTGCATGAAATTGATAAAAGGTTTTCAGACAACACAAATTACCAACATTAATACTTTGTTGCAAAGCCATTGTTAGCAATTACAACTTCGGGACATATACAGTAAGAACTACTAATAACTTCATGCAGGATTATGGTTCAATTTTGGTCCATTCCTCTCAGCATATAATCCTCAAATCCCCAAAGTTATGAGTGTCCCTCTGATAGACTTGTAATTTTAATATCCCCATAATTTTTCAGCAGGATTCAAGTCAGTACATTGGCCAGGCCATGCAAGGCCTTCTTGAGTTATTTTGGAGGCATGTTTGGAGTTGTTGTCTTTATGAAACCTTGACGGTTTCCAGCGATCTTTTCTGATCTTTCTGGAATGTAAGAAACCCAAACACTAAAGTAAATCTGATCAAATATTATCAGGTAGCTATTATTTTCCACTATAAACAAGAGTCCCCTGATTTGGAATAGATATGAAAGACAGAACAGGGTCAAACTTTAGTGCTAAAGGGGCCACATTGATTTCATTTGTAAAAAAAAATAGTGAAGTGAATTTTTGTTATACATATCAAATAAATGTATTAATATTCAGTATATGATCATAAAAGAGCTGACCTCATTCATCTTTACCAGCTCCTTCATCTCATCGTACTTCTCCTTCAAGACTCTGTGAGCCTGTCGCTCTTGCTCACATTCCTGAAAGACAGGTCAGAAACTTTCTTAATGACACCCAGTATATAATCAAAACTTAACACTCTCTGGTCAGAGTGTGTATTCTGTCTCTTGGATAGTTTTAAGGTTTTAAGGTTTTAAGAGATTTTTTTTTTTCTCAGTTGTATTGGTAGTCATATTCATTCGAGAAGATATGTTTAACATGAGGCTTTTCTCACTCACCTTGCTTTTTATCTCGGACTCTCTTTGAACCTCAGAGAGCAACTTCTCCAGCTCCATCACTTTGTCCTCCAGGTTCAGCACATAGAGCTTCTCGCTGTTCAGCCGAACACCGGACACCTCATCTTTCTCATCCTTCTCCTCAGCCTTGGCCAGAGACCCCTGAAAGTTCAAAGATGTTGTAGGCTTTCTTTACTTTTACACACACGTTTAGACACTGGCTGGTAAATGAATGTGATTGAGGTTTGAGGAGTACCTCAGGGTTGGCCCTGTCCATCAGCATGTCCTTGTATCCATCAGAAGAATGCAGAAAGCCTGAAGAGTCAATCTGCACTGGGTCTAAATGAAAAAGCAAAAATATTATGTAAGCAGGCGTTCATCAGAGTTTTTTATTATTATTATTATTATTAATAGGGGTAGACAATGTCATTATGTAATTTTCTATGGATGCTGATTAGTATTTCGCCTCACACTAGACTGCCAGCACAATAAAGCACAATATTTGGTCTGACCAAAAATTGTCAAACCAAATTGTAACCTAAAAGGTCTAGCTACATTCCTGACTGAAAACCCTTTGTTTAAATTACATTTAACAGTGCATGGTCACACCAGGACCGAGAAGTACTTAATAAAAATGGAAATAACCTTACCTTCGTCGATAAGTGTGTCTTCGAAGGCCTCCGTACTCCGCTTCACAACTCCATGCTTATGAACATAAACACCAGCAGCCATGGCTACAGCTCCAGCTGTACATGCTGCAAGTCCTGCTAAACTCTTGAAAGATAGCATTGTATCACCTTAACCTTAACCTTAACACGTCTGATAAACAGCTTGTCAGTATGAAGATCAGTGAAAGAATGACCCTCTGCGTTTTTCCAGAGCTCTTACAGAGTTTTTCAGAACTTTTACCGGAACATTCTATTCCAGTTCCGCAGAGACGCATGGTGTCATGAGGATTCAAAAAAAAAAAAAAAAAAAAAAAAAAAATGTTCAGTGCAATTTTAAAATCAATCCACTCACGCAGTGCTGTTAAGCTAGTTTTATATCTGACATTCATTTGACATTCGCGACAACAGCCATTAAACTCTCCGTGCCTATAACATTTTCAAGCCAAACCAACTTGGAAATGCATGAATAGGTTTTCTTTGTCTAGCACAAAGCTGAATTAACTTTTTTTTTTCTTCATATCAATTTTATTAGCCCTATAAATCAAACAGTTTAACCATTTGATATTATGACATCACAACAAATAATATCTAATATATAAATATTTAATATATAAAAAATATCCCTTTCAGGACACAAGGCTCTGTTTGTGGAATTTACATTCAATATGTTTTCAAATAAATATAGTAGTGTAAATGTTTGTAATATTTTAATTTCTTTAAACTCAATGACCGTATGATCTAGAGACATGAAACCATCTGCAAAACACTCAGAATATTATTCTTCATATAGCACAAGGCTTGTTTTTGGGAGTAAATGTTCAGTATATTGAAACATTTACATTTTAAATATATATATATATATATATATATATATATATATATATATATATATATATATATATATATATATATATAGAGAGAGAGAGAGAGAGAGAGAGAGAGAGAGATACACACACACACACATATATATACATATACATATATACAGACACACACACACACATATATATATATATATATATATATATATATTTTTTTTTAACATTCCCTTTATCACATTTTTATGGCCGTACTTGTTACCACAATGTGACTTTAATAGTAAAATACTTTGTCACTTTACACCACTGTTTGTAAGTTGATGTCACATGAACAGATGTGTAATGAGTCTTTTTGCTTTGTGTTATGCATGGGATATTTTTTTAACATTTCATATTTGTTGTGATGTCATACTATCAAATAGTTAAATTTAATGGGTGTTGTCGCGAATGTCAAATATAAAACTAACTTTACCGCACTTTTCCAAAGTCTGCCTCGTGCACCTGAACTGTGGTGTTTCATAGAAACCTGTTCTCGTCGGAATTGTGTCTCCACAGTTCTGCTGTTACGCTGAAAACGGTTGGTGTAAAAAAAATTGTCAAGGTTAGAGTTTTATTCATTAATTCATTCATTTTTATTGTGGATGCTGTATAGTTTTATTGTTAAACAAGTAGTACCACTTCTCTCCGAAATGCTTGTCTCAAAAGTACTGGCAACCCACACACCAAAAAAGTCGTATTCAAATGTATTGGCACCCCTTCGTCAAAGTTGATTTGTAGAGACCTTTCATCCTGTTCCATGTGAAACATTTCAAGCTCCTGCATTTTTTGCTCTTTGGTTCCGACCGCAGGTTTTCAGTAGGGTTCAAATTCAGACAGAGATGGCTACATACAGTATCTCACAAAAGTGAGTACACCCCTCACATTTGTGCAAATATTTTATTATATCTTTTCATGGGACAACACTGACGAAAAGACACTTTGCTACAATGTCAAGTAGTGAGTGTACAGCTTGTATAACAGTGTAAATTTGCTGTCCCCTCAAAATAACTCGACAAAAGTGAGTACACCCGTAAGTGAAAATGTCCAAATTGGGCCCAAAGTGTCAATATTTTATGTGGCCACCATCATTTTCCAGCACTGCCTTAACCCTGTTGGGCATGGAGTTCACCAGAGCTTCACAGGTTGCCACTGGAGACCTCTTCCACTCCTCCATGACGACATCACAGAGCTGGTGGATGTTAGAGACCTTGCGCTCCTCCACCTTCCGTTTGAGGATGCCCCACAGATGCTCAATAGGGTGTAGGTCTGGAGACATGCTTGGCCAGTCCATCACCTTTACCCTCAGCTTCTTTAGCAAGGCAGTGGTCGTCTTGGAGGTGTGTTTGGGGTCGTTATCATGTTGGAATACTGCCCTGCGGCCCAGTTTCCTTAGGGAGGGGATCATGCTCTGCTTCAGTATGTCACAGTACGATTAATTTAGGAATAATTTTCCTTAATTAGGATTAAGGAAAGAATGAACAAATGAGTCAGTTTAGTGCAGATCTGAGCAGGAAAAGGGAGCAGACTGCAAGTTCAGCACAACATTAACAGTCTAGTCTGAGAAAGAAGACAAAGTGTGTGTGTGTGTGTGTGTGTGTGTGTGTGTGGGGACACTGACTGGTCAGAAGATGTTGATTAATTTTCTATAACAGCAGCTGTCAGTACTTTCGGTACTGCAAGGCAAATCTCAGGTTTATATTAATGCGCTTGCTATAGTACATTAGCGTTTCTATAGTAACAGCTCATTCACAGGGACTTGTATGGTGGACATTTCAAATTAACTAATTTAAAAAATGTGTGCAATTGTTGAAAAGTTTATTTAACATTTTTGGAAGGAGTCTCCAGTGTTAGCACTTTGTTTGTACTGGCGCATCTAAAAAAATTTGAATATCGTGGAAATTTTTTTTTTTTTTTTTTTTTAATTAAATTTTCCCCCTGTAATTTAATTCAAAAAGTGGAACTTTCATATATTCTAGATTCATTACACAAAGTGAAATATTTCAAGCCTTTTTTTTTTTTATTTAATCTTGATGATTACGGCTTACAGCTAATGGAAATAAAGTTACCTGTGTAAAAGACACCTGGGAGCCAGAAATCTTGCTGATTGATAGAGGATCAAATACTTATTTCACTCATTAAAATGCAAATCAATTTATAACTTTTTTGAAATGCGTTTTTCTGGATTTTTTTGTTGTTATTCTGTCTCTTACTGTTAAAATACACCTACCATTAAAATTATAGACTGATCATTTCTTTGTCAGTGGGCAAACGTACAAAATCAGCAGGGGATCAAATACTATAAATCCACAATAAAACAAATAAGTACTTCAAAGCTGATGAAAAGTGGCTGTTTAAATAATACAATAAAGAGACAGTGGACCAAGCGATGACAATTCTACGAATGTTAAATAAAAAGAAAGTATGAGCTGATCATTCTCTTCCTAATCCCCTGCCCAGAACTGTGTCATGCGTCATAGAAAAAGGAGGATGAGTACTGTATGAGGGGAAGAGATTTAGTGACAGAGTGAGAGGTTAGAATAGTGCTACAGCAACACTAATGAGGTCTGAAGAGACCATGTGTAGCCTGATCAACATACTGTGAATAATTCTCACATTTATTTAAATTAAAACCCTTAAACATCAGTTAAACACTGAACATCATCAGATCAGAGAAATATTCTTTGATTACTCAAATGTTCACTTAACAACAGTTACTCGATATAAAAACATCCATCAAATATTACAGTAACTTGAAGTGCTCATAAATTAGGGCATGAAATCTGCCATTTTAAACAGAAAATTGATAGAATTTTTTTTAACAGGAAGAAATTCAAATCTAAACTTCAGTAGTTGAATACTGCATTTTTTAAATGTAATAACAGAACAGTTATTATAAATTATTATGTAATAATAATAATTATAAATAATAATTATAAATAATATTATAAATTATTATGTAATAATTTACATCACGTCCATCTCTCGCTCTTTGCCGTTCTCGTCGTTTAGGGGGTACGGAGTGAGGTCCAGTGACAGGAGGTGGCTGGACATGCAGTCATTGAACTGTAGGACCAGAAGTACAGGAATAACATCAGGTCTGAACAGAAATACTGAGCACTATCACAAAAGCAAGTGACAAAGCGACATCATTTTCTATGTATGTGTTCGACACGGAGCAATTATTACATCAACAAGCAACATTTAAACTGATATTTTCACAAACTCGGTATGATGCTGTAAAATGACAAACACAAAGGATTGACTGTTTCCTCAGACCAATTGTCATGTAAATATCAGAGAAGGACTACGATTCCCATCAGTCACTGCACCTAGTCACATGTCTTGTTTCACCCGAGTCACGTTATTGGCTCATTAACACGGGTATTTAAGTCACGGTTTGTACAGCACTCATTGTCTTGCGTGGTTTGACCTGTCTAGTTGTTTCATGTCATGCTCGCTGTTGGTTTATGTTTCCTTTTCTTGTACTTTGCCACGTGTTTGCGGTTTGTATGTAATTAAACGTTCCACTCTCCCTATCTGCACTTGCATCCGTCTCTACCTGCATAACCTGACAGAATACAAGAAAAGGAAACATAAAACAACAGCCTACTAGAACTCGACAGATCAAACAATGCAAGACAATGAGTGCTGTACAAACCGTGACTTAAATACCTGTGTTAATGAGCCAATAACGTGACACAGGTGAAACAAGACATGTGACTAGGTGCAGTGACTGATGGGAACCGTAGTCCATCTTCGGTATTTACGTGACACCAATCCTATGGCAGGTGAGGCCTGATGTTTTTCTTCAGTTTCTGACTCACAACTGCAATTATCTCCCATTTATTGTTCGACGCCAAAAATGAAAGAAAAACGTATAACTAGGAGTGTAATCATACACTCCAGTCTCGATCCGATTCACGATACTGGCTTCACAATGCGATTTAATTAGATTCTCCGAATATTTTAAACAAAAATTATGACGGAAAAGACTTGTGCATTGCAATGTGCATTTTTGTCTGTATAAAACTAAATAAATCAAAAAGTGCTAACAAACGGAGGTTTAATATTGTAAACAAAATGTACTATAGGTTCACCATATCTTAAAAATAAATAAATACATTTACAAATTCTCCCAAAATTTTGATTGAATAAACAAAGTCTCTGACCCGGGGAAAATGATCGATTTAACCGGAAACAAAGCTCCAAAGTCGGCTAAAATGCCCGTCTTCCACTGCCTCTTTCTTGGACACTGTAGATTGCAGGAGCACAGAACCGGTGTCATTTGAAAGGTCCCGAAGAGCTCTTTGTAACTGTTGGAACGTGGTTGTGTAACCATATAACCTACAATGCATGTCAGTCATTGTGATCCGGCACTATCAGCCAATAATTCCCAGTAATGGCACAGGCCCTCCACGAAAAAATGAGATCATGTGACCAATGTGCTCTCTATACAGGTGCATCTCAAAAAATTAGAATGTGTCCTTGATTTCCAAATGAAATGCAAATTTTACTTTCATCTGAAAAGAGGACTTTGGACCACTGAGCAACGGTGTTTTGAGTAAACAGGTGTTTTGAGTTAATTAGCTGATTAGAGTCTTCTCAGGTCGACACTGTTGTATTATAAATTCTTTATTCTAATATTTTTGAGATACTGGTTTTTTTTTCAGTATCTCATTTCCAGGAGCTGTAAGCTGTAATCATCATCAAGATTAAAACAAAAAAGACTTGAAATATTTCACTTTATGTGTAATGAATCTAGGATACATGAAAGTTCCACTTTTTGAATTAAATTAAAGGAAAAAACGAACCTTTCCACGATATTCTAATTTTTTGAGATGCACCTGTATATCGTAACTCTATGGGTCTTGCAGATTGAGATCTCTAGTGTTCAAACAGTGCAACTGAATTAGATGCATAATTAACAGAATGCTGATTTCCACCATGTGAACAGCACATTTTCACACCCCTACTTATAACCGTGGTTTCATCTTACCCAGTCATATAGCGCTTCTCGTTAAATATGTATAGAGACATTATGAAGAAGCTTGGAAGAAAGTAGCAGAGACCGTTGGTGTCTCTGGTGAGTGTACGTAGCTAGTACAGTTCACTTGCTTTGCTAAACTGCCGACAAATTTAGTACAAAGCCTAGCGTGTAACTTGTAACTTAAACTTAAATACATTTTTAAACAAAAGTGGTTATATATTTTGGCTACTACTGTTTCTCATCTGAACTAAAATAAATGCAGAACAGCATTCACACCCCCCAACACAGGGTGAGCTGTATATAAACTCCAAATTATACTCATCCGTGTACACATCTGAGAATGTGTGTGTGTGTGTGTGTGTGTAGGTGTGCAGTACCTCAGAGTAGACCCCCAGCAGAGCATCAGACCGTGAATAGAACTCCTCCTTCAGGGAGATGACAATGACCTGAAAGTTAGTTCTTGACTGTTCCCTAATGAAGCTTGTCACCTGCACAGAATCATATATTCATATCAGACAATAAAAAGTGCTCTTTAATTTTTCATTTATGTAGAATAGGTACATTTGGAAATAAAAAAGGATATGTCTTGGTAAGAAGAAATTAGTATGGAATGAGGCGGGGAGTGTCGTCTTGCCTTGCCAATGTTCGTATTGTCCAAAGCAGCGTCCACCTCGTCCAGCACAAAGAATGGAGCAGGACGGAAGCTGGGACAAAATGAGACATAAAGGTCAAAACTTATCATGGCTATTAATTAAATAATAAACAATTTTTCAACATGTGACGAGTGATTAAAATCAGTCTAATTTACAAATTTAAAAAAGTGGTGTTTTGAGGAAGTGCTATTATGCAATGTTATGAGCGGTATCATTTTGTTTTCACTTAGCTACAGTTACACCATCTATAAAATCTTAAGGAAAATAAATAAATATTGACTCCGCCCATGTAAAAACTGACTACCTGTGAATAGCGAACACCAGAGCGAGGGCTGCGATTGACTTCTCTCCTCCTGACAGGTTGTCCATGGCCATAAATCTCTTCCCGGGTGCCACACAGTTATAACTGATACCATCCAGGTAAGGCTCATCAGGATTTTCTGCACTAAGAGTCGCCTGCAGGACACACACACACACACACACACACACACACACAAACACAATGAAAACACACACAAACACAATGAAAACTTTGAATTTTTTTTATTTAAAAAGACTGCTTAATCTTATCCTACATTTTATAAAATGTGTTTTAAATGATTACAAGCTTTCAGATCCAAGTGCGAAAATTCCCACTGCAGTTTTGGGTTTTAATGTTTTTTTTTTTTTTTAAATCTCATAAATTATCTTAAGTATTGGACATGATTCTGTATTCCTGATTCTGATCCTCTGTCATCCATTTTCTGCCTAGTAAAAACCATCTTACAGATAGCACCTCAGGGAATGTGTATAGTGCAGCAGGTACGAGTAGCATATGCTATAGTTACAGCATCAGTGCAGCGAACCACCAGGAATCACGTTGTTAAAACATCCATCCATCCATTTTTTATACCACTTATCCTACACAGGGTTATGGGGGAACCTGGCACCTACCCCAGGGAACTTCGGGCCCTGAACAGGATGTCAACCCATCGCAGGGCACAATCACACACCCGTTCACACACTACGGACAATCTGGAAATTCCACTCAGTCTACGATGCATGTCTTTGGACTTGGGGAGGAAACCGGAGTACCCGGAGGAAACCCCCAAAGCACGGGGAGAACATGCAAACTCCACACATGCAGGGAGGAGGCAGGATTTAAACCCCCAACCCTGGAGGTGCGAGGCAAACGTTAACCACTAAGCCATACTTTTAATATATTAAAAAAGAATGAATTTGAATCACAGAAATTCTCACTTGAGCACTGTCGTTCCTGCAGAGGTCTTTGTAGATTTGGTTTATGGTGACAGAAACATGCTCAAAGCACTGGCTGAAACGATAATAGCGTCTGGCCTTCACTTGCTCAAACTCCTGATGGCATTTCTTAGCTACACTTGTGCTGGCCTCAAATGCTAACACACAAACACACAAAGGTGCAGTCAAAGCATTAATTAGCTGCATTGATAATTAGGTCAATGGAAGACCTTCACAACCTTCCACTGTGTGTGTGTGTTTACCATCAACCACTCCACGGAAGCTGTCCTTCACCTCACTCATCTTCTCCAGGGCCTTCATATTGGGTGGTTTGGACACATGGATCAGTCTGTCCAGAGAAGACACTTTCTCTCTCAGCACCTCCAGCTGGGTCATCACCTCCTGCTCATCAGTCAGACTCTACGCGCACACACACATCCATGTGAATACATGACGTGTGTACATGATTAACCTGATAACTCCACGACTGATGATTCTCATCTGATTTAGTTGCATGAGTCAGAGCATGTTCTTTATAAAGTTAGTGTTAGGGGTAATGGTCACAATTTTATTCATTTCTGTAGCCTCATAATTCCTTTGAATTCCTTTGTATACAGTATATCCGACAAATACGTGTGTGGTTAGCAAGCTAGCTATTTATGGAGAACCCAAGCAAGCACTTAGCCTCACCTTCAGGTTATCTCCCAGCGGTCTATAGTCAATCACCATCTGTCCTTCTCGCTCATAAATGTCTTGTGTGGAGGTGCTTACAGATTCAGAGTCCAGCTGTGTTGAAAAGAAGAGAACTTTTCTCTGTACCATGCATTAACTCACATTAACATTCGAAATATCACTTTTTCCCAGCTCACATCTTGGAAAAGTCCATTACTGCACTGCCATTAATAATGCTTCAACATTCTAATTCAGCATATTAACTATTTATCAAGGGTTGAATCAGGAATGCAAGTGAAGAATAATCACAAAACATCTCCCATGAAGCTCAAGGACAAATGTTGATCTGGAAGAATTTTCAGTGCACAGTCCTGCATGGAGGAGTGAACCTCAACAAGCATCTCTACACTCCTTAGCCATTACAGGAAGATACCAAGTGCTATTATTCTCTCCAGAGCAGGCATTACAATTAACGATGATCATTTTGAAACCTGTGTAGAAAAATAAAAGAGTGGTTCCCTGGTGGACTAGTGGCTAGCATGGGGTGCTCTCACTGCCACCGCCCGGGTTCGATTCCGGGTCAGGGAACCAACCCCAGCCACTGGAGGGTTGCACGAGCCAGTGCACTTTCAATGCCGGTCCCAAGCCCAGAAAATGGGTGGGTTGGACAGGTAGGTAGTAGATATCAACTGTTCCAGTATCTTGTGGGTACAAAATATTTATCCCCTGGTGATTGTACTGTATACACTCGGTGTACCTGGATGTCACTGATGTCGTCCAGTGATCCTGAGAGCACGATGAGGGACAGGCCCTCAATTTTGCAGCCCAGCAGCAAGTTGTGTTTGCAAAGTCTCTGATGCTCTAATGCCGTTTCCACAGAGCTCATTTCCTTCTGCTGCTTTACCAGTTCCCTGAAAGAGAGAGAGAGAGAGAGAGAGAGAGAGAGAGAGAGAGAGAGTTATTCTAAACATACATTGCAAAAAATTATATCTTAGCAAGTGAAGATATCTTAAATAAAGAAAGTTCTTTTGTATTCCTCAGTATGAGATTACCAGACAATTAAGACCATTAAGCCTATTTCTAGACATTTTTACTCATTTCAAGCTTGAAATTATCGTTTTATTGGCAGATAATTTTCTTCTTTCTAGAAATAAACAAAATGATCTGCCAATAGAAATTAGCCGATTTCAAGCTTGAAATTAAAATGATCTAGAAACGGGTTTAATAGTCAGATATTTGCTTAAAAAAATTTTAACAAAAAGAAATATTAGTTGATAATTATTTGCCTATATTTATGATCTTTTTTTTTCTTGCTAAGATATCCTCATTGTTTTGGGTTCTGTCACTGGTTTGTTACCCGATTGTGTTCACCTGTTCTGTGTTAGTCCTTAATTAGTTTAATTATACCCTGTTGTATAAGTCTTATCAAGCATTTAACGCTGTTATAATCAGAGGCTTGCTTTCCTGTTTCAACATTAATTCTGGTTTTTGACTCTTGCCCGTGTTTTGTCTTTGATTATAGATTATCCCTGATTGATGTTGCATGCCTGTGTTTTGAACCCCGCTATGGATTTTGATTACAATTCCAAAAAAAATGTATTCACTTGTATCCTACCTCTCAGCGCACGTTACATAGGGCTGCATTCGCAACATACAGTTTGGCATTACTGGTATTCACAATGCTAATATAGCAGAAGCCTGCATTATGCAAATAAGCACTCTGACTGACCTCATTTTTTAAAATTAAATCTCAGAGCACTTATCACCACTTCGCCCTAATATACTGCAATGCCTTAAGGACATCATCTTTAAAGAGAGGAGATAAAAAATAATAAGAGAAGTGATCGGGTCAATACTAAAATCAACCACTATTAGCAACCAGAGATACCTGGAGTTCTCTTGAAGGCCACTGATTCTCTTATCCAGCTCAGCCTTCGCTTTATTAACGTAAGACTTCTGTTCCACCTGCTTATTCTTTAAGTCTAAGAGCTTCGACTGAGACTCATCTACTGCAGCAAGCAGCTTCTCTTCCTCCTGAACAACACAAACATGTCAAATGTGCTCCCTGGATAAGGTTGTACCAAAGAAAAAAAAACCTCAATCACCTAAAGGTTAAAACAGTTCACATAGTACATGGTATATTTGTGATGTGTGTGAATATTTAATGTTGTTTTTCTCATAGTTATATATATATAAAAATATAAAACGCCGGCCAGAGAGATATATAAATTAAACATTCAGAGAGCTGTATTAAAGCTGGGTCACCTCTTTCAACATGAGGATGACATCTTCCTCTTTCTTGATGGAGTCCTCCATTCTGTCGATCAGCCTGCACTGCTTGTGCAGCTGCTCCTGCTCATACTCAAACTGTGTGTTCAGACGAGTGCGCTGGGACTCAAACTGCAACCTGGACATAACAGCTAGTACGCTTAACAAACCTTACTGTTTTAATCGTGACATTTGTGAGTATTTGAACACTTTGTAACTATAACAATATACTGCTTTTATAATATAACCTTAGGCAACCTAATCTAAGGCAGGTTTTAGCAGCTATACTGTCATATACTCACTAGTAATATTTTCAGAGGTTGTCTGAACACATTTGAATGCTCTTTAGTTTTTTTAGAAAGCCTGTGAATTCAAAGGCAAATGTCTTCCTAGTTTGAGAAACCTATCATTAAGTCTAATACTCCTGTGTTGTGTGATTGTACGGGGCCCTACCGCTTATTCTCGATCTCTCCTTGCAGTCTCACATAATCCTGCTCGTACTCACGAATGTTGGCTACTCCAATCTCAGCACAGAAGTCTGAGAAGACCATGTCCTCCATCTACAGCAGAAAAGCAAAGCTCTACTCAAAGGCTACTGTCACTAAAGCTGCTGTCACTAGGCTGAGAGTAAGAGTTCGTAAAAAGTGACGGGTAATAGCAAATACCATTTTGTGTGACTCACATGATTGACTTCATCCTGGAGGGCTGTCATCTCACTGTCCTTCACTTGCACATTATTCGCTTGCATCTCGATCTGAGACTTCAGGTTTGAGAGCTCACTCTCCAGTCTGGAGATTTCCTGCAGCACACACAAGCATGAACATGCTTTAGTATAACACTGAAGAGTGAAAAAGGTAAACAGTGGAAAAAAATAGAGTAAAAAGAGTGAGAGAAACAGAGGGACAGCTTACAGCCTGACAGGCTGGGATGCTTTTTTTGCGGATGGACTCCAGCTCAGAGTTGGAGTATTTGAGGCGAGTCTGGATTCCCTGGGCCTGGGCCATGATCTGATGTAGTTCAGCCTCCATGCGTTTCAGTTTTATTAGTTCCTACCAAGAAAACACACACACACACGTCTCAAATTATACGAATCATGATAAAGCTCCACCCAAAGAAATGACAGACTATAACCTTAAATGTAACTAAAAAACTAGTAAGAAGTACGTGTCATTCTTTAATAAATAAAAAAATAAGAGGAATAAAACACTTTGGGACGAGCTGTTATAGGAAAATAATCAACCATGGAGTGATAACAGTAACTCAGATTTATGTCGCATAACACCATCAGTCACTGATTATTTTCCTATAACATCACATCCCATTATATTTTCTTTTAATTCAAGAATAACTAACAAGGAAAGTGTGCATTAGTGCTTAAACTCAAAGAAGGGTCTTTGTTTCATTGCCCAACTCGTTCAACACACGTGAATCGAAGCGGACTTTGTCTGAATGCACGTTGTGGTGACGTCATGTGACGCATCTTGGCCCAAATCATCATCTGCGATTGCAAAATCTCGGAGGGACTGACTACTGGAGGATGCTTTCTGTGCCCTTGAGTTCTTGTAACACTGACATACCCTCAGCTCTGCACTAAGCTGCTCCTTCCGCTCTTTCAGGCCGTTCATGTCCTTCTCCTCCCAGCGCCGAGCTTTATAGCGCAGGTGAACAGAGCCACCGGAGATCACCCCCGACTTGGAGAACAACGTACCATCCAAAGACACGGTCTAAAAAAATTCCAGAGCAACAGCATTATCTTAATACAGAGGTCATCACTTAAATTCGACCTGGGGATCAGTAGCAATAGTGACCTTTTTATAATAACCTTCAACTCTGACCTCGCCAATGCACACAGTGAGTATGCACAGCCACGTCTAAATCTTACCTTGAGGCGATCTGGGCCGTCAAACGCAACGTGGCAGGCGTCTTTCAGATTCTCGCACACGAGGGAATTCCCACAGACAAACTGTACCACTCTCTTCAACTGAGGTGCACTCTGGGAACACTGCACCACATCCACCACCATCTTGGCTCTGCGCACCTCCCTGAGACGCTCGTTTAGCGGCTTTACCTGACACAAGAAAAAATATGTAGTTTGCATTCAAACCAAAGTCGCTTGTTCTGAATCATGTTTGAAAATCAACACATTTGTTTTATGTCCAGTGACAGGACACATTGCAGTCTGACTCACATCCAGGTTATCAATAGGGAGGAAGGTCTCTCGCTCAGCTCTCTCCTCTTTTATAATCTGAATGCAGTCACGGGCCACTTTTGCAGAGGACACCACGATGGCGTTCAGGTAATGGCCAAACACCTTTGTGACAGCGAGCTGGTATTTCTTGTGGATGGGCTGACACAAGTCCATCAAGCGTCCATACTAGACACAAGGAAAAAAAAAATCTCTAACATATAGTATCTGAATAGATATGTTTAATAAAAAATAATAAAAAAAAATTTTTAATTAAAATTTTTTTTAAATTTAAAATAAATAAATAAAACCCGGACCAGAAACAAGGTCACTGTTGCATATGTATGGTCTTTGATGCGTTTTGTATTACCTTTGTACGTTACGAATAATTTGTTAATAGGTGAGGACATGATCTGTGTGGGAAGACTCTCACCTCTCAACCTCATGCGTGATGCAGGCATATTACAAAATGTAAATCATATGGAGCTCGTTAGGTTACTGTCACAATTTTCTCCACTCTGAGTGCGTCATGGTTCTTAAGGTAATTAGCGCCATGTGCTTCTACGTGCTTTGGCAGTGTGAGCGGGATGAAGTCAGAATAGCTAGCAGCGTGGTGTAGCATTTGTAGAATACACAGCCGTTTCACCTCTAGATAAGAGTACTAATTTATATACAGGTGCATCTCAATAAATTAGAATGTCGTGAAAAAGTTCATTTATTTCAGTAATTCAACTCAAATTGTAAAACTCGTGTATTAAATAAATTCAATGCCACAGACTGAAGTAGTTTAAGTCTTTGGTTCTTTTAATTGTGATGATTTTGGCTCACATTTAACAAAAACCCACCAATTCACTATCTCAACAAATTAGAATATTCCATAAGACCAATAAAAAAAACATTTTTAGTGAATTGTTGGCCTTCTGGAAAGTATGTTCATTTACTGTACATGTACTCAATACTTGATAGGGGCTCCTTTTGCTTTAATTACTGCCTCAATTCAGTGCGGCATGGAGGTGATCAGTTTGTGGCACTGCTGAGGTGGTATGGAAGCCCAGGTTTCTTTGACAGTGGCCTTCAGCTCATCTGCATTTTTTGGTCTCCTGTTTCTCATTTTCCTCTTGACAATACCCCATAGATTCTCTATGGGGTTCAGGTCTGGTGAGTTTGCTGGCCAGTCAAGCACCCCAACACCATGGTCATTTAACCAACTTTTGGTGCTTTTGGCAGTGTGGGCAGGTGCCAAATCCTGGTGGAAAATGAAATCAGCATCTTCAAAAAGTTGGTCAGCAGAAGGAAGCATGAAGTGCTCCAAAATTTCTTGGTAAATGGATGCAGTGACTTTGGTTTTCAAAAAACACAATGGACCAACACCAGCAGATGACATTGCACCCCAAATCATCACAGACTGTGGAAACTGAACACTGGTCTTCAAGCAACTTGGGCTATGAGCTTCTCCACCCTTCCTCCAGACTCTAGGACCTTGGTTTCCAAATGAAATACAAAACTTGCTCTCATCTGAAAAAAGGACTTTGGACCATTGGGCAACAGTCCAGTTCTTCTTCTCCTTAGCCCAGGTAAGATGCCTCTGACGTTGTCTGTGGTTCAGGAGTGGCTTAACAAGAGGAATACGACAACTGTAGCCAAATTCCTTGACACGTCTGTGTGTGGTGGCTCTTGATGCCTTGACCCCAGCCTCAGTCCATTCCTTGTGAAGTTCACTCAAATTCTTGAATCGATTTTGCTTGACAATCCTCATAAGGCTGCGGTTCTCTCGGTTGGTTGTGCATCTTTTTCTTCCACACTTTTTCCTTCCACTCAACTTTCTGTTAACATGCTTGGATACAGCACTCTGTGAACAGCCAGCTTCTTTGGCAATGAATGTTTGTGGCTTACCTAGTGAACCAAACTGAGGGACCATTTTGAAGGCTCAGGAAACCTTTGCAGGTGTTTTGAGTTGATTAGCTGATTGGCATGTCACCATATTCTAATTTGTTGAGATAGTGAATTGGTGGGTTTTTGTTAAATGTAAACCAAAATCATCACAATTAAAAGAACCAAAGACTTAAACTACTTCAGTCTGTGTGCATTGAATTTATTTAATACACGAGTTTCACAATTTGAGTTGAATTACTGAAATAAATGAACTTTTTCACGACATTCTAATTTATTGAGATGCACCTGTATACCTACATTAAATATACTATAAAGAGGGGAGCAGAGAAAGGCAGGACATAACTCCCACAAGTCAAGTGTGCTTAATAATACAGTATTCTGCACTGCTGGTCTTTAAATCGTTAATCTGCAACATATTAAGACATTAAAATATGTTTATTTCAAACAGGCTACTCAGCCCAATACAGTACCACAACGTCGGGGTAGAGTCTGCGCAGGCTCTCAAGGATGTCGTCTCGTCTCTGTTGTCTCCGATTCTCCTGGTTATCAATGCGAGCGTCCTGTAGTTCATGCACTACCACTCCCAGTTCCTCGTTCACCTCCAGCATCCGCAACCGTCCGCGCTCCAATGTCTCCACTAAGCTCCGCTGCTGCTCCCGCTGCTCGTCCAGAGCTTTGCTGCAAAAGACACAATTTTGGTGAACAGCAAGCCAACGAACATCTTGTCTAATTTGTCGATTTTTTCAAACTGCCGCACCACAGTACGAGAAGTTCACATTTTTTCGCATAGAAGATATCCTTAAGCTTCATAAACAATACAAGGAGCATAAAGGTGAATTGCAAGTAGAGAAAAATGACATCCGTAGAGACGAAAAAAGAAACCGTCGTTCTTTCTCTGCCCATGTTTTTTGCTCATCTATAAATCCTTCTGATCATTTTCATCAGCCAGGGATAGCTACTTTGTTCAGCTAGGCCCAAAGAACGAAAACCGTCCCAATGTTTCCCTACTTCTGCCAAAGAAAGGTGCCTTTTTGGACCTATATAGTGCATCTAAAATAATTATTTTTCTCTCAGAAATGTTCCTGCTGATGAGTACACAGATTTTAATCTGCAAAATTGGCTTAAACTTATCAAGTGTTTTTCCTGCTTTAACACCTAACACAAAAGTATATATCTAACTGACTGAACGGTGTATAAAACACGACTGTATAAATGTTTCTGTCATACCACCAAAATGGTCCCTTGTGCTTTCGTGAGCCCCTCGATGTTAATGCTTGATGGCATAAGTGCTCAAGTATCCAAAACCAAGTAAAATTGATCCCTTTGTGTGGAAGAAATTCAACATCTACTGTAAAGTTTAATAGATCAGTGCGCTAGGATGGATAACATACTTTGAGGTGATGGCATACTCTTCCAGTTTCCCTGCCCTCCTGTTTAACTCATCCTGATAATCTACAGCATGCTTAATGTTTGCCTATACATGCAGACAAAAAAAAATACAGAAACATGAGACACTCTGGATCAAAATCTAACCAGGTACTGTATTTGTTATGCATTTCAATCTAATTAGATTGACACCACTGCTGATCATAGTCATAGTGGTTCAAAAGGCAACACACACACACACACACACACACACACACACACACACACACACACACACACACACACACACACACACCTCAACTTCACTTTTCCGCCTTTTGTCAAACTCCAGCTTTTCCCGATCAGCCTTCACCTCCCAGTGTAGTTTCTCCGCTTTCTGAAATAAGACGGCCCCCTTTTTCCTGGCCAGTTCCTTCAGCTCCTTATAACGCTCCAGCTATGAAAAACACATTTATAAACATTACACTACCATCCAGGACTGTTAAAGAGATTAAAGAGTAAAGAAGCTAATCCTGAACAAACCCTCGGAAGATAATTGACACAATGGCACTCTGCATTTAAAAGTGATTGAAAATATTAAAAAATATTTAACAGAAAATACTGCTTTTTTTTCCTCTCTCTCATTCCCATCCCTTCATCCCGCTCTATGTCTGACCTGCGCTTCCTCCAGCTGCACATCCTCGCCCCTCTGAGCTGCCAGCTCTTCCATCTCTCTCTCATAAACTCTCCAGGCCCTCTCCAGCTCAGCCAGCTCCATCTCCAGCTCCTGCAGCTCCTGCTCCTTCTTGGCCCGCTGCTTCTGGCTCTTCAGCAGGCTGGTGCTCGTCTCCTCGGCCTTGCGCTGGTGGTGACCGGTGTTCACTTTGGCCCTGATGTACTGAGGCCTCTGATGGCTGAGGGTTTCCTCCTGGGACCTGGAAGAGGAGTGGAGGTCAACACACGGTATCGGGTGAACAAAGGCATGGAAATTTAGCTCTGCATATTAAATACTAGCTACTACACTAGTAGAGTAGTTTGCTTAACCTGAACCATTTCCCAGAATCCTCAGCAAAACAACAGACTACAAACCCAGTCACATGACCTGCTACTTCATTGTGGTTTCCTTGACTTCTAATCACAACCGGCTGTTCCCAAGTAACAAACTCCCCACAAATATCCTGAACTTTCAGTGTATCTTTGCGAAGTCTCACTCCTAGCAATCCTACTCAAAACATTTTTTTCCCCAAATAGCACATTTTTTCCAATACTGACCCTGTCTGCTGTGTTCTGATGATAGCCTGACACTTTGCCTATCCATCAATTTGCCCTTCCGGATTTGCCTGATTCGTCCAATAAAACTTGCATCCAAACCATGTCTGTGCCTGATAATATTTTTTTGTTGTGGTTTTATGAAATACGCTCACTTGATCTCCTTCTCTAGTTTCTGCAGTTCTCGGCTCAGGCGTCCATGCTCTTTCTTCTGAGCCTTCACAGTTTGCTCCCAGTCCTCCACTACACTCTTTTTGACAGCAACAGCCTCCTGTTTCTCTCTCAGGGACTCCATGAGCGCATTAACACCCCTCTCATTGTGATAAAGCTGGAAAAGGCTGAGCTGCAGTTTGCTTTCACTGAGCTGCTCCACCAGTGCCTGATATTTCTCTGCCTAAACAGATGACGGCATGTCATGACAGCATTAGCCCCACCTGCATTCGAGGAGGATAATTACTGCAGATAATTATTCAATATAATACCTCAGTTTTGTCCTTGAACACCTGCTTCTTCTCTGCAGCGGCTGTTCGTTTGCGATTAAAATGGAACTGCGTGTCCTCTTTTGCTTTCTGCAATGCCACCAGCTTGGTCTCGTATTCGTTCGCCAGCTCAAAGGAGCTACTGATGCGTTCAAACATCTTTGTGCGTTCCTTTGCATTCATCATAGCAATGGACTCCACAGCACCCTGAAATATACACAATACACACCGGTCCACATCACACACCCTGCATAACTGTGATCAACTTTTTACTTTTTATGCATAATTGTTTGTGTTCATCAAACTAGGACTGAGGGTGTCATGTGCAAGCATTAGGGCTGTGTTGCTGCAAAGTGCCCTAAGGGGCTTTAGGGTTTTTCTCTTATCAATTAAATCAAGATATCAATTATCTTAACTAGACAGGTAAAGTTCATCACAACAAACTTTGATGTTGGCTTAAAGTTTAAAATAGTCATCAATTTGAAATCTGAAGGTAATGGGCAGTTTTAAGAAAGAAAGAGTGACAGATACATAGGGTGCCAATACTTGTAGAGTTGATTAGATAGATAGATAATCTGTCAATACTTGTAGGGTTGACTAGATAGATAGAGAGATAGATAGACAGATAAGGTGTCAATACTTGTAGGGTTGATTAGATAGATAGATATGTATACAAAGAAATGTATACCTGGTACATTCCATAACCTTGGTTTTTGACAGGTGTAGGTCAAAGGTAATCATGGTTGTTATGTTAAAAGGTAAAAGGTTAATGATGAAAGTTTTCATTTGAAAATCTTAATGTGTTTTTAATGTGTTTTGAAAGTCAGAAGTGAAAAAACATGTGTTTAAATGAGCCTTCCCCATATACAAACACACACACACACACACACACTTAGATATAACTCCCATTTACTCGAGTTTCCCACCAAAAAATATGTGGAAAAGAATGTCAATCACACCCCACCGAAACAAAAAACACGTTTAAATGACCCTCCACATATACAAACACACACACACACACACACACTTCGACACGCCCATCTCTCCCACAACCCCCCCCCACACACACACACTGAATGTTAAGAACATATGAGTAAGGGAATGATCTCCCCCTCCCCCCTGAAAAAAAATCAGACATGTATAATTTAAGCCTGGGAACACAAATATCATCTCAAATTCTTGATGTAAATCACAAAGTTTCTCTGCTTGGTTTTTTCACACCTAATGGGGACGTAACGAGAACTCGTCATTAATGGGGACCTAATTTGCATACACAGAAAATTAGCTGATTTTCATGTTGTAGTGGGGACATCACTAGATAGCTAATTTTCATACACACAGATCAGGTAGTTTATGTAACAACAAGGGGACATAGTTTAAAAAAAAAAAAAAACATCAAGCTGTGCACTTAACTTTTACAAGTTATGTAAAATTATAAACTAATCGTGTTTCATTTAGAAGGCTGTCTGTAAAGCAGAGATGACCAGTATTTGTGGGTTTAAGCTCCTCATGAGATTGAAGAATTTGTATTTGAGATGTGCTTGCTGTACTGAACCTCATTGATTTATCAAAGCCAAGCATCACAAATGAATTAACTTTCTTACCAGTCACTTTAGCAAGTCAAAAACGACAAAAATGCATATTTTAGGTGCACCAAATTAGCATTTCCGTGTCCACAGTTGGCTTTAAAGTCAATATTCGTGTTAACATTACAGTTGGGCAACGAGGTAAAAGGAATAGAGAACAACAAACTTAATTTCCTCTATGTTTGCAGAGTTCTGGCTTATGTAACAATTTATACTTCTGTTAATCGTAATGTTCCCTGCAGTGCTGTGAAAATACAAACCAGGAACTTGTTCATTTTAGTCAATAAAAAAAAAAAAAATTGTCAGTTGGGTGAAATAAATGGTTTATTCGACATTAAAAAGACAACTTGAGTCTTGAGCATTGAACACTTTGAGCATTCACTGCATAATTAACCTGAACAGCTGTTAACTCATAATCGTCTAATATACTGTCTTACTTAAAATCTAACAAATCAGAAACAAATCTGGCATTAAAATATTAGTCGTTTCAATAATACTTTCAACAACCTGAATACCATCAGTCTGCTGATGAAGTTTGACCATTACAGTCACCACGCATCTTGCATAATAAAAGAAAATAAAGATACTGGTCATCTCTGCTTTACAGACAGCCTTCTAAATGAAACACGATTAGTTTATAATTTTACATAACTTGTAAAAGTTATGTGTACAGCTTGATGTTTTTTTTGTTTTTTTTTTAACTATGTCCCTGATAGAGTTTAATGTGAACACTGCTTAGTATTAATCTTTTTAACCTTTTCCCTCTCTGTCCCCCATATTAACTTTCCCCTCCTGTCCTCTCTGTGAACACCCCCTCACTTCTCTGTTTCCTGGTTCCTGTGTTGGCACCTCTCTGCTTTGTTTCTCTGTTGACTCAGGTGCAGACAGATGAAGCCCCTCACCATTTGTGCATTCCTCTGTCTCACCAAATACCATTTGCGTGCTTCTACATTCTTCCCCAAACATCTGTTGTCCTTTTATTACTTCCTAGAAACCATATATGGTCTTGCATCAATAGGCTTCCTGTTTTATGCAAATACAGCTTCCACCTAACCAATCAATAGATAACCCATTGTCTCTGTTTTGTGTCAAGCACAATATATACTCTGCGTTTTCTTTGAATAAAGAGAGATTCTGGCATTTGAATTTTGTGTGTCTGTGTGTCATTTGGCAAACTCTCCCAAGGCCATGGTGGAGGAAGCATGTAGCGGTCTGTGTGTAGCGTGTCTATGTGTGTGTGTTTGTACACATGGGGGGGCTCACTCATATGTTTTTAACATCCGGGTGTGTGTGTGTGTGTGTGTGTGTGTGTGTGTGTGTGTGTGTGTGTGTGTGTGTGTGTGGGGGGGGGGGGGTGTTTTTATGTTTGTATATGTGGGGGATCATTTAAACGTATGTTTTTTTTTATTTCGGTGGGGTGTGATTGACATTCTTTTCCACATATTTTTGGTGGGAAACTCAAGTAAATGGGAGTTATATCCAAGTGTGTGTGTGTTTGTACATGGGGAAGGCTCATTTAAACATGTTTTTTCACTTCTGACTTTCAAAACACATTAAAAACACATTAAGATTTTCAAATGAAAACTTTCATCATTAACCTTTGATATATACATAACTGTGATGACCTTTGACCTACACTTGTCAAAAACCAAGGTTATGGAGTGTACCAGGTATACATCTCTTGGTTGTCAATACTTGTAGAGTTGAGAGAGAGAGAGAGAGAGAGAGAGAGAGAGAGGGGGTGCCAATAATTGTAATTGTACACTTTTTTTGTCATTGTAAACTTAATTGTAAATAAGTGTACCTGTCATATTTGTTTCATAATAATTACATAATTTACAGTAGCGATGAAACTTGAAAAGAAAACACTTTCTAAGCATTTCGAGACTTTCATATCAGTAAGGTTCCATCTGCCATTCATTATTCATCCAGATAGAACTTTGTAATACTAAGGTCACAATTTTGTGACAGGTTTTCCAGGACAAGCCAAAGTGAACAATTTTAGGCACCAAGTATGAAGTTGGTTTTGCTAAATGTAAAAGGCAACCAAATCTCCAGTGTTTACAATACCAGTGTATTATTTTTTAGGAGCGTAACGGACGATTTAGACCGATGTATCATTTTAAAAGGCAATGACTGAACTGAATCAAAATATTAAGGCTTTATTCTCAAAATATTGAATATTGAAATATTTGGATTTTCTCATATGACTTTTTTCAAAATATTACAGCTTTATTCTTGAAAAATAGATTTTTTTTCTTGTAATATTACGACTTTTTTCCTCAAAATATTACGACTTTACTCTTGAAACTTTTATTCTCGTAATATCATGCCTTTTTTCTAGAAATATTACTACTTTATTCTCGAAATCTTGTATTTTGATTTTTTTTTTTTAACAGTGGCCCTCAGCAGCACAATAAAAACAATGCAAGGATGTTTATCATTTTAAAGAAAATTAAACTCAAAGGAATGTTTTTTTCTTTATTAAAATATTTCATTAAACGTTTTCAGTCAGTTAAACCGTCACTGACCGAAATATCGCGCGTGCCAGTGAGTGAGCCATTTGCGAGCCGAAAGAGTCGACTCTAGTTGATGACCTGAGTCAAATGACTTGACTCACTGAAAAGATTCGGACTTTCCGTGACTAACCTGAAACACTAAGCAGTTCCTGGCTTTCACCACGATGCCTATCTTCTCCAGCTCGGCTGTATACCTGGCCAGTGTCAACTGCCTGCCGTTGACTCGGTATTCAGAGGAGTCACCTCAAATAAAACCCAGAAAAATGCAACTTCAGCTTAGGTTATGGGGATTGTAGCAATTCAGAAAGTCAGTGCGCTCCAAACACACCTGATATAGTTCTGCTGAAGACCGTTTCTTCGTCGTTATCGTCGCAGAAGCGCATAGTGACCGAGGCTGTGCGCGCGACCGGTTTACTGACGTGGGCGCCATGAATCAGGTCTTTGGTTTGCTTCACACGCAGACTGGAGGCTCTCTCTCCCATCACAAACCCCAGAGCATCCATCACATTCGACTTACCTTTCAAATTATAAACACCGTTATATTTTAATACAATGTCATTTATTTGTTTTAGTTTCGTTTTTAATTGTTTTAAGGATTCAGCATATCTAACTAACTTACCTGAACCGTTAGTACCAATGATGCAAGTAAACCTCTTAAACGGACCTATTGTCTGCTTTCCTCTCCATGACTTGAAATTTTCCACGTCTATCTGCTTTAAGTAGCCCATGTTTACTTTGTCGATAAATAAAATAAAATAAAAGTTTAAAAAAAAAAAACGACGAAAGTTTAAAAACGATTAATATGATGACCGCAGACCTAGCTAACCTGGCTAACCAGTTTCCCCCTCAGTCAGAAAGAGCGGGAATGCGTAAGATATTGAAGTCGAGTCTCATCCTGACCAATCAGAGACACCCTAATTTGCATAGCCCAAAGGGTTCATGGGGACTGAAGACGCAAAAGCTACGTTTTCGTAAATTTATCGTGATCACGTGACCAGATCACCTGTCTCCAGCTTCTAACCTCATACAAGGAGATTAGGCTAACATTAGTATAACGTTCAGCCCATTTTGACTAGGTTGTGGGTATCACTCTCTGTCTTAAATTGTATCCCGAAGGGATTAAATTTAGTCCTGGGGTAATTTGTTATTTTACAGGTGCTCCTCTGTGACTTTATTTACACCCCGATCGGTCATGTCGATGTTTTTCTCTGTCCCCCTCTGAGAAAATTACAGGCCTAATTACCTACTGTTTTTGTTTGTTTGTTTGTTTTTTTGCAAAACTCAGTTCAATTCATATGTATAGTATTTTTAACAATGCACAATGTCACAAAGCAGCTTTACAGAAATATATAAATTCAGGATATAAATTTTAAATGTATAAATTTATCCCTAATGAGCAAGCCAGAGGTGACGGTGGCAAGGAAAAACTACCTGAGACGAAATGAGGAAGAAACTGTGAGAGGAACCAGACTCAAAAGGGAACTCGTCCTCATCTGGGTAACAACGAATAGTGCGGTTATAAATAATTCCTTCTCTAACTGTGTACTACAAGGTGCAGTTGTGTAACCAGGAAATTCATTATAGTTTTCACATGAAGTTTACTTTGCTGAAGTTATCAACTGTTCACTGATGGAGACTTGAGTGCAAAATTGTTTGTGGCAGTTGCAGTCCTAAAGCTATCATAGCAAAACTGTTTGTATCAACTGCAGTCCAAAGCCATCTTCATGGACCAAACTCAGCGGTCATATGATAATTTACGTCCGAATACACGTCTGTGAATTTCTATGCAGATATCACCTCTCATTGGAAAAAAAGACATTTGACTTCTGTGGTATTTAGTCTCTTTTGCTGTATGCTTTGCTGTGTTTAGTCATGTGCGTGCGGATCAGTGACCCTTTCCCAGATATTACATACTTCCCCAATTGCAAAACAAAAAATGGATGCTTCTCTATCCATTTTCTGTACCGCTTATCCTACCCAGGTCACGGGGGAGCCTGGAGCCTATCCCAGGGAACTCAGGGCACAAGGTGTGGGACACCCTGGACGGGGTGCCCTCCCATCGCAGGGCACAATTGCACACACACACACTCATTCACACACTGCAGACAATTTGGCGATGCCAGTCGGCCTACAACGCATGTATTTGGACTGGGGGAGGAAACTGGAGTACCTGGAGGAAACCCCTGAAGCAACAGGAGAACATGCAAACTCCACACACACAGGGTGGTGGTGGGAATCGAACCCCCAACTCTGTATTCAGATTGTTGCTGGAACTTTGGTTCGCCCCAAACTGAAATAAAAGCCAGCTCTTCTCTACTCCAGTGCCACTTCAACCACTTGGATGCCTTATTGTAAGAGCGTGATGCTAACATTAGGGTTTGTTGAAAATACAACCCGCTGGAAACTAACTCCAGATGTGAGAGTTTTATCACTGAGGAGACGTGTAAAACAATGTATTACAGATGTCTCCCTGTTAAACAAATCCAAAATGAACAGGGCTTTAGTGTTGTCTTAGTGTGTTAGGATCTCTGACTCAGAATTTAATAAAACTGGCTCATACTTACTTGATGGTTTTGTGATTGTGTGAAAATTCAGAATGCTAACAATCACCATTGCAAATTTTTCCTAATGTCAAAGCTATTCAGGAAAACACTTCACTTTGTGCACAGGGGCATTGTCATGCTGGAACAGGTTTAGGCCTCTTAGTTCCACTGAAGGGAAATTTTAATGTTACAGCAAATAAAGACACTCTATGCAATTATGGACTTCCAATTTTGTGGCAAGAGTTTGGGGAAGAACCACATATAGGTGTGATGGTCAGGTGTCCACAAACCTTTGGCCAGATAGTGTACGATTAAAGACAATTACTACATTCTGGCTCTTTGACTGGAAAACATGAAATAGTTTCATGCTGTGATAATAGTAAATAAACTCGATGAACAGAGCATTTGCATGGTAATTAGCTAGCTATATACCAGGAAGTTGTAATTCATACTCTATTTCTTTCCATGTCACGTCTCTTCGTGTCCTTTTGTGAGACATTCTCTCTCTGCTTCCAACAACACTTCAATTCTTTTTAATTAAAGCTTTGTTTACACTTAACTATCACCACTACTGTGTTTGTAGCAGTCCTGTGAGTTTTGTGTCATCCTATGCCATCCTTAGCAGCGTCAGGCTGAGATTTTAATCCAAATTTTTGGACACTGCCACTGCCAGAGCTTTGTCGTCGGCTGTCTTTGGTCGCCGTGGTACCAAATCGAAAATTCCTGACCAGAGATTTTCCTTTACAATGTGCGATTGTGTCTGTGACAGCAAAAGAAGGATGAAAATTGTACAGTGTTCAAGTGGACCCAGAATGAGTAAAAACTGACTGATGAGTAAAAACTGGCTCAAACTTACTTCTTGGTTTCGTGATCGCAATGGTGATTGTTGGTGTTCTGAATGTTCGCACATTTTTTTCATAACCTTTATAACAAGTCATACAGCTAATGAGGCAAACACCATCAGCTACTAAAAAAAAAATACAGATGTTTTATTGGAGTGACTGAAAATTTGACAAAGTTGCACGTTGATATTTTGCAATTAATATTGACAAATGATACCAAAATGCTTAGGGACGGGTTGTTAAAAACTTGACCTTTGAACTTTAAGAGAAAAAAAAAAAGCACACAGATTCCATTCTGTATGATAACATCCATATGATAAGGTATTCTCATGTATTTATATTAAATGCAGAAACAATATTATGGCAAACTATAGAATTACAAATTGTAATATGCTAAAATGCTTAGAGGTTTTCAAATTTGGATAGAAATAGTTTTCCACTGATGTCAGGTTATATTTCAGCAATGTTTTTGGAGTAACATATAATAAATATTCTAAACAAGGTTAACTGAGAGTCAAATTCAGGCTTTAGGATAAATAGGTTAAACAGCATTACACAATATGCCAAATAGTATTTCACATTTGCTTGTATTTATCTCAATAACATCCCACTTTTCTGTTAGAACAAGAAATCGATCTTTATTTTCAGTTTGACATTAATTATTGTCCTAATAAGGATGGTCACGCACATATTCCATGATGTACTTAAGAGCCAGCCAGGTTTCAGTCGCAGTTGGAATGATCTGATTGGCTGGGAGGAGGAAGCCATAGCGACCGGTGTCACGCAGCTCAAAGGCAAAGGAGTATTTGACACCGTTGTTGTAACTCCAATCAATGCTTCCACCACTGGCTTGATCTGAAGTGATGAAATAAACAATGCGTGAACGTGAGAGAAACTGGCGGACATAACAAACAGAAAGAATGAAGGTTGTATAGACTCACAGATGATTTTGCAAATGCTTCCAACTCTGTAGCTGGTGCCATACAAAGAGCTGAGGGCCTGCACTGCACGTTGACCCACAGAATCCTAATAAACACCAAAACAAAACAGATCAGGAGGTTATATCATCATATTGACCAACTAGAGTGTTTGGGCTGCTCTAATAGACCATTCATCCTCAACATGAATGTATTGTCTGGGGAAAATTCTGCTAGCAGTTATTCAGAAAAGCTAAATAAGGAATCAATTACTTGGGAGCTTGCCATTATAAGGAAACAATCAACCACTGGGTGGTGTGATGAAGCAGAGTCACAGTTACCACCTCGAAGTTGATGATTTTCCTATAACAATGTCACAAAGTGTTTTATTCCCCTTATTTTTATTAATAAAAGAATGACACTATATCCAATTATAGTTATGTTTAACGTTGTGGAACGTCTGCAAAACCAGTTAATGTTATGACTTACATTACAGCAGCTAAAAACACTAGTTTCCTCACCAGCCTCTCTTTTCTCCCCCCGCTCAAATTTTAGCTGTGTGTCATGTTACAGAGAAACTGGACTGGAAAGCAAAAAGTACTGTGCATCCTGAAGACTTTCTCGTGTCAGAAAACTTACTGACCGTTACAAAATGCTGACACTGGGAACTCCTTCCATAAATACCAACTAAATATCTCCTCACAATATATCAACAAAGTGAAGAGTCTGCCCTACAAGATACATATCAGAACAACTGTACTGATCTAAACCAGAGATTTGCCTTGCAGCTGGCACTACTGTCAGAGCTGCTGTTAGAGAAAATTAATCAGCACCTTCTGACCAATCAGAAATGAGAATTCAACCAAAGAATGAAACAACAGCGTACGAGTTCAGCCTGGTGAGGGATGTCGTTGCAGGTGTATCCATACGGGTACATGAGGAGCTGGGAGTAGGCATGGATGGAGATGAAGGACTTGAAGTTGCCGTGATTCTTGATGAGGTCCACGATATTCTTCACTTCGATAGCAGAGTGTGCGGAAGGTCCATGGTAGGACTCGGAGCACGGGTTCTTACTGGGACCAGGACCTGTAGAGAACATGCAGAGACATAATCGAAGTCTCATGGATGAACATCTTTACAGCTATTGCAAGCGATTAGGATCATCCACCAAAGCCTTACCACCAAAGCCAGCATCCCAGTTTCTATTGGGGTCGACACCTCGGCACGTGGTCCAAAGTGGTCCAAAGTCCTCTTTTCAGATGAGAGCAAGTTTTGTATTTCATTTGGAAACTAAGGTCCTAGAGTCTGGAGGAAGGGTGGAGAAGCTCATAGCCCAAGTTGCTTGAAGTCCAGTGTTAAGTTTCCACAGTCTGTGATGATTTGGGGTGCAATGTCATCTGCTGGTGTTGGTCCATTGTGTTTTTTGAAAACCAAAGTCACTGCACCCGTTTACCAAGAAATTTTGGAGCACTTCATGCTTCCTTCTGCTGACCAGCTTTTTGAAGATGCTGATTTCATTTTCCAGCAGGATTTGGCACCTGCCCACACTGCCAAAAGCACCAAAAGTTGGTTAAATGACCATGGTGTTGGTGTGCTTGACTGGCCAGCAAACTCACCACACCTGAACCCCATAGAGAATCTATGGGGTATTGTCAAGAGGAAAATGAGAAACAAGAGACCAAAAAATGCAGATGAGCTGAAGGCCACTGTCAAAGAAACCTGGGCTTCCATACCACCTCAGCAGTGCCACAAACTGATCACCTCCATGCCACGCCGAATTGAGGAAGTAATTAAAGCAAAAGGAGCCTCTACCAAGTATTGAGTACATGTACAGTAAATGAACATACTTTCCAGAAGGCCAACAATTCACTAAAAATGTTTTTTTTATTGGTCTTATGAAGTATTCTAATTTGTTGAGATAGTGAATTGGTGGGTTTTTGTTAAATGTGAGCCAAAATCATCACAATTAAAAGAACCAAAGACTTAAACTACTTCAGTCTGTGTGCACTGAATTTATTTAATACATGAGTTTCACAATTTGAGTTGAATTACTGAAATAAATGAACTTTTCCACAACATTCTAATTTATTGAGATGCACCTGTATATTATATTATATTACATTATATTATATGTATTGTAAATAAATATATACAAAGGCAAAAAGCACTATAGTCCTACTATAATCCTATAGCAGTCTTACCGTCTATATAGTCTTACAATCCTAGCAAATATGTGTAATCTCAAGATTATAATAGAGCTTTAAGTAGTGTGTAAAACACAAAAAACATGTTAAAATCATGCACAGAATCTGTAATACATAAAAACAACACTTACCCAAGTAAAGAGATAAAATTGAAGCGAAGACTAACAGTTTAATATGAGAACCAAAGAGAGAACGTAGAGAGAAAGGTTTGCTTGTCTAGACTGCTGGGAGACATTTTGGTAAATTGGGCCACGGAGGTCTTTTATAGGGGGCGGGGCAAGAAGGAAAGAAGGAGGAGAGCAGAGGAGAGAGTGTGGGGTTTTTTTTCGTCTAACCTTGAAAAACCTGGATGTACTGGTGGGTGAAAAACCTGGATTTCTGAAGCTAATGGTAGCTGCATTTTCTGAAAACCAAACATAATGGGAAATTGTTTTATATGAAGGGGGGGAAAAGAGTATAAATAGAGACCAAACTCAGGGTAGATGGGATCACTTCTGGGACGTCTCATTTGAACTGATCTCGTGTTGACTGATATTTTTGGGCAGTAAATCTGATTTTTGCTTCTCTCATCCACTGTGTTGTGAGTATTATTTTTTATTGAATTTGGAGTGTTTGTGTAGAGGCTACGGTATATCCAGTGGCAGGAAAATGCCACATTATTGGCGCCCGAACAGGGACCTGGGTGAAGCTTGGGGTCTGATCCCCCGGGCTGGGGGGCTTCTTTGCCGTCCTGTTGACTGCAGATACCGGCGCCATATAGGAAAA
Organism: Cranoglanis bouderius; assembly: GCA_023630585.1. Lineage (NCBI taxonomy): Eukaryota > Metazoa > Chordata > Actinopteri > Siluriformes > Cranoglanididae > Cranoglanis > Cranoglanis bouderius. The sequence goes on from CM042561.1 coordinate 3,803,525, forward strand.
GGTAAGCAGACGCCTGTTTGATATTCAAAGTTCTGCATTAGTTATTCTGCGGCCTGGGACTGGGGAGTGAGTCCCCTGTGGCGGGGGGAATGGTCTCTGGTCCCCAGTGCACCCAGAGGCTAACGTAGAGAAAATTTTAATTGGGAAAAGCCTCGGGAGAAACAAGTGGATGGGAGAAGTAAAAGATATTTAAGGAGTGCCTCCGGTGGGTGACCGGAAGATAAAGTGACAAGATTTGGTGAAACAGTTGTAATAGTATAATGTGTGTATTATTATGTGTGTGAAACGGATTTAAGAAGATAACAGGAAAAGTCCTGTGAGAGACAGGTGGATTGTCTGGCCGGCCAGTAATGGTATAAATTAATTGTATATGTGTGTGCATGAAGGTATGAATTAAAACCTTTGCGTTGGGATAAAGACGTGAGATATTTTTGTGTAAGTGTAAGACAGAAGATACCTATGTAAGAGGAAAATGTGTTGAAAAGCTACAGAGCAGCCAGCATTATGTTTGCTTAAGTATTTCCATTGTAATGTAGACCCAGACCTTTTGTCTAAAGCGTTTGTCCCGGGACTGATTGTGTAGACTTGAGACTGTTATATGGTTGGTTGTATCTCATTGGACATACGTCCTCCTAAACCGTCATGGAACAATCAAAAAAGGCCTAAAGCTGGGGAGTTTGTATGCAAAATGCCTCGTGCCTCTTGACCTGTATTTCTGTGTGTATGTGTGGAAACGACAGGCCTGTCAGTGTGTGTGTGTCTTATACAGAAGGATCCTGTGTGTATGTGTCCTTGGGTGCGATTGTGTGTGTGGAACGCAGAGAGATGTGTGAGAATGGGCATTTTAGATGAAAATTAGCGATATATTAGGAAAATATTTCAGGGTTTGGTAGGTTGGTTGTCTCCAATGTGACCCAGAAAGAGAAATTAGCTTTGGAGACAGGGTGACCGTGTGTGTGTGTGTTTTATCTGTGTATGAGAGAGAAATATATGTGATTATGGTGTAGTGGTTATTAGAGTTGAATGCAATACAATGAGTAAAATATGAGGATCTGCAAATAATTTTCAAATATTTGGGTTTAGTTCATTTAGAAAGTTAATTTTTGCGGATAATGACGCAGTGATAAACCCGGTATACGTTCAAAAGGGACATCTTTTTGATTTGATCAAACACAGTTTAAGTGAAATAGATACATTTATAAAGTGATGTTTATGCTTGGCACAAAGCTCCCCAAATGAAGCTAATTGTCAATCTCATAGATGATAAATCCTATATTAGACTAGATGAATATACATACATATTATACACAGTAAAGAACATAAATTTAATAGATGGTTTAAAATACCATTAGTGGGATAAAAGCGTCTAGATCTCAACCTCATATGCGTCTTGAATTATTAGGGATTATTGTTAGCACAGATGGGATTTGAACATATCAGGATAGTGAACAAATAGCTTTAAAATAACAGACTCTTTCTACAGTAAGAAAGGCCTAATAAGGAAAAAAAGGTAATCAGCTAATCTTGGCTGCTTGGATGTTTTTGTAGAAAATAGGCTAGAACTCACTTTGATAGATTAAGCATATACGAGAATAGATGAGAGATATTATTCCTTTGATTATCGAAGTGCATTAAAATAAGAAGTAAAAAAGTGAATGGATACGAAATAAAACAAAGTATTACAAGAAATACAATTTTATATTTTTAATATATCCATATTTTACATAGATAATGTTTAATAGAAGGAAGGAATAAGAACAATTACTTAAATAATAAAGGTAGGTTTTGTTACATTCAAAGATCATTCTGGTCTTCTCTCTTTGCAACAACTGATTACTTTCCACTTGGGTTTTAATATCGGTTGAATATTTTTCTTTACATGTCTAATAGAATGAATATACTCTAAACACCATGAGTAAGGTATAAAAGCTACAGAGATTAGAAGCATGAAATGTGGGGGGACATTTAAAATCTGGGCCAGCATCAAAATTGTAAGAATCAACTATAGGGAGACAAGTAATATCCACAATTTTGCTGTTGTTTAATCCTCGACAAAAGTTTTAAATTCTAAGTAAGATTCTTTAGACTATAAGTAGATAGAGAATTAGCCTAAGACTACTATTCAGCACCTGCATTGCCAAGTATGTTTACACACATAAGGGATATGTTTTGGTGACAGGAGCTTCCAGTGTGGAAAAAATGGCCTATATTTGGAGATAAAAGAGACTTACAGAGAGTTTCACACGGACAGAGAGACAGTAGAAAATCTGAGAAATAGCCTGTCTGCGAGTTAATTGTATGGATGTTTTAAGGTAAAGATAACTGAAGAAAATAAGTAAGTAAAGCTTAAGCAAATAAGAAGTAAGTGAGGTAACGGAGTAACCATACTCCTTACAGAGGGACACAGTAAGTAGGGAAGAATATGAAGAGATTATGTTTAGGAAGGTAGGTGGTAAGGAGAAACCATACAGAGCTAGAGTAAATATTTTTTTCGTCACGAACATATCGGTTTGTAATCACTCAAAACTCAACTCTAAATTATCAGGCCTTGAGCTGGTATCTAATGCATGGGCTGAACATGTCACATTTAATGATGGGCTTTGCAGTTGTGTGTTCCCAGTTGTCTGTCTCCAGTTTCAAATCTGACAAGTGATGGTGGCATCCCTCAACCTGAGCCCGCTTAGGGTGTAGGACAGGTAACAAGTATCAAGCCAAAGTGAAACATGGACGTTCTATGTTGTGTAAACAATGTCCTCTGTCCTCAGGGAAGGAGAAAAAGGGTACGCTACGAGCATTAACACAGTAAGCTGCCAACAAATTATCTGCTATCTAGTACATTAACCAATGTCTAAGGCTGGAAGAAGATGATGTTACTTTACACAAAATTGGTCATGTAGAAAATTAATAAATTTATTATCTAACTCTGTTAGTGCCTAATGTCCATACTGTAACCTCTTCCATTTCCAGTATAATCCATATACTGGATAATTCTTTAATCCAGTATATTTCTCTGTTGTGTTCAGGTTTTTTCCCGGTGTGTCTGCGGGATAGGGCTTGCTCGCCTTAACGATCCAAGATCAACAATATGCCTGGGGGCGTCTCCCGGCGGGTTTGGGGCTCCCCTGTGGACTCAACTCCACTCTGCGGTCAAGAGACACAAGAGACACCAACCACTGACATTAAAATTCTCATGGTCCCAAGGCTGACAGGACATGAGTAGGGGTCATCCTCCATCCCATACCACAGAACAAATGATAAGCTTCCTGGACACTATCCAGTAGTGTCGGCAGCGGATCACTGAGTGCTCCTCCAGATCCTGAGAGCTGGGTGTTCTGAAGAAAAACCTGAGAGCGAATGAACTACCGACCCGGTGAACTGTTCTTCAAGCATTGAAGGCTGCCTTATGCTCTGCACCTGCTGCACCTGCACTGCAACTGCCTAATTACACTAAGCGCGAGAACACCTGTATGTGACTGAAGGGAGGGAGCGGAGAGCCACTGTGGGGGTCCCGCGGGGCCCAGGAGCGTGGGGAACACTTCAGGCTGTGAGTTATATAAATAGATAAAAAACAGTTGCTTAAGTGGCATAAGGATTGCCAGCATTTCTGCATGTTGGGGCTGAAGCTGCTCTCTTAGTGCGGACCGCCGGGAAAAATTGCTCTATGACACATTGATCTTACACTCCCCACACCAGGTAACTACCATTTTGGATTACATTCACCTGCAATACATGGCAGCTCAATGAAGATCTTTAAAAATTTTAAAGACCCAATATTGTGCCTAACACACAGATTGTAGTATGACTGTAGTATTGTACGGCCTAATTAATTCTGATGGGCCAGTCACTGGGAACTCTCACGATTGCCTAACCAATATTCACATTACCAGGGACCTACCTTTACATAAAATAGATAGACAAATAGATAATTTGATTTCTGCCATGATGCATCCTATGATTTAGAATTATAAATGTTAGATACATGAGAAAAAAGGTAATGACTATGTCATTAAGGGTAATAATAACACTGCAGATTGGATAACCAAGTTTCTCAGGGTGCCAGGTAGCAGTTTTAGCATCGATCCAGCCGGAACCTAATTTAAAGAATCCGAGTGTTTTGAACAAACATATATGCCATACAGGCCTATATGGGCAAAGAAAAATTTTGTATTACAGATTTACTACATGCATTACTCCGTCCGAGTAGCTATTGTTAAACGGCAAGCACAAAACTGATGGCTCCTTTTTACTAGGGGAAACACTGCAGTAGACGAAGCAGTTAAGAAGACAGCATTGGGACCCTAAGATGTTGGCTGGGATGAACCCCGGAGAAGAACCTCCTCGTGAGGAAAATCTTGACTATGTTGTGAGTTTTCAGAATGCTGCCACTGAGACGGAAATAGCCAAATGGATAGGCAGAGGAGCTAAGAAGGAACGAGGGACAGGACTATGGAGAAACATAGAGGGCTTACGTGTGGCACCCCTGAGCCTTTTACAGTCTTTTCATCTGTGCCTTATCTAGGCGAGGCGCTCCCGCCTCGCAAGGGGGGAGGAGGATCAAACGTACAAAAGAATGTTTAAATGATTAGGAACACAAAAATTTAACTATTTAACTAAAATTATACTGCTAAACACAGATGAAAGGGACAGCAGAAGGGACGGGAAAAGTATTAATGTGGATATTTGTGAGAATATGTACAGACACTCATGACTGAGGCGTGGCGGAAGAGGACAACGCCTCTGCAAGGATATGGACAGTGAAAATGATCTGAGAATGGACTGGGACTCTTTGAACTCTTCTGACACCTTTGCATGGACTCATGGACTCATAATGGACTTATTTTCTTTTATGAATGGACCATGTGAATGAAATTGCAAGCAATTGTCTTAGAGAGACAAGGAGGACCAGGTGTTATCACCGTCGAGCACAAAATGCTGGCAGGGTGGGAATTTTTCCTCGCCATTGGGCCTAGAGGTTTTTTCGCCCACCCCTGGGACATCGATTGAGAGAACCAAAAAAGAAAAAGAGCCCTTGAGTCGTGGAAAATACAAGGCAGAGGTGGGTAATAAAACCTATCTGAGAAAAATAGGGACAAAACAGGGATATAACTAGATTTAGGGAACTATAGTTAATGTTGATATGGCACAGTGTTTGCCAAGAAAAAAATTAAATGGCACATCATATCAAAAAGGTTGCCGACCCCTGCCATACATCATTGTTGGTGCATGATCATCTAGTGTTCATTCTTATTACAGTTTCCATTTGCATGATTTCATTGCTCTAGGGAACAACAGATGAAATATGTGGCACATTGAATTAGTTACTTGCCAGTTGCATGATTGTTTTTGAGTTCTTCCAGTAGCCAATAGTTATTCATTCTCATTAATAAAGTATCCAGAAAAAAAATTGGTTTGTTTGTTTTCATTTATGTCTATGTATTTATGTAAATTCGGTTCATATTGTAGATTTGACTTATGAAATAACACAATATTGCATGGTATCGTGATACTTCAGCTGGTATAGTAATTGTAAGATATGTTTATTGTTAGAAGTTTCCCCTCGTTTTTCGAGTCTCCGGCAGACTCGCACACTTCCGCATTCCACTGCGCGCTTTCCAGCGCTAATCAAAAACTCTACGATTGACATTTCATTCACAAAGACTCTCGTGTTGTTTACCTATGCCATGTGCTCATGTTTTCAGTTACGTCATGTCTCCGCCTCCTGTGTTTCCATGTGCTCATGTTTTGGTTTGTGTCATGTCTCCGCCTCCTTAATTCTTATTGGTTCAAGTTCGTCTAATTCATTCTGTGTAATCATGAGTTTCAGCTGTTTGTGATTTTCTTTGTGTTTAAATACGCCACTCCGTTTCCGCTTCGTCGCGGAGTATTAGTTTAGATTAGATTAGTTTAGCGTTTGTTTAGCTTGTCATAGTTATTCATAGGATAGTCTTGTATAGTCTAGTAGATGTGTTTAACCGTAAGCTTTGTTGCGGTGATTCCCAGATCACTACTCTTGTTTTCTACAGCCTGGATTATAATGTGTTTTGTTCATAGTATGGATTCTTATTTCTTGGAATAAACTCTTCTATATCTACTGACGTCTCCCCAGCGCATGCATCCTGACTCCCTCTTCCGACCAACACGTCTGTGTCTCGTAACAGAATACTCCGCCAAACATGGATGCAGCGGGGAAATCTTGGGCCTGTCATGCCAAATTTTTTGTTCCTCCCCTTGATTCAGTTTCCTTCGAACAGTGGACCTTTATTTATGCCCCGGCGGCATATGATGGCTTCTCCGTGTGGCCTCAGAGTTTTTTGTGGCAGGCCCAACTGTACTTTCTTAGTGTAAAGGATCCCTTGCCCACCGAAGAACAGTGGTTAAGGTTCCTCCTGTCCCGCCTGGTCGGTTCTGCCCGTCAGTGGGCGGAGCTTCACCTTGCCAGTGGGTCCACCAGGATCTCTTCGGTTTCCGGCTTTGTGGATCTACTGATTCAGGTATTTGGCAGCCCAGAATTCATGCCCGACCTCAGGACATTCTTGGGGAAGGACCGTCTGGGTCATCGGTCCAGCCAGTCATTCCTGGAGTATTACGAGAGGAAGCAGGCTAATGTAGCGGTCTGCATCTCTCAGCCCCAGTTTCAGGAGTGTGCAACCGAGGGCTGCACCCGACCAGCCATTCTCCAGTGCCCCACCCGCAGGAAACAGGGAACTAGGAGCTATTACTTCTGCTCCCAGGACTGCTTTAAGGGCAGCTGGCGAGCACACAAACGGCTCCACAGGCGGGCAACCCCAAAGCTCCAGCAGGAGGCCCAGCAGGAGGTCTCCACAGCGGAGCTGCCCCTGGAGGTTAACGTGGCGACCTCCAGCCCCGAGCTCCAGCAGGAGGCCCAGCCGGAGGTCTCCACAGCGGAGCTGCTCAGGGAGGTTAACGTGGCGACCTCCAGCCCCGAGCTCCAGCAGGAGGCCCAGCAGAAGGTCTCCACAAGGGAGCTGCTCAAGGAGGTTAGCAAGGTGATCTCCAGCCCCGTCAAGCAGCAGTCAGAGGTTCGAGAAGAAACCTCCACTCCTGCCCAGTTCATATCAGAGGTCCACGGGTTGACCTCCTCCAAAGTCAAGTTCAAGTCAGAGGCCCACGGGATAGCCTCTTCTCAAGCCCTGTCCATGTCAGAGGTCCACGGGTTGACCTCCTCCAAAGTCAAGTTCAAGTCAGAGGCCCACGGGATGGCCTCTTCTCAAGCCCAATCCATATCTGAGGTCCACGGGATGACCTCCATTCCAAGTTCTAGCCCATGTTTTAGAGCAAAAGTGAGTCCATGTTCAGGTTCCTGTCAAAATCCATGTCCAAGTCCATGTCCAGGTTCCTGCCCTAATCCTAGTCCATGTCCAAATCCAAGTCCAGGTTCCGACCATGTTCCTAGTTCAGTTCCTGATTTCATAACTAGCTACATAGGTTTAATTTCTGGATGGTTGTTTGCTCTCCTTCTCAGTTCGGAGGCTGATTTGATTCCCAGCTCTGTCTCCAACCCAGCTCACTCCTCTGTCTCCTCCTCTGTCTCCAACCCAGCTCACTCCTCTGTCTCCAACCCAGCTCACTCCTCTGTCTCCAACCCAGCTCACTCCTCTGTCTCCAGACCTGTCTCCAATTTAATTTCCAATGCTGTTTCCAACCAAGTTTTTTATTTTGTCTATGGTTTTCGGTCTAACCGAGTTCTTTGTTCTGTTTCTAAATCCTGCTCGAAATCTGTTTCCAAGTCTCTCTCAAAGTCCTTATCTAAGTCTATTTCCAAGTCTCTCTCTGATCCAGGTACCAAAGCTGTTCCTGACCCAGGTGCCAAAGCTGTTCCTGACCCGGGTGCCAAAGCTGATTCCGATTCAGGTGCGAAAGCTGATGCCGATCCTGGTTCCAGAGCTGACTCCGATCCTACTTCCAGGTCAAGCTCCATGCCCAGCACCAGATCACGCGCAGCTACGCGATCCATGCCCAGCACCAGGTCACGCGCAGCTACGCGATCCATGCCCAGCAACAGGTCACGCGCAGCTACGAGATCCAGGCCAAGCACCAGGTCAAGCGTCACTCCGAGCTCCAAGTCAAGCGTCACTCCGAGCTCCAAGTCAAGCGTCACTCCGAGCTCCAAGTCAAGCGTCACTCCGAGCTCCAAGTCAAGCGTCACTCCGAGCTCCAAGTCAAGCGTCACTCCGAGCTCCAAGTCAAGCGTCACTCCGAGCTCCAAGTCAAGCGTCACTCCGAGCTCCAAGTCAAGCACCAGACCAAGTTCTCGACCAAGTTCTCGACCAAGTTCTCGACCAAGTTCTCGACCAAGTTCTCGACCAAGTTCTCGACCAAGTTCTCGACCAAGTTCTCGACCAAGTTCTCGACCAAGTTCTCGACCAAGTTCTCGACCAAGGCCTAAGGGACAGCCCGACACGCTCTGCTCTGGCCTCAGGACACTGAACATCGCCAGCCTTGGGTCCTGGGGGGCTGATGTTATGATCCTGCCCAGGGGCCCGGGTCCGCCAGAACGGTCAGAACTTTTGGCGCTTCGGGAGAAGCGCCTTTGGGGGGGGCTCTGTTAGAAGTTTCCCCTCGTTTTTCGAGTCTCCGGCAGACTCGAACACTTCCGCATTCCACTGCGCGCTTTCCAGCGCTAATCAAAAACTCTACGATTGACATTTCATTCACAAAGACTCTCGTGTTGTTTACCTATGCCATGTGTTCATGTTTTCAGTTACGTCATGTCTCCGCCTCCTGTGTTTCCATGTGCTCATGTTTTGGTTTGTGTCATGTCTCCGCCTCCTTAATTCTTATTGGTTCAAGTTCGTCTAATTCATTCTGTGTAATCATGAGTTTCAGCTGTTTGTGATTTTCTTTGTGTTTAAATACGCCACTCCGTTTCCACTTCGTCGCGGAGTATTAGTTTAGATTAGATTAGTTTAGTTTAGCGTTTGTTTATCTTGTCATAGTTATTCATAGGATAGTCTTGTATAGTCTAGTAGATGTGTTTAACCGTAAGCTTTGTTCCGGTGATTCCCAGATCACTACTCTTGTTTCCTACAGCCTGGATTATAATGTGTTTTGTTCATAGTATGGATTCTTATTTCTTGGAATAAACTCTTCTATATCTACTGACGTCTCCCCAGGGCATGCATCCTGACTCCCTCTTCCGACCAACACGTCTGTGTCTCGTAACATTTATGGTATCATGACAACCCTAATACAAACTGAACAGTTCAAAAATGTTGCATATATCATCTTTTATTTAATTCTTGTTTCATTTCTTATTTTTTTTTTATTTTCATCACATTAAACGATGTGCAGCATCTTTGTTGACGATTTTATTTTTTCCACTTCTTTGACTTCAATGATTCCATCTTAAAAAGAGAGAAAACAGAAAAATGTTAGCAGGAGTGTTATTGGGAATCAGGAGTTCAGCCTGTTGTACAATTCATCAGGCAGCAAAAGCATACTCCTCGTGTTATTAAAAAAATATGGCTTAATGGAGAGTTTTCTCATTTACCTTAAGAGTCTTGTGACATCCTACGCGATCTAGAGCTCTGTAGCACAAAGTCCTCTTCTGAGCCTTGCAGACTTCTCAATCGTTTCATCAGGGTGAACTCATTCTCTAGCTGAGCAATGGAGTTCAGAGCATTCTGAGCATTCTCCTGAGCTTCCACCAGAGAGCCCTGGTAGTTCACCAACCAACAGATGGAATATAAATGAACCAAAGATGGAATATAAATGAATTATTAAGAATGAACAGATGCAAAGTCAGATACAAATGCAGATATGAATCAAAGGTGCACAATTTTTTTGGTCAGTGGTTTGTGGCTTGTAGTAGATTATGGGAGTGTGTCCGTTGATCTTTTCTGATCTTTCTGTAATGTAAGAAACCCAAACACTAAAGTAATATGATAAAATATTATCAGGTGGCTATTCTTTTATACTATGAACAAGAGTTCCATGATTTGGAATAAATATTTTTGTTTAGAAAGACAATTAGCGAGCTTACTCAGTCATATTAGATATAAAGCTTGCTAAGAAAGCTCCACAAGTCAACTGGCTGAGATCAATTATGAGCTCAAGTGAGAAACAATGAGTGGAAACCCAATTCTGGATTTCAAAATGAATGTTTAAAATCCACAACATTACGTATTTACTCCTCTCTTTCCCACTCCTAGAAGGCAACCATGGGGTATTATGGCCATATGATTGTAAACATCTCTTTTTATGTGTACCTCTAAATTGTTATTAAGGCTTTTCTCACTTACGTTCAGTGTCTCTTCACAAATCATTTGGGTCGCATGGAGTTGCCCCTCCAAGTTCTCCACTGTGCCTTTCAGTGTTTTCACTTGGTCCTTCAGGTTGGAGTTCTCGAGCTCCAGAGTATCCTGAGTGCATGAAATTGATAAAAGGTTTTCAGACACCACAAATTACCAACATTAATACTCTGTTGCAAAGCCGTTGTTAGCAATTGCAGCCATGAAACTTATACACTAAGCAGCTTTGAGACATATACAGTGAAAACTGATCAGCTTTCTGCAGGATTGTGGTTCAGTTTTGTCCAATTCCTCTAGGCAATTCATCTTCAATTCATTACATTTTCAGTGGGATTCAAGTGAGTAGATAGGCTGAACCCTCTTGAGTTATTTTGGTTACCTGTTTGAGGTCAATGTCATGTAGAAACATCCTCCCCAGGTTCAGTTTATTGGCTGATGAGGTTAAATTCTCCTCTAATATGCCCCGGCACACTCTGTTCATGTTTACATGATAGGTGAAAAGTACATATTAATGCAAGGCTTTTCTCAATTACCTTCAATAAATTGACCTCACAGAGTTGTTCCTCAAACTTCTTCAATGAGCACTGCAGTGTTTTTAGCTGCTCCATCAGGATGGAGTTCTCGTGCTCCAGCTGAGCGTTGGACTCTAGAGTAATCTTATTTCTCTTCTCAGCTTCAGCGATAGAGGACTGAAAGTTCAACAAAAAAATGTTGTCAGCTTTATTTATTTCTACAAAAATATTCTTCCACACACAAAAGCAGTCGTGGCTTAATGAAAAGAAAAGCTTCTTGCTCCGGCTCCTAAAACACAGCCATGTGAGTGTTTAATGTTCACATTCTTTTTTGGAAAATGCATAGTTGTAAACAGATACAGTGAGGTTTTTCTCACTCACCCTGCTTTTCATCTCAGATTCTCGGACTAACTCAAAGAGCATCTCATCCAGATTCCCCCTTTCGAGCTCCAGGTTTTTCAGTTCTGACTCCTTACCCTGAAAGTTCACCATCCAAAATGTTGTAGGCTTTATTTACTTTTTACACACATGTTCAGACACTTTTGACGACCAACAAAAAATTTGGGGATATGTACGATGGACAAAGTGTTACTAAACAAGCATGAAGAAACACACGTGTGCAGACATACTGTGAGCACAAACACTTTGCTGGTGATGAAAATGTTGAAAAGGTTGCAGCAGTGTTACTGTGGTTCTTAACATGTCATTTGGAGAGTTGTTTTTAGTGTGCAGGTTTTTTTTTTGTTTTTTTTTACTTTTGGCCATACAATTGTAAGAGATTCTTTTTATGTGCACCTCTAAATTGTTATTAAAGCTTTTCTCACTTACCTTCAATTTCTCTTCATGCATGCGTTGAGTCTCATGGAGTTGTCCCTCCAAGTTCTCCACTGTGCCTTTCAGTGTTTTCACTTGGTTCTTCAGGTTGGAGTTCTCGAGCTCCAGAGCATCCTGAGTGGATGAAATTGATAAAAGGTTATCAGACACCACAAATTACCAATATTAATACTTTGTTGCAAAGCCATTGTTAGCAATTACAGCCATGAAACTTATACACTAAGAATGGGCCATTTCACTTTTTTTTCAATACACAGTTGATCAAAATGTTACACTGTCTGGTTAAAGTTGTGAAAATTCACCATCCAAAATGTTGTAGGCTTTATTTACTTTTTACACACATGTTGAGATACTTTTGATGACCAACAAAAAATTTGGGGATATGTACGATGGAAAAAGTGTTGCTAAACAAGCATGAAGAAACACACGTGTGCAGACATACTGTGAGCACAAACACTGTGCAGGTGATGAAAATGTAGAAATGCTTGCAGCAGTGTTGCTGTGGTTGTTAACATATCATTTGTGGAGAGTTGTTTTTAGTGTGCAGGTTTTTTTTTTTTTTCAACTTTTGACCATACGACTGAAAAAGTCTCTTTTTACCCTTACCCTTAATTTCTTTTCATGCATGCGGCGAGTGTCATCGAGTTGTAACTCCAACTTCTCACATAAGCAATGCAGTGTTTTTACTTCGTCCTTCAGGTTGGAGATCTGGTTCTCCAGCTGAGCGCTGGAAGCTACAGCAATCATTTCTCTCTCCTCAGCTTCAGTCAGAGAAGACTGGAAGTTCAACAAAAAATGTCATCAGCTTTATTTACTTCTACAAAAATATTCTTCCACACACAATAGCAGTCGTGGCTTAATGAAAAGAAAAGCTTACCTTAATGTCTTCGTAGTAGGACCAAAGGACCCTGTAACGCTGTTGTTCTTCCTCCAGCTCCTAAAACACAGCCATGTGAGGGTTTAATGTTCACATCTGCAATGGGCCATTTCACTTTTTTTTTTTTTTTTTTTTTTGAAAATGCATAGTAAACAGATGCTGTGGTATAAATAAAACTGCAATGTTACTAAATAAATTGTTATTAAAGCTTTTCTCACTTACCTTCAATTTCTCTTCATGCATGCGTTGATTCTCATGGAGTTGTCCTTCCAAGTTCTCCACTGTGCCTTTCAGTGTTTTCACTTGGTCCTTCAGGTTGGAGTTCTCAAGCTCCAGCTGAGCATTGGACTCTAGAGCAATCTTATTTCTCTTCTCAGCTTCAGCGATAGAGGACTGAAAGTTCAACAAAAAAAATGTTGTCACCTTTATTTATTTCTACAAAAATATTCTTCCACACACAAAAGCAGTTGTGACTTAATGAAAAGAAAAGCTTCTTGCTCCGGCTCCTAAAACACAGCCATGTGAGTGTTTAATGTTCACATTCTTTTTTGGAAAATGCATAGTTGTAAACAGATACAGTGAGGTTTTTCTCACTCACCCTGCTTTTCATCTCAGATTCTCGGACTAACTCAAAGAGCATCTCATCCAGATTCCCCCTTTCGAGCTCCAGGTTTTTCAGTTCTGACTCCTTACCCTGAAAGTTCACCATCCAAAATGTTGTAGGCTTTATTTACTTTTTACACACATGTTCAGATACTTTTGACGACCAACAAAAAGTTTGGGGATATATACGATGGACAAAGTGTTGCTAAACAAGCATGAAGAAACACACGTGTGCAGACATACTGGTGGTTGTTTACATATCATTTGGAGCGTTGTTTTTAGTGTGCAGGTTTTTTTTTTTTTTTTTTTTACTTTTGGCCATACAATTGTAAGAGATTCTTTTTATGTGCACCTCTAAATTGTTATTAAAGCTTTTCTCAGTTACCTTCAATTTCTCTTTATGCATGCGTTGATTCTCAAGGAGTTGTCCCTCCAAGTTCTCCACTGTGCCTTTCAGTGTTTTCACTTGGTTCTTCAGGTTGGAGTTCTCGAGCTCCAGAGCATCCTGAGTGGATGAAATTGATAAAAGGTTTTCAGACACCACAAATTACCAAAATTAATACTTTGTTGCAAAGCCATTGTTAGCAATTACAGCCATGAAACTTATACACTAAGAAGTAATCAACTTTCTGCAGGATTGTAAGAGGAGAAGAGCTTACGTTAGCCTCTTCGCACTTGTACCAAAGGATGCCGTCACGCTGTTGCTCTTGCTCCTGCTCCTAAAACACAGCCATGTTAGTGCTCAATGTTCACATCTGCAATGGGCCATTTCACTTTTTTTTCAATACACAGTTGATCAAAATGTTACACTGTCTGGTTAAAGTGTGAAAATTCACCATCCAAAATGTTGTAGGCTTTATTTACTTTTTACACACATGTTGAGATACTTTTGATGACCAACAAAAAATTTGGGGATATGTACGATGGAAAAAGTGTTGCTAAACAAGCATGAAGAAACACACGTGTGCAGACATACTGTGAGCACAAACACTGTGCAGGTGATGAAAATGTAGAAATGCTTGCAGCAGTGTTGCTGTGGTTGTTAACATATCATTTGTGGAGAGTTGTTTTTAGTGTGCAGGTTTGTTTTTTTTCCATCTTTTGACCATACGACTGAAAAAGTCTCTTTTTACCCTTACCCTTAATTTCTTTTCATGCATGCGGCGAGTGTCATCGAGTTGTAACTCCAACTTCTCACATAAGCAATGCAGTGTTTTTACTTCGTCCTTCAGGTTGGAGATCTGGTTCTCCAGCTGAGCGCTGGAAGCTACAGCAATCATTTCTCTCTCCTCAGCTTCAGTCAGAGAAGACTGGAAGTTCAACAAAAAATGTCATCAGCTTTATTTACTTCTACAAAAATATTCTTCCACACACAATAGCAGTCGTGGCTTAATGAAAAGAAAAGCTTACCTTAATGTCTTCGTAGTAGGACCAAAGGACCCTGTAACGCTGTTGTTCTTCCTCCAGCTCCTAAAACACAGCCATGTGAGGGTTTAATGTTCACATCTGCAACGGGCCATTTCACTTTTTTTTTTTTTTTTTTTGAAAATGCATAGTAAACAGATGCTGTGGTATAAATAAAACTGCAATGTTACTAAATAAATTGTTATTAAAGCTTTTCTCACTTACCTTCAATTTCTCTTCATGCATGCGTTGATTCTCATGGAGTTGTCCCTCCAAGTTCTCCCCTGTGCCTTTCAGTGTTTTCACTTGGTCCTTCAGGTTGGAGTTCTCAAGCTCCAGAGCATCCTGAGTGCATGAAATTGATAAAAGGTTTTCAGACAACACAAATTACCAACATTAATACTTTGTTGCAAAGCCATTGTTAGCAATTACAACTTCGGGACATATACAGTAAGAACTACTAATAACTTCATGCAGGATTATGGTTCAATTTTGGTCCATTCCTCTCAGCATATAATCCTCAAATCCCCAAAGTTATGAGTGTCCCTCTGATAGACTTGTAATTTTAATATCCCCATAATTTTTCAGCAGGATTCAAGTCAGTACATTGGCCAGGCCATGCAAGGCCTTCTTGAGTTATTTTGGAGGCATGTTTGGAGTTGTTGTCTTTATGAAACCTTGACGGTTTCCAGCGATCTTTTCTGATCTTTCTGGAATGTAAGAAACCCAAACACTAAAGTAAATCTGATCAAATATTATCAGGTAGCTATTATTTTCCACTATAAACAAGAGTCCCCTGATTTGGAATAGATATGAAAGACAGAACAGGGTCAAACTTTAGTGCTAAAGGGGCCACATTGATTTCATTTGTAAAAAAAAATAGTGAAGTGAATTTTTGTTATACATATCAAATAAATGTATTAATATTCAGTATATGATCATAAAAGAGCTGACCTCATTCATCTTTACCAGCTCCTTCATCTCATCGTACTTCTCCTTCAAGACTCTGTGAGCCTGTCGCTCTTGCTCACATTCCTGAAAGACAGGTCAGAAACTTTCTTAATGACACCCAGTATATAATCAAAACTTAACACTCTCTGGTCAGAGTGTGTATTCTGTCTCTTGGATAGTTTTAAGGTTTTAAGGTTTTAAGAGATTTTTTTTTTTCTCAGTTGTATTGGTAGTCATATTCATTCGAGAAGATATGTTTAACATGAGGCTTTTCTCACTCACCTTGCTTTTTATCTCGGACTCTCTTTGAACCTCAGAGAGCAACTTCTCCAGCTCCATCACTTTGTCCTCCAGGTTCAGCACATAGAGCTTCTCGCTGTTCAGCCGAACACCGGACACCTCATCTTTCTCATCCTTCTCCTCAGCCTTGGCCAGAGACCCCTGAAAGTTCAAAGATGTTGTAGGCTTTCTTTACTTTTACACACACGTTTAGACACTGGCTGGTAAATGAATGTGATTGAGGTTTGAGGAGTACCTCAGGGTTGGCCCTGTCCATCAGCATGTCCTTGTATCCATCAGAAGAATGCAGAAAGCCTGAAGAGTCAATCTGCACTGGGTCTAAATGAAAAAGCAAAAATATTATGTAAGCAGGCGTTCATCAGAGTTTTTTATTATTATTATTATTATTAATAGGGGTAGACAATGTCATTATGTAATTTTCTATGGATGCTGATTAGTATTTCGCCTCACACTAGACTGCCAGCACAATAAAGCACAATATTTGGTCTGACCAAAAATTGTCAAACCAAATTGTAACCTAAAAGGTCTAGCTACATTCCTGACTGAAAACCCTTTGTTTAAATTACATTTAACAGTGCATGGTCACACCAGGACCGAGAAGTACTTAATAAAAATGGAAATAACCTTACCTTCGTCGATAAGTGTGTCTTCGAAGGCCTCCGTACTCCGCTTCACAACTCCATGCTTATGAACATAAACACCAGCAGCCATGGCTACAGCTCCAGCTGTACATGCTGCAAGTCCTGCTAAACTCTTGAAAGATAGCATTGTATCACCTTAACCTTAACCTTAACACGTCTGATAAACAGCTTGTCAGTATGAAGATCAGTGAAAGAATGACCCTCTGCGTTTTTCCAGAGCTCTTACAGAGTTTTTCAGAACTTTTACCGGAACATTCTATTCCAGTTCCGCAGAGACGCATGGTGTCACGAGGATTAAAAAAAAAAAAAAAAAAAAAAAAAAAAAAAAATGTTCAGTGCAATTTTAAAATCAATCCACTCACGCAGTGCTGTTAAGCTAGTTTTATATCTGATATTCATTTGACATTCGCGACAACAGCCATTAAACTCTCCGTGCCTATAACATTTTCAAGCCAAACCAACTTGGAAATGCATGAATAGGTTTTCTTTGTCTAGCACAAAGCTGAATTAACTTTTTTTTTTCTTCATATCAATTTTATTAGCCCTATAAATCAAACAGTTTAACCATTTGATATTATGACATCACAACAAATAATATCTAATATATAAATATTTAATATATAAAAAATATCCCTTTCAGGACACAAGGCTCTGTTTGTGGAATTTACATTCAATATGTTTTCAAATAAATATAGTAGTGTAAATGTTTGTAATATTTTAATTTCTTTAAACTCAATGACCGTATGATCTAGAGACATGAAACCATCTGCAAAACACTCAGAATATTATTCTTCATATAGCACAAGGCTTGTTTTTGGGAGTAAATGTTCAGTATATTGAAACATTTACATTTTAAATATATATATATATATATATATATATATATATATATATATATATATATATATATATATATATAGAGAGAGAGAGAGAGAGAGAGAGAGAGAGAGAGAGAGATACACACACACACATATATATATACATATACATATATACAGACACACACACACACACATATATATATATATATATATTTTTTTTTTTTTAACATTCCCTTTATCACATTTTTATGGCCGTACTTGTTACCACAATGTGACTTTAATAGTAAAATACTTTGTCACTTTACACCACTGTTTGTAAGTTGATGTCACATGAACAGATGTGTAATGAGTCTTTTTGCTTTGTGTTATGCATGGGATATTTTTTTAACATTTCATATTTGTTGTGATGTCATACTATCAAATAGTTAAATTTAATGGGTGTTGTCGCGAATGTCAAATATAAAACTAACTTTACCGCACTTTTCCAAAGTCTGCCTCGTGCACCTGAACTGTGGTGTTTCATAGAAACCTGTTCTCGTCGGAATTGTGTCTCCACAGTTCTGCTGTTACGCTGAAAACGGTTGGTGTAAAAAAAATTGTCAAGGTTAGAGTTTTATTCATTAATTCATTCATTTTTATTGTGGATGCTGTATAGTTTTATTGTTAAACAAGTAGTACCACTTCTCTCCGAAATGCTTGTCTCAAAAGTACTGGCAACCCACACACCAAAAAAGTCGTATTCAAATGTATTGGCACCCCTTCGTCAAAGTTGATTTGTAGAGACCTTTCATCCTGTTCCATGTGAAACATTTCAAGCTCCTGCATTTTTTGCTCTTTGGTTCCGACCACAGGTTTTCAGTAGGGTTCAAATTCAGACAGAGATGGCTACATACATTATCTCACAAAAGTGAGTACACCCCTCACATTTGTGCAAATATTTTATTATATCTTTTCATGGGACAACACTGATGAAAAGACACTTTGCTACAATGTAAAGTAGTGAGTGTACAGCTTGTATAACAGTGTAAATTTGCTGTCCCCTCAAAATAACTCGACAAAAGTGAGTACACCCGTAAGTGAAAATGTCCAAATTGGGCCCAAAGTGTCAATATTTTATGTGGCCACCATCATTTTCCAGCACTGCCTTAACCCTGTTGGGCATGGAGTTCACCAGAGCTTCACAGGTTGCCACTGGAGTCCTCTTCCACTCCTCCATGACGACATCACAGAGCTGGTGGATGTTAGAGACCTTGCGCTCCTCCACCTTCCGTTTGAGGATGCCCCACAGATGCTCAATAGGGTGTAGGTCTGGAGACATGCTTGGCCAGTCCATCACCTTTACCCTCAGCTTCTTTAGCAAGGCAGTGGTCGTCTTGGAGGTGTGTTTGGGGTCGTTATCATGTTGGAATACTGCCCTGCGGCCCAGTTTCCTTAGGGAGGGGATCATGCTCTGCTTCAGTATGTCACAGTACGATTAATTTAGGAATAATTTTCCTTAATTAGGATTAAGGAAAGAATGAACAAATGAGTCAGTTTAGTGCAGATCTGAGCAGGAAAAGGGAGCAGACTGCAAGTTCAGCACAACATTAACAGTCTAGTCTGAGAAAGAAGACAAAGTGTGTGTGTGTGTGTGTGTGTGTGTGTGTGTGGGGACACTGACTGGTCAGAAGATGTTGATTAATTTTCTATAACAGCAGCTGTCAGTACTTTCGGTACTGCAAGGCAAATCTCAGGTTTATATTAATGCGCTTGCTATAGTACATTAGCGTTTCTATAGTAACAGCTCATTCACAGGGACTTGTATGGTGGACATTTCAAATTAACTAATTTAAAAAATGTGTGCAATTGTTGAAAAGTTTATTTAACATTTTTGGAAGGAGTCTCCAGTGTTAGCACTTTGTTTGTACTGGCGCATCTAAAAAAATTTGAATATCGTGGAAATTTTTTTTTTTTTTTTAATTAAATTTTCCCCCTGTAATTTAATTCAAAAAGTGGAACTTTCATATATTCTAGATTCATTACACAAAGTGAAATATTTCAAGCCTTTTTTTTTTTTATTTAATCTTGATGATTACGGCTTACAGCTAATGGAAATAAAGTTACCTGTGTAAAAGACACCTGGGAGCCAGAAATCTTGCTGATTGATAGAGGATCAAATACTTATTTCACTCATTAAAATGCAAATCAATTTATAACTTTTTTGAAATGCGTTTTTCTGGATTTTTTTGTTGTTATTCTGTCTCTTACTGTTAAAATACACCTACCATTAAAATTATAGACTGATCATTTCTTTGTCAGTGGGCAAACGTACAAAATCAGCAGGGGATCAAATACTATAAATCCACAATAAAACAAATAAGTACTTCAAAGCTGATGAAAAGTGGCTGTTTAAATAATACAATAAAGAGACAGTGGACCAAGCGATGACAATTCTACGAATGTTAAATAAAAAGAAAGTATGAGCTGATCATTCTCTTCCTAATCCCCTGCCCAGAACTGTGTCATGCGTCATAGAAAAAGGAGGATGAGTACTGTATGAGGGGAAGAGATTTAGTGACAGAGTGAGAGGTTAGAATAGTGCTACAGCAACACTAATGAGGTCTGAAGAGACCATGTGTAGCCTGATCAACATACTGTGAATAATTCTCACATTTATTTAAATTAAAACCCTTAAACATCAGTTAAACACTGAACATCATCAGATCAGAGAAATATTCTTTGATTACTCAAATGTTCACTTAACAACAGTTACTCGATATAAAAACATCCATCAAATATTACAGTAACTTGAAGTGCTCATAAATTAGGGCATGAAATCTGCCATTTTAAACAGAAAATTGATAGAATTTTTTTTAACAGGAAGAAATTCAAATCTAAACTTCAGTAGTTGAATACTGCATTTTTTAAATGTAATAACAGAACAGTTATTATAAATTATTATGTAATAATAATAATTATAAATAATAATTATAAATAATATTATAAATTATAAATTATTATGTAATAATTTACATCACGTCCATCTCTCGCTCTTTGCCGTTCTCGTCGTTTAGGGGGTACGGAGTGAGGTCCAGTGACAGGAGGTGGCTGGACATGCAGTCATTGAACTGTAGGACCAGAAGTACAGGAATAACATCAGGTCTGAACAGAAATACTGAGCACTATCACAAAAGCAAGTGACAAAGCGACATCATTTTCTATGTATGTGTTCGACACGGAGCAATTATTACATCAACAAGCAACATTTAAACTGATATTTTCACAAACTCGGTATGATGCTGTAAAATGACAAACCCAAAGGATTGACTGTTTCCTCAGACCAATTGTCATGTAAATACCAGAGAAGGACTACGATTCCCATCAGTCACTGCACCTAGTCACATGTCTTGTTTCACCCGAGTCACGTTATTGGCTCATTAACACGGGTATTTAAGTCACGGTTTGTACAGCACTCATTGTCTTGCGTGGTTTGACCTGTCTAGTTGTTTCATGTCATGCTCGCTGTTGGTTTATGTTTCCTTTTCTTGTACTTTGCCACGTGTTTGCGGTTTGTATGTAATTAAACGTTCCACTCTCC
The DNA here is from genome assembly GCA_023630585.1 of Cranoglanis bouderius. Taxonomy (NCBI): domain Eukaryota; kingdom Metazoa; phylum Chordata; class Actinopteri; order Siluriformes; family Cranoglanididae; genus Cranoglanis; species Cranoglanis bouderius. The sequence continues at coordinate 3,824,316 of CM042561.1, forward strand.
CTATCTGCACTTGCATCCGTCTCTACCTGCATAACCTGACAGAATACAAGAAAAGGAAACATAAAACAACAGCCTACTAGAACTCGACAGATCAAACAATGCAAGACAATGAGTGCTGTACAAACCGTGACTTAAATACCTGTGTTAATGAGCCAATAACGTGACTCAGGTGAAACAAGACATGTGACTAGGTGCAGTGACTGATGGGAACCGTAGTCCATCTTCGGTATTTACGTGACACCAATCCTATGGCAGGTGAGGCCTGATGTTTTTCTTCAGTTTCTGACTCACAACTGCAATTATCTCCCATTTATTGTTCGACGCCAAAAATGAAAGAAAAACGTATAACTAGGAGTGTAATCATACACTCCAGTCTCGATCCGATTCACGATACTGGCTTCACAATGCGATTTAATTAGATTCTCCGAATATTTTAAACAAAAATTATGACGGAAAAGACTTGTGCATTGCAATGTGCATTTTTGTCTGTATAAAACTAAATAAATCAAAAAGTGCTAACAAACGGAGGTTTAATATTGTAAACAAAATGTACTATAGGTTCACCATATCTTAAAAATAAATAAATACATTTACAAATTCTCCCAAAATTTTGATTGAATAAACAAAGTCTCTGACCCGGGGAAAATGATCGATTTAACCGGAAACAAAGCTCCAAAGTCGGCTAAAATGCCCGTCTTCCACTGCCTCTTTCTTGGACACTGTAGATTGCAGGAGCACAGAACCGGTGTCATTTGAAAGGTCCCGAAGAGCTCTTTGTAACTGTTGGAACGTGGTTGTGTAACCATATAACCTACAATGCATGTCAGTCATTGTGATCCGGCACTATCAGCCAATAATTCCCAGTAATGGCACAGGCCCTCCACGAAAAAATGAGATCATGTGACCAATGTGCTCTCTATACAGGTGCATCTCAAAAAATTAGAATGTGTCCTTGATTTCCAAATGAAATGCAAATTTTACTTTCATCTGAAAAGAGGACTTTGGACCACTGAGCAACGGTGTTTTGAGTAAACAGGTGTTTTGAGTTAATTAGCTGATTAGAGTCTTCTCAGGTCGACACTGTTGTATTACAAATTCTTTATTCTAATATTTTTGAGATACTGGTTTTTTTTTCAGTATCTCATTTACAGGAGCTGTAAGCTGTAATCATCATCAAGATTAAAACAAAAAAGACTTGAAATATTTCACTTTATGTGTAATGAATCTAGGATACATGAAAGTTCCACTTTTTGAATTAAATTAAAGGAAAAAACGAACCTTTCCACGATATTCTAATTTTTTGAGATGCACCTGTATATCGTAACTCTATGGGTCTTGCAGATTGAGATCTCTAGTGTTCAAACAGTGCAACTGAATTAGATGCATAATTAACAGAATGCTGATTTCCACCATGTGAACAGCACATTTTCACACCCCTACTTATAACCGTGGTTTCATCTTACCCAGTCATATAGCGCTTCTCGTTAAATATGTATAGAGACATTATGAAGAAGCTTGGAAGAAAGTAGCAGAGACCGTTGGTGTCTCTGGTGAGTGTACGTAGCTAGTACAGTTCACTTGCTTTGCTAAACTGCCGACAAATTTAGTACAAAGCCTAGCGTCTAACTTGTAACTTAAACTTAAATACATTTTTAAACAAAAGTGGTTATATATTTTGGCTACTACTGTTTCTCATCTGAACTAAAATAAATGCAGAACAGCATTCACACCCCCCAACACAGGGTGAGCTGTATATAAACTCCAAATTATACTCATCCGTGTACACATCTGAGAATGTGTGTGTGTGTGTGTGTGTGTGTGTGTAGGTGTGCAGTACCTCAGAGTAGACCCCCAGCAGAGCATCAGACCGTGAATAGAACTCCTCCTTCAGGGAGATGACAATGACCTGAAAGTTAGTTCTTGACTGTTCCCTAATGAAGCTTGTCACCTGCACAGAATCATATATTCATATCAGACAATAAAAAGTGCTCTTTAATTTTTCATTTATGTAGAATAGGTACATTTGGAAATAAAAAAGGATATGTCTTGGTAAGAAGAAATTAGTATGGAATGAGGCGGGGAGTGTCGTCTTGCCTTGCCAATGTTCGTATTGTCCAAAGCAGCGTCCACCTCGTCCAGCACAAAGAATGGAGCAGGACGGAAGCTGGGACAAAATGAGACATAAAGGTCAAAACTTATCATGGCTATTAATTAAATAATAAACAATTTTTCAACATGTGACGAGTGATTAAAATCAGTCTAATTTACAAATTTAAAAAAGTGGTGTTTTGAGGAAGTGCTATTATGCAATGTTATGAGCGGTATCATTTTGTTTTCACTTAGCTACAGTTACACCATCTATAAAATCTTAAGGAAAATAAATAAATATTGACTCCGCCCATGTAAAAACTGACTACCTGTGAATAGCGAACACCAGAGCGAGGGCTGCGATTGACTTCTCTCCTCCTGACAGGTTGTCCATGGCCATAAATCTCTTCCCGGGTGCCACACAGTTATAACTGATACCATCCAGGTAAGGCTCATCAGGATTTTCTGCACTAAGAGTCGCCTGCAGGACACACACACACACACACACACACAAACACACACAAACACAATGAAAACTTTGAATTTTTTTTATTTAAAAAGACTGCTTAATCTTATCCTACATTTTATAAAATGTGTTTTAAATGATTACAAGCTTTCAGATCCAAGTGCGAAAATTCCCACTGCAGTTTTGGGTTTTAATGTTTTTTTTTTTTTTTTAAATCTCATAAATTATCTTAAGTATTGGACATGATTCTGTATTCCTGATTCTGATCCTCTGTCATCCATTTTCTGCCTAGTAAAAACCATCTTACAGATAGCACCTCAGGGAATGTGTATAGTGCAGCAGGTACGAGTAGCATATGCTATAGTTACAGCATCAGTGCAGCGAACCACCAGGAATCACGTTGTTAAAACATCCATCCATCCATTTTTTATACCACTTATCCTACACAGGGTTATGGGGGAACCTGGCACCTACCCCAGGGAACTTCGGGCCCTGAACAGGATGTCAACCCATCGCAGGGCACAATCACACACCCGTTCACACACTACGGACAATCTGGAAATTCCACTCAGTCTACGATGCATGTCTTTGGACTTGGGGAGGAAACCGGAGTACCCGGAGGAAACCCCCAAAGCACGGGGAGAACATGCAAACTCCACACATGCAGGGAGGAGGCAGGATTTAAACCCCCAACCCTGGAGGTGCGAGGCAAACATGTTAACCACTAAGCCATACTTTTAATATATAAAAAAAGAATGAATTTGAATCACAGAAATTCTCACTTGAGCACTGTCGTTCCTGCAGAGGTCTTTGTAGATTTGGTTTATGGTGACAGAAACATGCTCAAAGCACTGGCTGAAACGATGGAAGCGTCTGGCCTTCACTTGCTCAAACTCCTGATGGCATTTCTTAGCTACACTTGTGCTGGCCTCAAATGCTAACACACAAACACACAAAGGTGCAGTCAAAGCATTAATTAGCTGCATTGATAATTAGGTCAATGGAAGACCTTCACAACCTTCCACTGTGTGTGTGTGTTTACCATCAACCACTCCACGGAAGCTGTCCTTCACCTCACTCATCTTCTCCAGGGCCTTCATATTGGGTGGTTTGGACACATGGATCAGTCTGTCCAGAGAAGACACTTTCTCTCTCAGCACCTCCAGCTGGGTCATCACCTCCTGCTCATCAGTCAGACTCTACGCGCGCACACACATCCATGTGAATGCATGACGTGTGTACATGATTAACCTGATAACTCCACGACTGATGATTCTCATCTGATTTAGTTGCATGAGTCAGAGCATGTTCTTTATAAAGTTAGTGTTAGGGGTAATGGTCACAATTTTATTCATTTCTGTAGCCTCATAATTCCTTTGAATTCCTTTGTATACAGTATATCCGACAAATACGTGTGTGGTTAGCAAGCTAGCTATTTATGGAGAGCCCAAGCAAGCACTTAGCCTCACCTTCAGGTTATCTCCCAGCGGTCTATAGTCAATCACCATCTGTCCTTCTCGCTCATAAATGTCTTGTGTGGAGGTGCTTACAGATTCAGAGTCCAGCTGTGTTGAAAAGAAGAGAACTTTTCTCTGTACCATGCATTAACTCACATTAACATTCGAAATATCACTTTTTCCCAGCTCACATCTTGGAAAAGTCCATTACTGCACTGCCATTAATAATGCTTCAACATTCTAATTCAGCATATTAACTATTTATCAAGGGTTGAATCAGGAATGCAAGTGAAGAATAATCACAAAACATCTCCCATGAAGCTCAAGGACAAATGTTGATCTGGAAGAATTTTCAGTGCACAGTCCTGCATGGAGGAGTGAACCTCAACAAGCATCTCTACACTCCTTAGCCATTACAGGAAGATACCAAGTGCTATTATTCTCTCCAGAGCAGGCATTACAATTAACGATGATCATTTTGAAACCTGTGTAGAAAAATAAAAGAGTGGTTCCCTGGTGGACTAGTGGCTAGCATGGGGTGCTCTCACTGCCACCGCCCGGGTTCGATTCCGGGTCAGGGAACCAACCCCAGCCACTGGAGGGTTGCACGAGCCAGTGCACTTTCAATGCCGGTCCCAAGCCCAGAAAATGGGTGGGTTGGACAGGTAGGTAGTAGATATCAACTGTTCCAGTATCTTGTGGGTACAAAATATTTATCCCCTGGTGATTGTACTGTATACACTCGGTGTACCTGGATGTCACTGATGTCGTCCAGTGATCCTGAGAGCACGATGAGGGACAGGCCCTCAATTTTGCAGCCCAGCAGCAAGTTGTGTTTGCAAAGTCTCTGATGCTCTAATGCCGTTTCCACAGAGCTCATTTCCTTCTGCTGCTTTACCAGTTCCCTGAAAGAGAGAGAGAGAGAGAGAGAGAGAGAGAGAGTTATTCTAAACATACATTGCAAAAAATTATATCTTAGCAAGTGAAGATATCTTAAATAAAGAAAGTTATTTTGTATTCCTCAGTATGAGATTACCAGACAATTAAGACCATTAAGCCTATTTCTAGACATTTTTACTCATTTCAAGCTTGAAATTATCGTTTTATTGGCAGATAATTTTCTTCTTTCTAGAAATAAACAAAATGATCTGCCAATAGAAATTAGCCGATTTCAAGCTTGAAATTAAAATGATCTAGAAACGGGTTTAATAGTCAGATATTTGCTTAAAAAAATTTTAACAAAAAGAAATATTAGTTGATAATTATTTGCCTATATTTATGATCTTTTTTTTTTCTTGCTAAGATATCCTCATTGTTTTGGGTTCTGTCACTGGTTTGTTACCCGATTGTGTTCACCTGTTCTGTGTTAGTCCTTAATTAGTTTAATTATACCCTGTTGTATAAGTCTTATCAAGCATTTAACGCTGTTATAATCAGAGGCTTGCTTTCCTGTTTCAACATTAATTCTGGTTTTTGACTCTTGCCCGTGTTTTGTCTTTGATTATAGATTATCCCTGATTGATGTTGCATGCCTGTGTTTTGAACCCCGCTATGGATTTTGATTACAATTCCAAAAAAAATGTATTCACTTGTATCCTACCTCTCAGCGCACGTTACATAGGGCTGCATTCGCAACATACAGTTTGGCATTACTGGTATTCACAATGCTAATATAGCAGAAGCCTGCATTATGCAAATAAGCACTCTGACTGACCTCATTTTTTAAAATTAAATCTCAGAGCACTTATCACCACTTCGCCCTAATATACTGCAATGCCTTAAGGACATCATCTTTAAAGAGAGGAGATAAAAAATAATAAGAGAAGTGATCGGGTCAATACTAAAATCAACCACTATTAGCAACCAGAGATACCTGGAGTTCTCTTGAAGGCCACTGATTCTCTTATCCAGCTCAGCCTTCGCTTTATTAACGTAAGACTTCTGTTCCACCTGCTTATTCTTTAAGTCTAAGAGCTTCGACTGAGACTCATCTACTGCAGCAAGCAGCTTCTCTTCCTCCTGAACAACACAAACATGTAAAATGTGCTCCCTGGATAAGGTTGTACCAAAAAAAAAAAACCTCAATCACCTAAAGGTTAAAACAGTTCACATAGTACATGGTATATTTGTGATGTGTGTGAATATTTAATGTTGTTTTTCTCATAGTTATATATATATAAAAATATAAAACGCCGGCCAGAGAGATATATAAATTAAACATTCAGAGAGCTGTATTAAAGCTGGGTCACCTCTTTCAACATGAGGATGACATCTTCCTCTTTCTTGATGGAGTCCTCCATTCTGTCGATCAGCCTGCACTGCTTGTGCAGCTGCTCCTGCTCATACTCAAACTGTGTGTTCAGACGAGTGCGCTGGGACTCAAACTGCAACCTGGACATAACAGCTAGTACGCTTAACAAACCTTACTGTTTTAATCGTGACATTTGTGAGTATTTGAACACTTTGTAACTATAACAATATACTGCTTTTATAATATAACCTTAGGCAACCTAATCTAAGGCAGGTTTTAGCAGCTATACTGTCATATACTCACTAGTAATATTTTCAGAGGTTGTCTGAACACATTTGAATGCTCTTTAGTTTTTTTAGAAAGCCTGTGAATTCAAAGGCAAATGTCTTCCTAGTTTGAGAAACCTATCATTAAGTCTAATACTCCTGTGTTGTGTGATTGTACGGGGCCCTACCGCTTATTCTCGATCTCTCCTTGCAGTCTCACATAATCCTGCTCGTACTCACGAATGTTGGCTACTCCAATCTCAGCACAGAAGTCTGAGAAGACCATGTCCTCCATCTACAGCAGAAAAGCAAAGCTCTACTCAAAGGCTACTGTCACTAAAGCTGCTGTCACTAGGCTGAGAGTAAGAGTTCGTAAAAAGTGACGGGTAATAGCAAATACCATTTTGTGTGACTCACATGATTGACTTCATCCTGGAGGGCTGTCATCTCACTGTCCTTCACTTGCACATTATTCGCTTGCATCTCGATCTGAGACTTCAGGTTTGAGAGCTCACTCTCCAGTCTGGAGATTTCCTGCAGCACACACAAGCATGAACATGCTTTAGTATAACACTGAAGAGTGAAAAAGGTAAACAGTGGAAAAAAATAGAGTAAAAAGAGTGAGAGAAACAGAGGGACAGCTTACAGCCTGACAGGCTGGGATGCTTTTTTTGCGGATGGACTCCAGCTCAGAGTTGGAGTATTTGAGGCGAGTCTGGATTCCCTGGGCCTGGGCCATGATCTGATGTAGTTCAGCCTCCATGCGTTTCAGTTTTATTAGTTCCTACCAAGAAAACACACACACACACACGTCTCAAATTATACGAATCATGATAAAGCTCCACCCAAAGAAATGACAGACTATAACCTTAAATGTAACTAAAAAACTAGTAAGAAGTACGTGTCGTTCTTTAATAAATAAAAAAATAAGAGGAATAAAACACTTTGGGACGAGCTGTTATAGGAAAATAATCAACCATGGAGTGATAACAGTAACTCAGATTTACGTCGCATAACACCATCAGTCACTGATTATTTTCCTATAACATCACATCCCATTATATTTTCTTTTAATTCAAGAATAACTAACAAGGAAAGTGTGCATTAGTGCTTAAACTCAAAGAAGGGTCTTTGTTTCATTGCCCAACTCGTTCGACACACGTGAATCGAAGCGGACTTTGTCTGAATGCACGTTGTGGTGACGTCATGTGACGCATCTAGGCCCAAATCATCATCTGCGATTGCAAAATCTCGGAGGGACTGACTACTGGAGGATGCTTTCTGTGCCCTTGAGTTCTTGTAACACTGACATACCCTCAGCTCTGCACTAAGCTGCTCCTTCCGCTCTTTCAGGCCGTTCATGTCCTTCTCCTCCCAGCGCCGAGCTTTATAGCGCAGGTGAACAGAGCCACCGGAGATCACCCCCGACTTGGAGAACAACGTACCATCCAAAGACACGGTCTAAAAAAATTCCAGAGCAACAGCATTATCTTAATACAGAGGTCATCACTTAAATTCGACCTGGGGATCAGTAGCAATAGTGACCTTTTTATAATAACCTTCAACTCTGACCTCGCCAATGCACACAGTGAGTATGCACAGCCACGTCTAAATCTTACCTTGAGGCGATCTGGGCCGTCAAACGCAACGTGGCAGGCGTCTTTCAGATTCTCGCACACGAGGGAATTCCCACAGACAAACTGTACCACTCTCTTCAACTGAGGTGCACTCTGGGAACACTGCACCACATCCACCACCATCTTGGCTCTGCGCACCTCCCTGAGACGCTCGTTTAGCGGCTTTACCTGACACAAGAAAAAATATGTAGTTTGCATTCAAACCAAAGTCGCTTGTTCTGAATCATGTTTGAAAATCAACACATTTGTTTTATGTCCAGTGACAGGACACGTTGCAGTCTGACTCACATCCAGGTTATCAATAGGGAGGAAGGTCTCTCGCTCAGCTCTCTCCTCTTTTATAATCTGAATGCAGTCACGGGCCACTTTTGCAGAGGACACCACGATGGCGTTCAGGTAATGGCCAAACACCTTTGTGACAGCGAGCTGGTATTTCTTGTGGATGGGCTGACACAAGTCCATCAAGCGTCCATACTAGACACAAGGAAAAAAAAAATCTCTAACATATAGTATCTGAATAGATATGTTTAATAAAAAAAAAAAAAAAAAAATTTTTTTAATAAAATTTTTTTTAAATTTAAAATAAATAAATAAAACCCGGACCAGAAACAAGGTCACTGTTGCATATGTATGGTCTTTGATGCGTTTTGTATTACCTTTGTACGTTACGAATCATTTGTTAATAGGTGAGGACATGATCTGTGTGGGAAGACTCTCACCTCTCAACCTCATGCGTGATGCAGGCATATTACAAAATGTAAATCATATGGAGCTCGTTAGGTTACTGTCACAATTTTCTCCACTCTGAGTGCGTCATGGTTCTTAAGGTAATTAGCGCCATGTGCTTCTACGTGCTTTGGCAGTGTGAGCGGGATGAAGTCAGAATAGCTAGCAGCGTGGTGTAGCATTTGTAGAATACACAGCCGTTTCACCTCTAGATAAGAGTACTAATTTATATATACCTACATTAAATATACTATAAAGAGGGGAGCAGAGAAAGGCAGGACATAACTCCCACAAGTCAAGTGTGCTTAATAATACAGTATTCTGCACTGCTGGTCTTTAAATCGTTAATCTGCAACATATTAAGACATTAAAATATGTTTATTTCAAACAGGCTACTCAGCCCAATACAGTACCACAACGTCGGGGTAGAGTCTGCGCAGGCTCTCAAGGATGTCGTCTCGTCTCTGTTGTCTCCGATTCTCCTGGTTATCAATGCGAGCGTCCTGTAGTTCATGCACTACCACTCCCAGTTCCTCGTTCACCTCCAGCATCCGCAACCGTCCGCGCTCCAATGTCTCCACTAAGCTCCGCTGCTGCTCCCGCTGCTCGTCCAGAGCTTTGCTGCAAAAGACACAATTTTGGTGAACAGCAAGCCAACGAACATCTTGTCTAATTTGTCGATTTTTTCAAACTGCCGCACCACAGTACGAGAAGTTCACATTTTTTCGCATAGAAGATATCCTTAAGCTTCATAAACAATACAAGGAGCATAAAGGTGAATTGCAAGTAGAGAAAAATGACATCCGTAGAGACGAAAAAAGAAACCGTCGTTCTTTCTCTGCCCATGTTTTTTGCTCATCTATAAATCCTTCTGATCATTTTCATCAGCCAGGGATAGCTACTTTGTTCAGCTAGGCCCAAAGAACGAAAACCGTCCCAATGTTTCCCTACTTCTGCCAAAGAAAGGTGCCTTTTTGGACCTATATAGTGCATCTAAAATAATTATTTTTCTCTCAGAAATGTTCCTGCTGATGAGTACACAGATTTTAATCTGCAAAATTGGCTTAAACTTATCAAGTGTTTTTCCTGCTTTAACACCTAACACAAAAGTATATATCTAACTGACTGAACGGTGTATAAAACACGACTGTATAAATGTTTCTGTCATACCACCAAAATGGTCCCTTGTGCTTTCGTGAGCCCCTCGATGTTAATGCTTGATGGCATAAGTGCTCAAGTATCCAAAACCAAGTAAAATTGATCCCTTTGTGTGGAAGAAATTCAACATCTACTGTAAAGTTTAATAGATCAGTGCGCTAGGATGGATAACATACTTTGAGGTGATGGCATACTCTTCCAGTTTCCCTGCCCTCCTGTTTAACTCATCCTGATGATCTACAGCATGCTTAATGTTTGCCTATACATGCAGACAAAAAAAAATACAGAAACATGAGACACTCTGGATCAAAATCTAACCAGGTACTGTATTTGTTATGCATTTCAATCTAATTAGATTGACACCACTGCTGATCATAGTCATAGTGGTTCAAAAGGCAACAACATACACACACACACACACACACACACACACACACACCTCAACTTCACTTTTTCGCCTTTTGTCAAACTCCAGCTTTTCCCGATCAGCCTTCACCTCCCAGTGTAGTTTCTCCGCTTTCTGAAATAAGACGGCCCCCTTTTTCCTGGCCAGTTCCTTCAGCTCCTTATAACGCTCCAGCTATGAAAAACACATTTATAAACATTACACTACCATCCAGGACTGTTAAAGAGATTAAAGAGTAAAGAAGCTAATCCTGAACAAACCCTCGGAAGATAATTGACACAATGGCACTCTGCATTTAAAAGTGATTGAAAATATTAAAAAATATTTAACAGAAAATACTGCTTTTTTTTCCTCTCTCTCATTCCCATCCCTTCATCCCGCTCTATGTCTGACCTGCGCTTCCTCCAGCTGCACATCCTCGCCCCTCTGAGCTGCCAGCTCTTCCATCTCTCTCTCATAAACTCTCCAGGCCCTCTCCAGCTCAGCCAGCTCCATCTCCAGCTCCTGCAGCTCCTGCTCCTTCTTGGCCCGCTGCTTCTGGCTCTTCAGCAGGCTGGTGCTCGTCTCCTCGGCCTTGCGCTGGTGGTGACCGGTGTTCACTTTGGCCCTGATGTACTGAGGCCTCTGATGGCTGAGGGTTTCCTCCTGGGACCTGGAAGAGGAGTGGAGGTCAACACACGGTATCGGGTGAACAAAGGCATGGAAATTTAGCTCTGCATATTAAATACTAGCTACTACACTAGTAGAGTAGTTTGCTTAACCTGAACCATTTCCCAGAATCCTCAGCAAAACAACAGACTACAAACCCAGTCACATGACCTGCTACTTCATTGTGGTTTCCTTGACTTCTAATCACAACCGGCTGTTCCCAAGTAACAAACTCCCCACAAATATCCTGAACTTTCATTGTATCTTTGCGAAGTCTCACTCCTAGCAATCCTACTCAAAACATTTTTTCCCCAAATAGCACATTTTTTCCAATACTGACCCTGTCTGCTGTGTTCTGATGATAGCCTGACACTTTGCCTATCCATCAATTTGCCCTTCCGGATTTGCCTGATTCGTCCAATAAAACTTGCATCCAAACCATGTCTGTGCCTGATAATATTTTTTTGTTGTGGTTTTATGAAATACGCTCACTTGATCTCCTTCTCTAGTTTCTGCAGTTCTCGGCTCAGGCGTCCATGCTCTTTCTTCTGAGCCTTCACAGTTTGCTCCCAGTCCTCCACTACACTCTTTTTGACAGCAACAGCCTCCTGTTTCTCTCTCAGGGACTCCATGAGCGCATTAACACCCCTCTCATTGTGATAAAGCTGGAAAAGGCTGAGCTGCAGTTTGCTTTCACTGAGCTGCTCCACCAGTGCCTGATATTTCTCTGCCTAAACAGATGACGGCATGTCATGACAGCATTAGCCCCACCTGCATTCGAGGAGGATAATTACTGCAGATAATTATTCAATATAATACCTCAGTTTTGTCCTTGAACACCTGCTTCTTCTCTGCAGCGGCTGTTCGTTTGCGATTAAAATGGAACTGCGTGTCCTCTTTTGCTTTCTGCAATGCCACCAGCTTGGTCTCGTATTCGTTCGCCAGCTCAAAGGAGCTACTGATGCGTTCAAACATCTTTGTGCGTTCCTTTGCATTCATCATAGCGATGGACTCCACAGCACCCTGAAATATACACAATACACACCGGTCCACATCACACACCCTGCATAACTGTGATCAACTTTTTACTTTTTATGCATAATTGTTTGTGTTCATCAAACTAGGACTGAGGGTGTCATGTGCAAGCATTAGGGCTGTGTTGCTGCAAAGTGCCCTAAGGGGCTTTAGGGTTTTTCTCTTATCAATTAAATCAAGATATCAATTATCTTAACTAGACAGGTAAAGTTCATCACAACAAACTTTGATGTTGGCTTAAAGTTTAAAATAGTCATCAATTTGAAATCTGAAGGTAATGGGCAGTTTTAAGAAAGAAAGAGTGACAGATACATAGGGTGCCAATACTTGTAGAGTTGATTAGATAGATAGATAATCTGTCAATACTTGTAGGGTTGACTAGATAGATAGAGAGATAGATAGACAGATAAGGTGTCAATACTTGTAGGGTTGATTAGATAGATAGATATGTATACAAAGAAATGTATACCTGGTACATTCCATAACCTTGGTTTTTGACAGGTGTAGGTCAAAGGTAATCATGGTTGTTATGTTAAAAGGTAAAAGGTTAATGATGAAAGTTTTCATTTGAAAATCTTAATGTGTTTTTAATGTGTTTTGAAAGTCAGAAGTGAAAAAACATGTGTTTAAATGAGCCTTCCCCATATACAAACACACACACACACACACACACACACTTAGATATAACTCCCATTTACTCGAGTTTCCCACCAAAAAATATGTGGAAAAGAATGTCAATCACACCCCACCGAAACAAACAAAAACACGTTTAAATGACCCTCCACATATACAAACACACAGACACACACACACACACACACACACACACACTTCGACACGCCCATCACATTTCCCCTCCTGTCCTCTTTGTGAACACCCCCTCACTTCTCTGTTTCCTGGTTCCTGTGTTGGCACCTCTCTGCTTTGTTTCTCTGTTGACTCAGGTGCAGACAGATGAAGCCCCTCACCATTTGTGCATTCCTCTGTCTCACCAAATACCATTTGCGTGCTTCTACATTCTTCCCCAAACATCTGTTGTCCTTTTATTACTTCCTAGAAACCATATATGGTCTTGCATCAATAGGCTTCCTGTTTTATGCAAATACAGCTTCCACCTAACCAATCAATAGATAACCCATTGTCTCTGTTTTGTGTCAAGCACAATATATACTCTGCGTTTTCTTTGAATAAAGAGAGATTCTGGCATTTGAATTTTGTGTGTCTGTGTGTCATTTGGCAAACTCTCCCAAGGCCATGGTGGAGGAAGCATGTAGCGGTCTGTGTGTGTGTAGCGTGTCTATGTGTGTGTGTTTGTACACATGGGGGGGCTCACTCATATGTTTTTAACATCCGGGGGTGTGTGTGTGTGTGTGTGTGTGTGGGGGGGGGGGGGGGGTTTTTATGTTTGTATATGTGGGGGATCATTTAAACGTATGTTTTTTTTTTATTTCGGTGGGGCGTGATTGACATTCTTTTCCACATATTTTTGGTGGGAAACTCAAGTAAATGGGAGTTATATCCAAGTGTGTGTGTGTGCGTGTTTGTATATGGGGAAGGCTCATTTAAACATGTTTTTTCACTTCTGACTTTCAAAACACATTAAAAACACATTAAGATTTTCAAATGAAAACTTTCATCATTAACCTTTGACATATACATAACAACTGTGATGACCTTTGACCTACACTTGTCAAAAACCAAGGTTATGGAGTGTACCAGGTATACATCTCTTGGTTGTCAATACTTGTAGAGTTGAGAGAGAGAGAGAGAGAGAGAGAGAGAGAGGGTGCCAATAATTGTAATTGTACACTTTTTTTTGTCATTGTAAACTTAATTGTAAATAAGTGTACCTGTCATATTTGTTTCATAATAATTACATAATTTACAGTAGCGATGAAACTTGAAAAGAAAACACTTTCTAAGCATTTCGAGACTTTCATATCAGTAAGGTTCCATCTGCCATTCATTATTCATCCAGATAGAACTTTGTAATACTAAGGTCACAATTTTGTGACAGGTTTTCCAGGACAAGCCAAAGTGAACAATTTTAGGCACCAAGTATGAAGTTGGTTTTGCTAAATGTAAAAGGCAACCAAATCTCCAGTGTTTACAATACCAGTGTATTATTTTTTAGGAGCGTAACGGACGATTTAGACCGATGTATCATTTTAAAAGGCAATGACTGAACTGAATCAAAATATTAAGGCTTTATTCTCAAAATATTGAATATTGAAATAATTGGATTTTCTCATATGACTTTTATCAAAATATTACAGCTTTATTCTTGAAAAATAGATTTTTTTTTCTTGTAATATTACGACTTTTTTCCTCAAAATATTACGACTTTACTCTTGAAACTTTTATTCTCGTAATATCATGCCTTTTTTCTAGAAATATTACTACTTTATTCTCGAAATCTTGTATTTTGATTTTTTTTTTTAACAGTGGCCCTCAGCAGCACAATAAAAACAATGCAAGGATGTTTATCATTTTAAAGAAAATTAAACTCAAAGGAATGTTTTTTTCTTTATTAAAATATTTCATTAAACGTTTTCAGTCAGTTAAACCGTCACTGACCGAAATATCGCGCGTGCCAGTGAGTGAGCCATTTGCGAGCCGAAAGAGTCGACTCTAGTTGATGACCTGAGTCAAATGACTTGACTCACTGAAAAGATTCGGACTTTCCGTGACTAACCTGAAACACTAAGCAGTTCCTGGCTTTCACCACGATGCCTATCTTCTCCAGCTCGGCTGTATACCTGGCCAGTGTCAACTGCCTGCCGTTGACTCGGTATTCAGAGGAGTCACCTCAAATAAAACCCAGAAAAATGCAACTTCAGCTTAGGTTATGGGGATTGTAGCAATTCACAAAGTCAGTGCGCTCCAAACACACCTGATATAGTTCTGCTGAAGACCGTTTCTTCGTCGTTATCGTCGCAGAAGCGCATAGTGACCGAGGCTGTGCGCGCGACCGGTTTACTGACGTGGGCGCCATGAATCAGGTCTTTGGTTTGCTTCACACGCAGACTGGAGGCTCTCTCTCCCATCACAAACCCCAGAGCATCCATCACATTCGACTTACCTTTCAAATTATAAACACCGTTATATTTTAATACAATGTCATTTATTTGTTTTAGTTTCGTTTTTAATTGTTTTAAGGATTCAGCATATCTAACTAACTTACCTGAACCGTTAGTACCAATGATGCAAGTAAACCTCTTAAACGGACCTATTGTCTGCTTTCCTCTCCATGACTTGAAATTTTCCACGTCTATCTGCTTTAAGTAGCCCATGTTTACTTTGTCGATAAATAAAATAAAATAAAAGTTTTTAAAAAAAAAAAACGACGAAAGTTTAAAAACGATTAATATGATGACCGCAGACCTAGCTAACCTGGCTAACCAGTTTCCCCCTCAGTCAGAAAGCGCGGGAATGCGTAAGATATTGAAGTCGAGTCTCATCCTGACCAATCAGAGACACCCTAATTTGCATAGCCCAAAGGGTTCATGGGGACTGAAGACGCAAAAGCTACGTTTTCGTAAATTTATCGTGATCACGTGACCAGATCACCTGACTCCAGCTTCTAACCTCATACAAGGAGATTAGGCTAACATTAGTATAACGTTCAGCCCATTTTGACTAGGTTGTGGGTATCACTCTCTGTCTTAAATTGTATCCCGAAGGGATTAAATTTAGTCCTGGGGTAATTTGTTATTTTACAGGTGCTCCTCTGTGACTTTATTTACACCCCGATCGGTCATGTCGATGTTTTTCTCTGTCCCCCTCTGAGAAAATTACAGGCCTAATTACCTACTGTTTTTGTTTGTTTGTTTGTTTTTTTGCAAAACTCAGTTCAATTCATATGTATAGTATTTTTAACAATGCACAATGTCACAAAGCAGCTTTACAGAAATATATAAATTCAGGATATAAATTTTAAATGTATAAATTTATCCCTAATGAGCAAGCCAGAGGTGACGGTGGCAAGGAAAAACTACCTGAGACGAAATGAGGAAGAAACTGTGAGAGGAACCAGACTCAAAAGGGAACTCGTCCTCATCTGGGTAACAACGAATAGTGCGGTTATAAATAATTCCTTCTCTAACTGTGTACTACAAGGTGCAGTTGTGTAACCAGGAAATTCATTATAGTTTTCACATGAAGTCTACTTTGCTGAAGTTATCAACTGTTCACTGATGGAGACTTGAGTGCAAAATTGTTTGTGGCAGTTGCAGTCCTAAAGCTATCATAGCAAAACTGTTTGTATCAACTGCAGTCCAAAGCCATCTTCATGGACCAAACTCAGCGGTCATATGATAATTTACGTCCGAATACACGTCTGTGAATTTCTATGCAGATATCACCTCTCATTGGAAAAAAAGACATTTGACTTCTGTGGTATTTAGTCTCTTTTGCTGTATGCTTTGCTGTGTTTAGTCATGTGCGTGCGGATCAGTGACCCTTTCCCAGATATTACATACTTCCCCAATTGCAAAACAAAAAATGGATGCTTCTCTATCCATTTTCTGTACCGCTTATCCTACCCAGGTCACGGGGGAGCCTGGAGCCTATCCCAGGGAACTCAGGGCACAAGGTGTGGGACACCCTGGACGGGGTGCCCTCCCATCACAGGGCACAATTGCACACACACACACTCATTCACACACTGCAGACAATTTGGCGATGCCAGTCGGCCTACAACGCATGTATTTGGACTGGAGGAGGAAACTGGAGTACCTGGAGGAAACCCCTGAAGCAACAGGAGAACATGCAAACTCCACACACACAGGGTGGTGGTGGGAATCGAACCCCCAACTCTGTATTCAGATTGTTGCTGGAACTTTGGTTCGCCCCAAACTGAAATAAAAGCCAGCTCTTCTCTACTCCAGTGCCACTTCAACCACTTGGATGCCTTATTGTAAGAGCGTGATGCTAACATTAGGGTTTGTTGAAAATACAACCCGCTGGAAACTAACTCCAGATGTGAGAGTTTTATCACTGAGGAGACGTGTAAAACAATGTATTACAGATGTCTCCCTGTTAAACAAATCCAAAATGAACAGGGCTTTAGTGTTGTCTTAGTGTGTTAGGATCTCTGACTCAGAATTTAATAAAACTGGCTCATACTTACTTGATGGTTTTGTGATTGTGTGAAAATTCAGAATGCTAACAATCACCATTGCAAATTTTTCCTAATGTCAAAGCTATTCAGGAAAACACTTCACTTTGTGCACAGGGGCATTGTCATGCTGGAACAGGTTTAGGCCTCTTAGTTCCACTGAAGGGAAATTTTAATGTTACAGCAAATAAAGACACTCTATGCAATTATGGACTTCCAATTTTGTGGCAAGAGTTTGGGGAAGAACCACATATAGGTGTGATGGTCAGGTGTCCACAAACCTTTGGCCAGATAGTGTACGATTAAAGACAATTACTACATTCTGGCTCTTTGACTGGAAAACATGAAATAGTTTCATGCTGTGATAATAGTAAATAAACTCGATGAACAGAGCATTTGCATGGTAATTAGCTAGCTATATACCAGGAAGTTGTAATTCATCCTCTATTTCTTTCCATGTCGCGTCTCTTCGTATCCTTTTGTGAGACATTCTCTCTCTGCTTCCAACAACACTTCAATTCTTTTTAATTAAAGCTTTGTTTACACTTAACTATCACCACTACTGTGTTTGTAGCAGTCCTGTGAGTTTTGTGTCATCCTATGCCATCCTTAGCAGCGTCAGGCTGAGATTTTAATCCAAATTTTTGGACACTGCCACTGCCAGAGCTTTGTCGTCGGCTGTCTTTGGTCGCCGTGGTACCAAATCGAAAATTCCTGACCAGAGATTTTCCTTTACAATGTGCGATTGTGTCTGTGACAGCAAAAGAAGGATGAAAATTGTACAGTGTTCAAGTGGACCCAGAATGAGTAAAAACTGACTGATGAGTAAAAACTGGCTCAAACTTACTTCTTGGTTTCGTGATCGCAATGGTGATTGTTGGTGTTCTGAATGTTCGCACATTTTTTTCATAACCTTTATAACAAGTCATACAGCTAATGAGGCAAACACCATCAGCTACTAAAAAAAAAATACAGATGTTTTATTGGAGTGACTGAAAATTTGACAAAGTTGCACGTTGATATTTTGCAATTAATATTGACAAATGATACCAAAATGCTTAGGGACGGGTTGTTAAAAACTTGACCTTTGAACTTTAAGAGAAAAAAAAAAAGCACACAGATTCCATTCTGTATGATAACATCCATATGATAAGGTATTCTCATGTATTTATATTAAATGCAGAAACAATATTATGGCAAACTATAGAATTACAAATTGTAATATGCTAAAATGCTTAGAGGTTTTCAAATTTGGATAGAAATAGTTTTCCACTGATGCCAGGTTATATTTCAGCAATGTTTTTGGAGTAACATATAATAAATATTCTAAACAAGGTTAACTGAGAGTCAAATTCAGGCTTTAGGATAAATAGGTTAAACAGCATTACACAATATGCCAAATAGTATTTCACATTTGCTTGTATTTATCTCAATAACATCCCACTTTTCTGTTAGAACAAGAAATCGATCTTTATTTTCAGTTTGACATTAATTATTGTCCTAATAAGGATGGTCACGCACATATTCCATGATGTACTTAAGAGCCAGCCAGGTTTCAGTCGCAGTTGGAATGATCTGATTGGCTGGGAGGAGGAAGCCGTAGCGACCGGTGTCACGCAGCTCAAAGGCAAAGGAGTATTTGACACCGTTGTTGTAACTCCAATCAATGCTTCCACCACTGGCTTGATCTGAAGTGATGAAATAAACAATGTGTGAACGTGAGAGAAACTGGCGGACATAACAAACAGAAAGAATGAAGGTTGTATAGACTCACAGATGATTTTGCAAATGCTTCCAACTCTGTAGCTGGTGCCATACAAAGAGCTGAGGGCCTGCACTGCACGTTGACCCACAGAATCCTAATAAACACCAAAACAAAACAGATCAGGAGGTTATATCATCATATTGACCAACTAGAGTGTTTGGGCTGCTCTAATAGACCATTCATCCTCAACATGAGTGTATTGTCTGGGGAAAATTCTGCTAGCAGTTATTCAGAAAAGCTAAATAAGGAATCAATTACTTGGGAGCTTGCCATTATAAGGAAACAATCAACCACTGGGTGGTGTGATGAAGCAGAGTCACAGTTACCACCTCGAAGTTGATGATTTTCCTATAACAATGTCACAAAGTGTTTTATTCCCCTTATTTTTATTAATAAAAGAATGACACTATATCCAATTATAGTTATGTTTAACGTTGTGGAACGTCTGCAAAACCAGTTAATGTTATGACTTACATTACAGCAGCTAAAAACACTAGTTTCCTCACCAGCCTCTCTTTTCTCCCCCCGCTCAAATTTTAGCTGTGTGTCATGTTACAGAGAAACTGGACTGGAAAGCAAAAAGTACTGTGCATCCTGAAGACTTTCTCGTGTCAGAAAACTTACTGACCGTTACAAAATGCTGACACTGGGAACTCCTTCCATAAATACCAACTAAATATCTCCTCACAATATATCAACAAAGTGAAGAGTCTGCCCTACAAGATACATATCAGAACAACTGTACTGATCTAAACCAGAGATTTGCCTTGCAGCTGGCACTACTGTCAGAGCTGCTGTTAGAGAAAATTAATCAGCACCTTCTGACCAATCAGAAATGAGAATTCAACCAAAGAATGAAACAACAGCGTACGAGTTCAGCCTGGTGAGGGATGTCGTTGCAGGTGTATCCATACGGGTACATGAGGAGCTGGGAGTAGGCATGGATGGAGATGAAGGACTTGAAGTTGCCGTGATTCTTGATGAGGTCCACGATATTCTTCACTTCGATAGCAGAGTGTGCGGAAGGTCCATGGTAGGACTCGGAGCACGGGTTCTTACTGGCACCAGGACCTGTAGAGAACATGCAGAGACATAATCGAAGTCTCATGGATGAACATCTTTACAGCTATTGCAAGCGATTAGGATCATCCACCAAAGCCTTACCACCAAAGCCAGCATCCCAGTTTCTATTGGGGTCGACACCTCGGCACGTGGAACCAGGGTTGACAGAGCGAGTCTTGCGCCACATGCGGTTCTAAAAACAATTTTTTTTTTAAATAAAGAATTCCATAAAAATCAGCATCATGTTTCATATCCACCCTGCTTCAGGAACCTAGCTCAATATTGAAGGCTATTCTATGGCAGACAACAGCAGGTAGCGTTGCTGCCCCACAGCTCCAAGGTTCGATCCTGAGCTTGGTCACCGTCTTTTTCACAATTTTCTGGGTTGCATGGGTTTCCTCCTCCCTCCCAAAAACATGCAGGTAGATGGACTGGCTATGCTAAGTTGCTCCGAGATGTAAATCAAGTGTATGAATATGGACATGCATGGTGATGGACTGGCATACTCCTTCCTCATGCCCACTGTTCCAGGGATAGACTCAGGAGCTAGTATTAAGCAGTTTCGGAAGATGAAAAAAAAATATATCTTCAGCAAAACACCACGCATGGGATGCCAGCCTATCACAGGGCACATTATACACATATACAAACCGAAGAGTAGCCAATCTTCCAACTGACATGTTTTTGGGAGGTGGGAGGAAGCCGGAGAACCCGGAGCAAACCCACACAGACACAGGGAAAACATGCGAAACTGCACACAAGCAGAAACCTGAACTGGGAACGCTGGAACTGTGATACAGCAACATATCAGCAACTACCCGCTGCACCACCCTTGATAGATAAAACCGAGCACAAAACCATACACGCTTAGGACAAGAAATTAGTAGCAAAAATAATCCAATAGTGTATTTTAATACATAAATAGTCTAACAATTAAACATGTGAAGGCCTAAAGGCCTTTGAAGCTCTGAAGTGTTGAGAATTTATGTTTTTCCAGGAATTGATTATAATATGTTTCAAATCTATATCAAGATGAGTGGAAAGCTCAGGAATAAAAAGCTCTAACACTCTGAATAAATTACTATACTGTACAAATCATAGATTTACATCAGTATGGGTGTAGGCATAGCCATCAGGGTTGGTCACAATCAACAGATAGACGTCCATTTGTCCCAGAAGAGAAGTCACAGAAGGATCAATGCCAAAATCTGTGGCCATCTAATGAATATAAAGGGAAATATACAAAATACTGGTATTAATGCCTTGAAATTGGGTCAAAATAAACAGATTTACCATTTTTTATTAAATAAGCTTTCAAGTAGACATAAACGGTATTACTTGGACCATCTCATTGAGTGGCTCACCTTGTTAGCCATCCACAAAGCGGAGGCAGTTGAGATCCACTCTCTAGAGTGTATTCCAGCATCAATCCAGATTGCAGGCCGGTTACTTCCACCAGTGCTAAACTAAAAGCATATCCAGAATGACTTACTGAATAACACATTCCCAAGATCCTCAAGCATTTTTTTTTAGTCATCATGATATACATTCACGTCTGGCTATTAATTTTTATCCTCACCTTTAGCACATACATAGGACGGTTCTCGTAAGAACGTCCAATCTGCACTTTGGAAATCAAATTGGGATGACCGGCCACCATGCTGTCCATCCAACTGTAGATCTGCAAGCATCAAGATTGGATTATTGACTCTTTTACAGTATGACCCCTGATTGCTGTAACAGTAAATGAGAAATAAAACACTTGAGGGAGTGCTGTTATTGGAAAATAATCACTATCCAGTAGTGGTGTGATGCGGAATGACGTGAAGTGCTGTATTCGTCTTACTCCTGCTTTATTCCGCAGCAATTTACCAACATTCGCTATTTTTAGTTTAATAAAGAACGACATATACTTTTTATCCTTTTATTGTAACATTTTAATGTCTGTTATTAAGTTAATTCCTGTTATCACTTAGGTTACAGCTATAAACAGTCATTCCCTCACCAGCCTCTCTTTCTCTCAAGACAAAAAAAAATGCAGCTTGTCATGTTACCAAGACTCCGCAAAGCAAAAAAGTCCTCTGTCCTGAACACTTTAACGTGTCGGAAACGTTAAATGAACGGATTTACTGCATTGACGCTGGAGACTCCTTCCAATAATGCCAAATAAAGGTCTCCTCACGGAACACTTTACCGTATGAACAATTACACATGTTTTCATGTGGCACGTCCACCATACAAGTCCCTGTGTAAGTTGTTGAGTTGTTGCTATGGAAACAATAATGTATTAACATAAACCTGTGAGTTGTTTAGAACTTATACGAAAGGAATCGACACATTTTAACCAATCGGAATTGGGAATTCAACAGCGCTGTGGTGTAACAGTTGGCACGTTAGTGTCTGCGAGTTGAAGATGGGAGTACTCACTGTATCAAGCTGGTGATATGTCGCATAGTCGAAGCTCTTTGTATCACCACCCTTCATGGCGTTGCGCTGTAAACCGTCCTGCTCCTTATCCAGGAGTTCCTGTTGGACAACAAAATCAAGACATTGATAATAAATTAGCTTTATTGCAATGAGTATCTTTATTAGAAGTGTCTGTTGTTTGATAATAATAATAATTCGTTACATTTATATAGCACTTTTCTAGACACTCAAAGCACTTTACATAGTATAGGGGGAAATCTCCTCAACCACCAGCAGTGTGTAGCATCCACCTGGATGATGCAACAGCAGCCATAGTGCGCCAGAACGTCCACCACACACTATAGGTGGAGAGGAGAGGAGAGTGATGTTGCCAATTCAAGGATGGAGATTATTAGGGGGCCATTAAAGGAATTTCACATGAGAGTCAGGACCTCGGTTTAACGTCTCATCCAAAAGACGGTGCTCTTTTATAGTATATTGGCCCCGTCACTATACTGGGGCATTAGGACCCACACAGACTACAGGGAGAGCACCACCTACTCGCCTCCCTAATACCACTTCCAGCAGCAACCTTAGTTTTCCCCAGGAGGTCTCCCATCCAGGTACTGGACAGGAACCCAGCCAAGAACTGCAGGGTGATATGGCTCTTTGCATGTATCCAACGTATTACGGCCTTCTCACCTGCAAATCCTTGATCATAACATGGAACGGGATCTCATTATCCTGAAGGAATTTCTGGACAGCATACAGACTGGCAGACGGCACATGGATGTCAATCGGAAGGTCACTGGAGATAGGATGAGTCCAGAAGTCCAGCTAGATGATGACAGAATAGTTTATTCTGGATATGCAATCATTGTAGCATGTCAGGAAATTTTATGTTATGTTAATATTTTTTTCTCTCTCTGAGCAGCGAGCAGAGCAAAGCAGAAAGCGGCAAGTGAGACGGAAAGCTGCCACATTATTTGTATTTAAAAAGTTTTGCTATTGTCTGACTCCTGTAAGAAATTACACTGTGTTCTGGAAAAGTGGATTTCTCCCAAGATGGCATTTTAGGGCCACTGTTTAAAAAGTAAAAATACAAGATGTTGAGAATTAAAAAAATAATTAATTAATTACATACCTAATTAAATAACGTCATATTATTATGAGAAAAATAAGTTGCAATATTTCAAGAATATAATGTCATAGAAACCGTGTTTATTAAGAAGGAAGAAACATGCAAACTTGGAGAAAATGGTCCCTTTTGTTGGGGAAATTGCAGGCAGTGGTCACCTTTAAGGCTATCGATGGTTACATCTGCAGCATAACAAATAACTTCCACACACAACAATCGAGCCCCCAATGTATTATGGCATGTGGACTTGCCGTGAAAGTGTATCGTACCAGTCCATATGCCATTACACGTTAGGGGGCTCGACGCAGAGCTCCACTCCTCGGGATCAATTATTTGATTATCACTTATTTACACACGCACTCTTAATGTCACGCAGATATAACTATCGATAGCCGTGAAGGTGACCACTGCCTGCGAATTCTCCTTCAACAAAAGAAACAATAACGTCACCAAATCCTCAACATTCCTCATTTTAACACACAAACGTCATATGTACCATTATGTCATATTATTATTATTATGACTATCCTTGAAGTATTGCAACATTTTTCATAATATCAAGTATGATTTTTTCCCCCTCCTCTCAAAATCTTACAACTTTATTCTTGAAATCTTGTATTTTTATTTTTTTTAAAAAGTGTCCCTAAAACGCTTTTGACCCGGTGTGATCTCGTCGCAAAACACCTCAGCTTGCTCTTTCCCATGCCGTAAGACTGATAAGCTGTTACAGCAAATCATCACACAAAGTCACAGAGAAAGGTCCTCAAGTCTGGCTTTACATTCACATAAACACTCTCAGGGAAAGAAAAGTACAAAACTGTACCTTTCATTCATCTTTTGTAACATTTTTCTCCTGGAAACATGGATATACTGTAATGTACCTTGAAATGTGATTCAAGGTACATGAATGGTCCATAATTAGTTTACTTCAGAGTAAAGTAACGCTAGAAAAGGAATGTTATATGCACCTTTCTAGCTACAATATATTCCTGCGTTATATACTATATATATATATATATACACACACACACACACACACACACACACACACACACACACACACACACACACACACACACTATATGGCTAAAAGTATGTGGACACTTGAACATCACACGCAAATGTGGTTCTTCCCCAAACTTTAGCCACAAAGTTGGAAGCACACAATTGTAGAATGTTTTTTGTATGCTGTAGCATTACAATTTTCCTTCACTGGAACTAAGAGGCCCGAACCTGTTCCAGCATGACGATGCCCCTGTGCACAAAGCGAGCTCCATGAAGACACGGTGTGATAAGATTGGAAGAAGGTGGAAGAACTCGAGTGTCCTGCACAGAGTCCTGACCTCAACCCAGCTGAACAACTTTGGGATGATCTGGAAAGCCGAATGCACCCCAGACCTCCTCACCCAACATCAGTGCCTGACCTCACTAATGCTCTTGTGTCTGAACGAACACAAATCCCCACAGACACGCTCCAAAATCTAGAGGAAAGCCTTCCCAGAAGAGTGGAGGTTATTATAACAGCAAAGGAAGGAATAAATCTGGAACGGGATGTTCAACAAGCACATGAGTGCTGAGTGTGATGGTCAGGTGTCCTCAAACCTTTGGCCATATAGTGTAGTATATACTGTACATTTATATATACAATGGAATAAAGACTTTTACCCTTTTCACCAAGTTTGTAAGTTCCCTTTACACTATAATATCCAAAGGGACAATCCTAAAAAACAGCTCACATGTTCTCTTTACTGTGGTGTTTTTTTTTTTTTTTTAACAAATTACTGTCTAGTATCTATTTTCCTAGCTTCATAGCACTGGAGGTGTATCAAAATGTCATAAAATTAGTACACAAAGCTTACCAAAAGATCATATATGTTTAAGGCTGCCATACCTCAAACACTTCTCCGTTCTCCAACTCCTTCAAGAGCTGAATTTGCGCCTCAGATTTTGCATTAACTCGAAGAACCTGGTCCCTGTTGGGAAAGAATAGAGATTTCAAAATAGTGAGTGACATTGTTGAGTTTGTTCTTCATCACACAATGGAAGGATAAAAAAAAAAAAAAAACCTAGACAAACAAAAGAAAAGTCCAGACAGTAAAAACTGCAACATTCCTTTAACAAACTGACTTGTGCAAAGTGGGATTTATTCTTTAAAAAAAAATAAAAACACTAAATATAAATTGATGGCTAAGATCAGTAAACCGCTCTGTATGGCACCAATATTAGTACAAATTTACAGAAGTATTTGTTTATAATGAATCCTGCGCTCACTGTTTTATTTTTTATTTTTTATTATAATTATTATATAACTCACCCAGTGAAGACCTTGCGGCAATACGCTGCGACAAAAACTGTAAAAAGTGCTAAGCAGACCCTCATGATCCCTTTTACTGATACAATTCCACTTGCAGCTCTTCTGTAATCAACCAGAGCTCTTATACTCTACCTGCCATGTGTTCAGTTCTCAGCGTTATCACACACAGCAGTATCAGTTCTGTTCCTTTCTTGAGTGTTATGCAACACAGTGGTCATTTTTGGCCTTGAACATACAGGGTTTTTTTTTTTTTTTTTTGTCTAACCATGTGTGTATTGCAGCCTGTTTCCCAGTTAGTCTTTATATAGTATCATATTCATTTTGTACAGTGCTGTGAAGAAGTATTTTTCTTCTGTTTTGGTGTATATCTCATACTAAATAGTTTTAGATCTTCAAACTAAATACAACATAAAACAAAGGCAACCTGAGTAAACACACAATCCAGTTTTTATTAATTATTTCTTTTATTGAAGCAAAAAAAAAAAAAGTTATCACCCATATGAAAAACTAATTGCCCCCCTTTAAATTAAAATCTGGTTGTGCCACTTTTAACAGCAATAACTGCAACCAAACGCTTCCGGTAACTGGAGATCAGCCTTTCACTGCACCGTGGTGGAATTTTGGCTGTGTGGTAGACGTGATGGTAGACGTGAGCTAAGACGGTGCAAATGGTAGCATTGATATTAGTTTAAGAATTAGCACATCCTGTGCTTTGGAGACAATGTATATTTAGAGGCCCGTATGATTTTATTTCGGATGAAACCTAAGGGGCAAAAGTAGTTTCAAGGAAAAAAAGGTTAATATTTTAAATAATGTTTGCTTTAAGGTCTGTTTAAACATAACCAGTAACAGTATGTTTAAAGAACCACAGTACCATGTTTGTCTGTTGGATCACCCATGCCCATGAATAGCCAGGGGGGTTTGAGGAGAATATGTACCCATTTGTGGGCGTGGGCATGGGTGTGGTACAGCTCTGACCGAGGATACCGGTGTGAAGGTGTTGCTGGATGGCAAGGACATGCTGGCTAGCGGGCATGCATTCTACTGGATCTGTTAACTCTCAGGAACGCTGGCGATGAATTAAACTGGGTCTCACACGTCCCACAGAGGAAGACCGTCTACAAAAAAAATTTTTTTTAAAAAGCAATTAAGTTCTAAGATTATCACAGAGGCAAACACACTGTATAACTGTTATAGCTTTACATCTGACTGTTACAAAGTGCTGATACTAGAGACTCCTTTCATAAATGTTAAATAAATAAATGCACCCTTACAGAAAATGGTTCACCTTATCAATTACTACACGCTTTTAACATCTGCCACACAAGTTCCTAGGTAAGTAGTTACTATACAAACAATAACGTTGCACTACTTTCAGAGCTGCTGTTATAGAAAATCAATCAATCAACTGAGCAGCACTGTAGCAGGTGGAGGTATATAATGACTAAGTTGTTTTTATTGTTTTAAGATACTGTTTTGTTTCGATGTTCTGCTTATAAGGTTTTGTAGAGAAGATGGCGCCGCATCTGTACTGCGCATGCGTCAACGTGTTACAGCGCGAGTCAATCCTCCGCGCATGCGCAAACAACACCACACGTTAGGATACTTACTTAGAACCTACACACCAATTAACTCTTCGTTTTGGATGGAAATGTTTGGATATTTTGTACAGAGGATATTGAAAACACTGATCATATTGTTTTTTTTTCCTCTTGTGAATTTGTCACAGCTTTTTGGGATGATGTATACTATTGGTTATATAAAAAATGTTTGGTCTTATCCAATCTGAACAAAAATGATGCTATTTATGAAATGATAAGTGAAGACAAGAATTCTGGATTTGATTAATCGCAAATCACTTTTTTTTTTAACACAAAAATGGCTAAAATGGATATTTTATAGACTCTAGCATTCAAGTATATATTTAGGACTCTCTTAGTGCCCCGTTTGTTTGTTTGTTTGTTTATTTATGTATTTTGCTTTATTTATTCATGTGAAAAAATAACTCTCTCTTATAGTCACGTCTGTTATCGCCATTGTTGTTTTGTAAATCGCAATAAAAGTAATGCCACGCCCATTCCTTGGCGGCTTGACGCGTCACGTGACAGAGCAGCACACTTCTGGTCAGCTGATTCATCAGCGCGAGACGTTTCCAGTGTTAGCGTAAAACCGTCAAACTCTGCTCGGCTTTTTTTATTTGTTTTAAGCGCAAACTTTCACACATTTTGAGTTCATCCTTCACAGCAGAACGACAGCCATGGCGCTTAGTGATGCCGACGTTCAGAAACAGGTAAAACTACTAGCTAAGAGTTATAGTTATAAAGTTTGGTAAACGTGTCATATGTAGCGTGTAAGTTTTACCTTGAGTGGAAAAGTAAACAGTCGCTCTCTTTGCCTTTATAACATAAATATATAAGTATAAAAGTTAACTAGTGACTCGGTATCGGTTTAAAGAAGTTAACTGCTCCAAATTCTCTGATAATCAGAAATATCTTCTTCCGGGTGAAACTGTAAATGGAGAAACGACAGAGTTATTGCAGAGCTCAGGGGTTTCCCTGCTCTAATACACATCATTTCTGTTGAACTGAGTGACATTAATGATCCCTGATGAGATGCAAGACAAGAAGAGATTTACATTAAAACCAAGCACAAGTTTATCCTGAGTTAAAAACACCAGCTAAATTATGCAGAGGAATTGAACACCTGATCCTTCTTGTCCATGTTGGACCTCTGTAGCAAGTCTTATTTCTGCTTTTCCACATGCCAGGATTGCTTCATGTTCCAGTCTTAAGCAAGATTGGCCTTTTTTATTTTTATTTTTAAATCACTCGATCCTTGTATGTCTCCAATATGCAAAGAAATATTAACGCTCACTGGGGATATGCTGATTCATTCATTCCAGATTGTTGTATTGGCTATTCCCAATGTTTGTGCAATGTCTCTGATTGATTATCCCTCTTTTCTCAGCTTCAAAATGGCTTGCTTTTCTCCCATAGACAGCTCTCTGGTCTTCATTTTGGTTTAACCTTTTTAACCACAAATGCAGTCTTCACAGGTGAAACTGAAGACATAAAGAGATGTTACATTTATGGCATTTTGGCAGACGCCCTTATCCAGAGTGACTTACGTTTAATTCATTTATACATCTGAGGGTTAAGGGCCTTGCTCAAGGGCCCAACAGTGGCGGTGCTGGGATTTGAACTCGCGACCTTCCGATCAGTAGCCCAACGTCTTAACCACTGAGCTACTGTTGGGCAGTTATTGGTCTTTAATGATTTAATGAAGTGCATGTAACACCAGTCCCATTCACCAGGCACGAGATTTTCTCATGATAAAATTATGTCGTGAGAAAACAGCTTATAGTTATGTTGAGATCACAAGAAAATTAAGTCAAGATCACAAGAACAGAACATTTGCTATGTCGAGGCCGCGAGAAAACAACTTTTGTTGTGTCGAGATCGCGACTTAATTTTCTCGTAATCTCGACATAACAGGCAAGAAAGAAAATAACAACAATGCATGGCCTCTTGGGGTTTTCGTAGTACAGTGAGTTAGTATAAAAAATGCACAAGTCAAGGGATTTTTCTTCAAAAAGTAGAATAAAATCACTCCTCGTTTAAGTGCTTAGTAAAGATTCAGGTCTTCATTATTCATTTGATGACAACCCGTGACTCTGTGGAAGTTCATTCCACCAGCTGGGACAGAAACCATTCTGGAGGGATCCGGAGGGATTGTGGGTTGAGCTGAGCTGTGCTAGAGACTCGAAGTCAACATGCTCCAGAGTGGGGTGTGATTTTTTTTTTTTTGATACGCCCCTTCGGGTAAGTGTCGGCTCCGTTTTTGGCTTCGTTTTTGGCTTCGAAGTAGGCAAGCATCGGTGTCGAGGGAGCGCAGGAATGGGGTGATATCGGAGGACTTTTTGTGGAGATCGAAAACTTGGAGCTGCAGTCAGGGTGAGCTGAAAAGTCGGATGGCGTGCAGGAGAAGAGCAAGTGAGAATAGTCCAATCTCAGGTTGACAAGAGACTGAACAAGCACCTGAGTGAAGAGAAATGGTCAGATCCTTCTGATTGTTGTAAAGGAGA
The DNA here is from genome assembly GCA_023630585.1 of Cranoglanis bouderius. Taxonomy (NCBI): domain Eukaryota; kingdom Metazoa; phylum Chordata; class Actinopteri; order Siluriformes; family Cranoglanididae; genus Cranoglanis; species Cranoglanis bouderius. Next base: position 3,854,342 of record CM042561.1, read on the forward strand.
AACATGCATGCTTTCTACCCCAGACCTACCCCAAGGTTGTGTGCGTTGCCAAATGGTGTGCTCTGGATGATGGAGTTCTCCACGTTCTCCATTTTTGAGGTGACACTGATGTCAGTATTGGCTATAGGTCGATACCCAAATTGAATAATCTGAGCCGTCTCTCTGTTTCATGACAAATGTGTTGTGTTAGTCAACGTCACACAACTTTAAATAACAGACATTCTCGCAAAGCAGCTTTACAAAAATCCAGATTATAGGTTTAGATCCCTAATGAGCAAGGAGGCGACTGTGGCAAGGAAAAACCCCCTGAGTCGACATGAGGAAGAAACCTCGAGAGGAACCAGACTCGAAAGGGAACCCATCCTCATCTGGGTGACGCCGGATAGTGCGATTATAAATCGTTACACTTCTACGTAAACACTGTAATAACACCTGAATGTTAATAATAAAGTGACGCTGCTCTCTTCAGATTTTAACACACGATCTCGTTCCAGATCAAACACATGATGGCCTTTATTGAGCAAGAGGCCAGCGAGAAGGCAGAGGAAATTGAGGCAAAGGTAAAGTATATATTTCTGCGCAACATTTCACATGAAAAGGAAAAAAAAGAATTCAGCTTTAACCTGAAGATGCTGATGCGTCTGATTTATCATCACATCATGACTGCTGGTATTTTAAAGCCGTCCGAGTTAAAGTGTGTGTGGTGTTTTTGCTTTTTTTTTTTTTCTTCCCCTGCAGGCTGAGGAAGAGTTTAATATCGAGAAGGGACGACTCGTGCAAACACAGAGGCTTAAGATAATGGAGTACTACGAGAAGAAAGAGAAGCAGATCGAGCAGCAAAAGAAGATGTGAGTTAGTTCTACATCCTCCATCTAAACATGTAACGTTCCTACATTTTATCACCAGCTTTTCTAATCATTCCTGAATGAATCTGCGTCTCTGTAGTCAGATGTCCAATCTGTTGAATCAGGCCAGGCTGAAGGTGCTCAAGGAACGGGATGACATGATCCTGGTATGAGCTGTGTGTGTGTTTGTGTGTGTGTCTGTTTGGGTGTGTGTGTTTTTTGTATGTGGGTATTTTGGTGTGTGTATGTTTGTCCTTGTGTGTGTGCGTGCGACGTGCCCGAGTGTGTTTTGATTTCGTACATGATCCTGATCATCTCGATGTTCCTCTCTCTCTCTCTCTCTCTCTCTCTCTCTCTCTCTCTCTCTCTCTGTGTGTGTGTGTTTAGGACCTCCTAAGCGAAGCTCGTGAGCGGTTAGCTGGCATCACTAAAGACCCGTCTCAGTACCCGACTCTGTTAGAAGGACTCCTGCTGCAGGTCTGCACTATTCTTCTTCACCACAGACCAACATGGTGGCACTGAGAGAGCTTAGGAGTGTACTCACTTTTGTTGCCAGCGGTTTAGACATTAATGGCTGTGTGTTGAGTTATTTTGAGAGGACAGCAAATTTACACTGTTATACAAGCTGTACACTCACTACTTTACATTGTAGCAAAGTGTCATTCCTTCAGTGTTGTCTCATGAAAAGATAATAAAAATATTTACAAAAATGTGAGGGGTGTACTCACTTTTGTGAGATACTGTATGTGTATATGTATATGTGTGCTAACACGTCTCCTTTTCCTCCAGGGCTTCTACCAGCTGCTGGAACCGAAGGTCATTATTCGCTGTCGTAAAGACGATCTGGCCATGGTGGAGGTGAACACTGTTCCCCATTCAGTCTGACTGATCTCATTATTTAAGGGTGTTAAAGTTCAACAGTTAAGTTTTTGCCGGCCATACTGGCTGAGTCCCACTGTTGAAACACGCACACACGAGTCTAGCTATACTGAAAAATGGGAATATACGATCTCAGCTGTTCGGACATCTAGGGGAAGTTCATTTCACCACTTAGGTGCCAGAACAGAGAAGAGTCTTGATGCATGCCTTCCTTGTACCCTGAGAGATCTTCAGCGCGTAGCGTAAAAAAAACAACATGGCTGCTCACAGCATCAACCATAAACAAAAGTAGCACTTCTTACCTTTTTATACTAAAATTGCTTGAACTGGGGCTCCAGAGTGGCACAACAGAAAAGCGTGCACTGTCAGGATGGGAGGGATGACATTACTGTCTTTGCTCTGTCAATCACAGCAACAATAGTCAATCGTGAGCGTCTGTGAGCTCATGTATGCGGAAGAGGGCAGATAGCGCTTGGTGTGTTGCGCTGCTCTGTGACGCAGCATGAGCAGCAGTTCGGAAAGATGCCGAATTTGGCTTCAAGTGTCTTGGAGGCAACACGTGTTCGCCCCAACATCCCAGGTCGGAGGTTGTCATGTGATAGCAGAGTGTTAGCTAGTGGGTGGGAATTGGTAGGAAGAAAGTAGGGTGAATTGTATGTATTTATTTATTTATTTATTTTTTAAACGAAGTTATTCATTCAACCCACACTTTGGAAATTTTCTGTGTGCAGTTTGAACTTGGGTGCAGATTTCAGCATTCATGTGAAAGTGTGAAATTACAGGATTCTGAAGATTGACGCTGTAACCTGTCGGTAGTACTTATAGTTGCAGCTGAAGAAATAAAATCCATTTTTCTTATTTTTTTTAGGCTGCTGTCCAGAAAAATATCCCCATCTACAAAGAAACCGTGAAGAGTAACATCGAAGTCCGCATCGACAAGGACAACTTCCTCTCCCCTGACATGTAAGATATCACCTGTCTGCACTGTCCCCGTTTCCTGTTTGTGATGAAGGACTCGTGCTCTCTGTGAGAAAGTGGTCTTTTTGTATTAAAGCTGCCTGTCTCACTTAAATGAGAATACATGTCTGTGTGTTGTGTATAGCTCTGGAGGCGTGGAGGTCTATAACGCTAACGGCAAGATCAAGGTGGCCAACACTCTGGAGAGCAGACTGGATCTCCTGGCTCAGCAGGTAACTATAGCGCATGGTACATAGATTAATAGAGCTCACAGCTGAAAGATTGGCCAACGATTTTGGGTCGAGGACACAAACAGTTTCGATCACATCAGAAACTTTATCAGGAGAGGATAAGAACCGTGAGAGTGATAGCTATGAAACCTCACTGTTCAGCACTATTTCTTCTCTAGTTGAGTCACAGTGGAAATCTGTGGGTTTGTGCCAAGAACTTTTTAATCAACATTTAACACACTATTGTTATTGTAAACACTTTAAAAAAAAAAAAAAATTAAAACTCTCTCAGTGTCAGCGAGTTGAAGGCTGCTTTACAGTGTAAGAACTTTCTTTTGTATCCATGACATAAATGCTGTATTCGACTCAGGGTCGTGACTCTGAATTTCCAACGTCCGATTAGGAAAAACCAAAAAAAGTCCTACTCGGTAACTCTTAAGTTTCTAACTCTAAAGTTTACATCTATGGCATTTGCCAGACGCCCTTATCCAGAGCAACGTACAGAAGTGCTTTGAAGTCTCTATCAATAAATACTTCCTGATACTGGTTCGCTAGGTCACGGACTAAGAATACCATCAGTCTGGAAACCCTGTTAGGGAGGTAATATAGTAAGAAAAGCCCACAGACAACACAATTTATTTTTGTAATTAAAGTGCTAATTTAAGTTCTTCAGGAAGCGTTAGGTCTTTAGATGTCGTTTGAAGACTGCTAGTGCCTCAGCTGTTCGGACATCTAGGGCAAGTTCATTCCACCACCTAGGTGCCAGAACAGAGAAGAGTCTTGATGCATGCCTTCCTTGTACCCTGAGAGATGATGGGACCAGCGGGTTCAGCACGTGGCGTCAAATCAACATGGCTACTCACAGCATCAACCATAAACAAAGTAGCACTTCGTACCTTTAAAAACGTTATGCTGTACAAACACAAGTATTCGTGTATAAAGATTTAAATCTTCATCAGTAATCTCTCTTATTATCAAAACACCAACGAGGAGAACATTCATGGATTTTGTAGCTCGAAGGCACAGAGCTGGAAAATGGCATAATTGTGGTTAAACAAAACAGACACATATTGTATATACATGTAGTATTTTATTTATTACACATTACACCATAGCGCTGTTGACTTGCACATATGCGTTCTTATTAAATGGTGAAGAATTACCAACATGTGACTTCTATAAGATAAGAATGACCATTAATCATATATTTACTGCACTGCCCTGCTCTTAACAATACTAGACGACACTTCTGTTCAGAAAAGACTTATCTGGAAGTCCTCCAAAATGTCTCACCAGGATTTTATTATTTTTTTTAATCAAATATTAAATTGAAGGCTCTTGTATAGTTTTTGTTGTTGTGGAAATGTTATACGATTTTGTAGTTTGTAATATTGTACGATTTTATCGAACATCCTGTTTCACTTACCTTGGTGTTGCCATGAAAACAGCCATTGATGCTGACATGGCATTGAAAGAACCATAAATAAATAAACCACAGCGCTGTTGAATTCTCAAAACCGATCAGAAGGCATCGATTCATTTTCTATAACAGCAGCAAATCATTATATATATAATATTATACTGTATTAATGTAGTCATTTTAATCCAGTATCACTTCTATAGTAATTACTAATTCACAGGGACGTGTACGGTGACCTACATGCTCTACATGACCTAATAATGAATGGATTTTAAAATGTACTTTTTATCCAAGAAAATTTTGTAATTATTGTTATGAAGTTTTCTGTAAGGGGATGTTTATTTCGAGTTTATGGAAGGAGTCAGCACTTTTTGTTTCTTTCCTTTACGTTCACAGATGATGCCTGAAATCCGAGTGGCTCTATTCGGCGCTAACCAGAACCGCAAGTTCATGGATTAACGGATGCTTTGACCAAAGCAATAGAAATTAACCTCTTAGACTTCACCTCAACATGAATTTCTTTGAGTTTTTATGCAAGGTGTGTAAAGGCTCGCTCTCGTCCTCTGTGTGAACTTTTTTCTTCTTGGGTTGTGAAAGCGGTCCAGGTTTCCTTCCTTTGATGACAGGACTGACAGGAAATGTGTTCAGTGTACTGAAGCGAGCTCAGTTTATTAACAGGATGTGCTCCACCATGAGCCTGTCTTAAATATAACTCTCTGAAGGTGTACGGTATGATCTATGCACTCATGGATAGTAAAGAGCTCTGATATTTATAATGTAAACAAACACATCATGATCACTGTACCTCTCCTTTCTAATGGCCACTTGTTGGTTAAGACGGCTAACAACATAAAGCAACGGCTTTCTTAACGCGTCAGGATGTTTACCCTGCCTTGCCTTAAACGTGTGGATGTTCTGGATAATCTTTGTTTGTCATTTAATTGCTTGTGTGCGGGTGTGAATATAAAACTGAGGAGTAAATCCAATATATTTTATTGCTATATTTGGAAACATTTCAGTACTGGTGTTGTGTTAAATTCTTTTGTCATAATACAAACGTCGACCAAACAAAACAAAAAAAAAACAGGCATTTCTTTTCTTTCATTGTCCTTGAACATGAGAACAAATTAGTAGAAATATTTCATCACACACACAGTATGTACATCAAATGAAATAATTTATCGTATTGAAATGATGGACAAATGATGTTCCTCATGGACACAATACTGTCAGAACTGTACCTGTAGTCAATTCTGAATTATAGTGTACAATCACGCTTTATTACATGCACGAGTGCTTACACGCACAGCGGGCCTCGTTTATCGATCGTTTAGTAAAGTTGTGTGTAAACCGAAATGAAAATTCCTGCCAGATTTACAAACGTTCTGCTAATGCTGAGTTTCTTAATACGCGTGTGCATGTACAGATAAAACCCAATCAGCCGTAAATTACCAAGAACATCTTATTTACCTTTCTTGAAGGCCACAAAACTCCATAAAACTCGCACAGACCTACAAATGAGGACTAAACGGTGAACGAGCGCCTCCTAAATGCAGCGTGCGCTCGGTCTTCCAGTAATGCAGCTCAGCCACTGCAGCTCATCCCATACCACAGACACGCCCTAACCCGTCCTCCATTTATAGTGCGCCATTACTTCTGTTCTAAATGAATTGCTAGACTTGTTGATTTTGTTTTGGGATCATTAAATTGGTGTGTAATTGAAATAATGAATCGTTTTAAACTCGACTGTGTAATCCGTTTATAAAACCGCTTCGATCTGAAGCCGATCATTCGAGGCTCACTTCGGTGAGCGTGCTTTTTATGTAAATTTACACAAACTCAGCGGCGAAACATAAGATACGAATGTTTTTCCCCGAAAAAACTGATGGATGCATTTCTTCTGTATAGGCTTCAGTGAGCGATTTACGAACAAATTATTTTCATTCATATTTATATTGATAAATGAGGCCCAACTATTGTAATTGTGGACACTGTAGAAATACTGTCATGTTCTATATGAAACAACACTTCCTTTTTTTTTTTGGCAGGTATTTGAGATAAAGTCTGTCCTATACCTGGTAGAAACTACACTTAGGAAAAATAAAAGGTTTTTTTTTTGTTCAGTTTGTCTCTCTGAAGGAACCATTAAAGGTTCCAAACCATACAACAGAAAAGAAGCTAGAACCATTAAACATCCAAAGAACCCTTAAGGGAACCTTTCTGAATGACTGAAGAGTGAAACACGGCAGATAAACCTGTCAGAGGAATGTGTGTACAATTGTGCGGTTAGTGTTTTTTCTAATACAATAATACAATATCGTGATAAACATGGTAAACTGAGATTATAAGGTAAAATTAAAAGGCATGTAGTGATACAAGTGTAAAATCAGAATATACAATCACTGTACATGATTCTCATGTAATCAGACCAAACCTGATTTAAATAAAATACAATTAAATTATTGAACAATCATTAAAAAAAAACCAAAAAAAAAAAACCTCTGATTTCAGTCAGACTGTAGTGTAAAATCCAGCCACAAGGCGGCGCTTGTTCCCATCTCACTGTCTCTTTACACCAGAAATCTAATTTTTGGACCATGGTGTTACTTGTGCTATTTACTCCATTCTGTACAGCAAAAATACTCAGTCTTTATGTTTAAAAATAATAACATATAGTATTTTTTTAAGTGGATTATTTTGCATTGTTGTTTTTAAGGAGGTTTCTTCAAATCTTGACTGAGAGGTGCATACGAGTGTCATGTGACTGGACCACAGGCTCAAGATTCTGGTCATTCTTCATAAAAACCGTTTATAAGAAGTCACCTTGTGATCATGTATAGTTTTTGGTGTTATAGTGTGTACAGCTATACAGATATCTAACGTAGATAAATATATTTTAGAAGTCGACTGTGGAGATCATTTAAAAAAAAAAAAAAAAAAGAATCAGAGCCCTAGTTTTGATTTTGATTTGAACAAATGTAGACATATAAGATTAGTATAAGCAGAAGATAATTAATAATACTTGAATAAAAATCTTTAATATTTGATCTTTCTCTGATCTTGGGTCACGTTTAAGGTGACACTTCATCCTTTCCAGGTACCTTAAAAGATTATACGAAGTCCAACGATGGTGCATACGTTCTAATTCTGGAGCATGTCTTTAGTTCCTTGCTCTGTGCTCCAACATCTGATTTAACTCGGCACATGTAGAAAGTAGTAAAGGAGACGCACTGACCCTGGCAAAGCGTCCAGCAGAGTTTAACCCTCATGTTCTGTTCACTGCTTTAGATTTTGTTCCAATCCACTCGCGGCATTTATTTTAAATTAAACCACAGTGTTCCTGAATGATCCTGACTGGTCAGAAGGTGTTGATTCATTTTCTGTAACGGCTCGGAAAGTAGTTCCGGCTCCAAGGTTTATATTAATGCGCTTGTTCTAATTTATCATTACTTTAGTAACAACTTGCACAGAGCCTTTACCGTCAGGAGACGTTTATTTGACGTCTACGGAAGGAGTCTCCATTGTCGGGGCTTCATAGTCGTCCCTGTTTAGTGACGCAGGAAATTATTTTGTCTTATTACATTTGGAAGCGAGAAAGAAGAGTCGCTGGTGACGGAACGACTTATTATATCTGTCATAGCAGGAAGTAACTTGTTTCATGGACGTTCCACAACGTTAAACGTAACTAGAAATGGATAAAAAGTATGACCGAGTATGACGAATCATTCTTTAATAAATAGAAATTGTAATCACTGGCACATTGCTGTGGTGTAAGAGGAATAAAACATTTCCGGATTGTGCTGTTACAGGAAAATCACACCACCACGTTGTTATTTTCCTACAACAGCATGCTTCCTAGGGAATGTGGGTTGTGTAATATAAAAAGTTGTTTTAAAAAAAAAAAAGATTTTTCAGCTTGTGTGGAGAAATTAAGCTAACGACATACACCACATTAAAATAATTGTTTTTTTTTTGTTTGTTTTTTTTTAAAAAGTATTAAACCGAACAGAACATAAAGGTTAATACGAGACTGCTCAGAACTTACAGTACGGTACCAATCCACTTATTACAAGATCCATATATTTAGTTCCCACTCACTGCCACACCGCTTTCATGCATTGCACGGATGCAAAACTCTTTATTAAAATGAATAGTGCCTTCCTTCAGTGCCAAAATACGTGCACATGCCCTAAATGCAGGCATGTAGACACGCCTCTGTATGCTGATCGGTTGGATTTTGGTGGTTCACGTAATTTTTTTTTTTTTCCTTCTGTTTGCAATGTCTGTGGTGCCACAGAGAACGGAAGTTCCTTAAGCTAAGCAAGATCTTTTATTAAAGCTGCTGTAATGCGAGGAGACAGTGTTGCTTAAAATGACCTAAAACTTAACCGTGTAATCCAGCAGGCTGAGGAACGTAGAGGATTAAAGCACAGATTAACACAACAGCAGATCCTATACAGTCTCTCACACTGCGTCCTAAACACTCATACAAAGCAAAGCACCAAACGCTTTCCTTCATTTCCTTTACTTGTCTAGGTCTCTGATCCACTTGATTCAGTGACATGCTATTTATTTATTTATTTAATTAAACCTTTGCTAGTTTACTAGTGATACATTTCATATTACATGCTTTAATAGTAATCAGTCAAAATCAAGTGAATTAGACACCTTCGGATAGACCAGGACCCTGTTTGCCCAAAAGAACCCTGTTTACCTTATGTTTTAGACACTTGAGAAACAATTATTGTGCAACATCACCGCTTATGATAGCATGAACAGCCATTTCATTATTTATTTATTTTTTCTTCAACTCCTTTGGTTATGTAAGTGGACATCCCTCTCGTTTTAACCACTTACTCCTTCCCTAATCCCGGGCCCTCTCTCTCCTCTCTTTCCTCTCTCCCCTCTCCACGTGTTGAAACAGTACTGTATGTTTTTTCACTGATAGGCGACTTCATTTCTATCCCAGCAGCTTCATCACCTGCTCACCCACACCCAGGAAGTAGATGCCTTGTGCGATCCCAAAAAGCGGGGCGATGACCAGCGCTCGACACGTCGCTCCTTTGAGAAAGGCTGACGGCCCTTCTCGACTCAGAATGCGCCTGTGAAAGCCAGAAGAAATTTTAAAAAAAACTACTCCGAACCACATCTTGACAAATATCACGTACAGATCTCATACTCGCCATGTGAATATTCACCATTTTCACCACTTTTATTAACCAGTATGATAACAAATATACTCTACACTTAGTAGAGGCAGGTTATCTCACCGTGTACAGTCGATGATGCCCCGGTATGAATCTTCTCCTTCTCCCTTCTGCAACGTCTGAAGACGAGTCTTTATGACTGAGGGGAAATAAAAACTGATTTCCTACAGCATATTGCACATTTAGCTTTCACGTAACTACAGCCACTGAAACGTGTTTTCCACTTATAAATTTGTAAGCTTTCCAGTTTCTCTGTAACATCCCTTTTTTTTTTTTTTTTTTTTTTTTGTCCTCCCTAATTTGATCACCTGCCAGTTCCCTCCAATCATACGACAGCTACCAAACGGGAATGCTTACGGCTAACACGTGCATGTATTAGCTGTGTAATGTAAAGACGTTAAGCCAGCCAACAACATCTTTTCGAACTCCTGCTCATGCCGCGTCACAGAGCAGCGTAACACGTGGAGGAAGGTGCTATCTGCCCTCTTCCACGTACCCGCGCTCACAGACGCCCATGAGTGGCTAGTGTTACTGTGATTGACAGTGGAGAGACAGTATGACCAATTTCGCTCCCTTGGTTCCTGGAGAAAATAAGAACTCCTGGCATGTTCTGTGGGAGGTGGGAAGTGTCACGAATCCCCTCAGAGCAGGGTGCTTTTCGTAGCCTGTGCTCTTATTGAGATATACGGCATGTTCTTAGTTTTACTTCCTGGTCCTGCCTCCGCTGCCTGTTTTGTTATTTGCATGTCACCTGATTGTGTCCAGCAGTTTTGTGTAAGTTTATCATTAGTTATGTGCGTTACTTAGCCTTTTTTGCGTCATTATAAATTTGACCTTTCTGATGTTGCCCGTCTTAGCACATTTGCCTCGCACCTCCGGGGTTGGGGATACGAATCCCGCCTCCATCCTGTGTGCGCAGAGTTTGCGTGTTCTCTCCGTGCTTTGGGGGTTTCCTCCAGGTACTCCAGTTTCCTCCCCCAGTCCAAAGACATGCGTTGTAGGCTGATTGACATTTCCAAATTGTGTGTGTGTGCGATTGTGCCCTGAGATGGGTTAGCACCATGTCCAGGGTGTCCCCTGCCTTGTACCCCGAGTTCCCTGGGATAGGCTCCAGGCTCTCCCATGACCCTGTTTCGGATAAGCGGTATGGAAAATGGATGGATGGATGGATGGATGTTGCCTGCTTGTCTTTCGACCTATGCTATGGTTTGTGGAAAGCCCCAAATAAACAACACACTGAATTTACGCAACTGCGTCCTGCCCCAGCTACACAGACGTCACAGGAGGAAACCAGAGAACCCAGAGGAAACCCACACAGACCGTCGACTATATCTTGCTCTGAAAAAATTTTTTTTTTTTTAAAATCTAGAAATCCCTAGTCCAAAATGCTCCTAGGTCCTTGGTAGCAGACTATGGAGGTGTGAATTGTCCTGAAACCACCAGGGTAAAGATGGCACTGTGGACATCTAAGTAGATTATAGGTGATCTTGAAGACGTCTCCTTGTGTTTGGGAATACGACGAGGTAACAGGCTCTTAATTGTTTTACACATGAGCTTTTTGAGCTCTGTGTGGTCACACTGCTTTGTTTTAATAGATATAATTAAGTCACATTATACATCAAAATAAAAATTTCAGTATCTGGCAAATCTGTGAGCTGTATTTCCGTCCTGCAGTTCTGATGATGATTTCGTGAACTGCTGTGTCATTGTAACCTAATCTACTATGGTTATCATTAAGACTCCATGCCTGTAAGACAAATTATAGGTTATTTGAGAAGACGCGATGGGTTTGGGATTGGGCTCTTGAGGTGTTTGAATGCACCCTTTCACAAGTAAACATAAAAAAAAAAAATCTTTTTGTCCTTCCACATCTGCCACGACCCAGGCTTTCAGACATGCTCTCACATGTCTGAAAAGAATTACACGCCGTTCTCACAATCACTTCCTTTGTATATAATGATGGCGGTACTTATATATACTTATTCCTTTAATGTATTTAAGCACAAAGGGAAACGTAATCTCTTCTGCTCCAACTTGGTGTCGAACCAAAATTCTTGTCTTAAACACGGTTTGATCTTTCCTAAAGGTTAGCGAAAGAAAAAGAGAGAGAGAAAGAGAAAGAGAGAGTGCACATTGCAGTCCTCCACTCTTCTCTTGCCTGAGTCTCACCGTCCAGTGGAGTGACCGCCACGGCCGCCACCGAGCCGGCCGCACATCCCGAGGCGAAGGACTGCAGGAAAGGAGCGCGCTCGTGAGCGAGATCTCCGCTCCGACCCACTGCGTTAAATTTGGCAAACAGCGGGAAATAGATCATCGAGAACGGCACATCCCTGAGTGGAGAAAAGAGGAATCGGAGAAGAGAGGAATCGTTTTTATCAGCCAGGTCAGATTCACGTACAAGGAGGTTTACTTTGTATACAGTGCAAACGTTTGCATCCCCCATGGCTTCTGAATGGAAAGAGAAGATTTAAGTTTGCAGATTTATGTACAAGAAAAAAAGTTTTTTGACATGATTTTTGCTCTGACAGTTTATAACACACACAAAACGGACAACACAACACAATTACCATTATAATATCCAGTTATTGCACCTTAAGCAGAAATTTGGTAGACTCTGTCATAATTTATATTACACTGGAGGTAGAAGAAGCAGCTGAACACAGATTTAAGCCAATCCACCAACAGTTTTATTGTCGCTGATACACCAATCAGCCATAACATTAAAACCACCTGCCTAATATCGTGTAGGTCCCCTTCGTGCCGCCAAAACAGCTCTGACTGTCGCCACATGGACTCCACAAGACCTCTGAAGGTGTGCTGTGGTATCTGGCACCAAGATATTGGGGTGTACTTGGTCTGCAACAATGTTTAGGCAGGTGGTACGTGTCAAAGTAACATCCACATGAATGAGGACCAAAGGTTTCCCAGCAGAACATTGCCCAGAGCATCACACTGCCTCTGCCGGGTTATCTTCTTCCCATAGTGCATCCTAGTGCCATCTCTTCCCCAGGTAAGCGACGCACACGCACCCGCCTGTCCACATGATGTAAAAGAAAACGGGATTCATCAGACCAGGCCACATTCTTCCATTGCTCCATGGTCCAGTTCTGATGCTCACGTGCCCGTTGTAGGCACGTTCAGCGGTGAACAGGAGTCGGCATGGGCACTCTGACCGGTCTGTGGCTACGCAGCCCCATACGCAGCAAGCTGTGACGCACTGTGTGTTCTGACACTTTTCTATCATACCCAGCATTAACTTTTTTAGCAATTTGTGCTACAGTATCTCTTCTGTGGGATTGGAACAGACGTGCTAGCCTTCGCTCCCCACGCACATCGATGAGCCTCGGGAGCCCATGAACCTGTCGCCGGTTCACCGGTTGCCCTTCCTTGGAACACTTTTGGTAGGTACTAACCACTGCATACCGGGAACACCCCACAAGACCTGCTGTTTTGGAGATGCTCTGACCCAGTCGTCTAGCCATCACAATCTGGCCCTTGTCAAAGTCGCTCGGATCCTTAAGCTTGCCCATTTTTCCTGCTTCCAACACATCAACTTCGAGAACTGACTGTTCACTTGCTGCCTAATATATCCCACCCCATGACAGGTGCCACTGTAACGAAATAATCAGTGTTATTCATGTTACCAGTCAGTGGTTTTAATGTTATGGCTGATCAGGGTATGCTTATATTAGGGATGGGCGATATGGACTTAAAACTAGATCAAATATAAAAAAAAATTAAATGAGGCTTTATTTTAGCACTTCCGTCAGTGAAACAACTCAAAAAACGCAGCTGGGTGACACGACTGGAGATGGCTCCTGAGATTTATAGGCTAGTGTTTGCCCGTTTAACACTTTATTTTTTTTCCACAAAGCTGACATATGACTTCATCCAAATTTATTGGTTCACCTCTCTCGTTAGGCACGAATCCAAAATGTTCCCAGATCGCTGATGTAACATCTGGTTTCCCAACAGTGAAACTGCAGAATTCACCTGACTGGATTTTCCCACGCCCGCACCAAACTAACAGATAACACCATATAAGGAATTTATGATTACGTCATTTGTGTATTAATATAAAATCTCCCGCTATGTGGTAGGCTATAAATACAAATGAATATCGCAACTGTTATTATTATTATTATTACACTTGTATACAAAACGTTGTACTTTGTACTTGTCATAGTGCCCACTCAAGCAGAAACATTAATGTGGCGCGTGATGTGACTATATCGCAGGTGGCACGCCACCGTGGCACGCTTGTCATGGCCACCGTCACAGCCCTAGCTGCATGCGGTCTTGAGAGCCTCAGAAACACAAACATTGATCTAGCTCCTTGTTTAGAGATAAACTCCTCCTCCGCTTCACGTCCGCCTTCCGCGAACGGGTCGCAGCCCGTCGCACACAGAAATACGTCATTAACTAGGCTTCATCGTTATTATCGCGGGAAGACTAATTCTTATTGTGGGGAGAATTTCTACCGGTATATCGCAAACGATAAGACGATAAAACGATAAGCAACAATGCTGACAACTGCGTCAGCGACAAGGAAAAGTACTTTGGTACTCAGTTGTCGGTATTCTGACCCAATTTTCATTAAGATTTTCAAACAATAAAAAGACATCCATGTGTCTGAAGTGTCAGGGGAAGTGTGTCCGACCTGAGCAGAGTGGCCCCTGTGCCCTTGTAGAGGCCCCGGAAGCCCTGCGTCCTCAGCAGCTCCAGAGTTATGGCCGTGGCTGAGCGACGCACTGCAGCTTGCTGAGAAGACGCCAGAGACGGCGAGGAGGCAGGAGCCGAGGAAGACACGGATCTCTGCGCCGCTGTAGAGACAAACGTAAAGTCCAAAAGTATTACCATCAACAACATTGCCTGATGAGGATTTGTGAGTAACATGCAATAATTACAATTGCTTTTCAATGACTATTCAGATCATAAACCACTTTTTGGTAGGACGCTCTCAAATCCAGCTGAAGAAGGGTGAGGCTGTGGCTCAGGTGGTAGAGCGGGCTGTCCACTAATCGCAGGGCTGGCGGTTCGATCCCCGGCCCACGTGCCTCTACATGCCGAAGTGTCCTTGGGCACTGAACCCCAAGTTGCTCCAGATGGCAGGCTAGAGCCGAGTGTGTGTGTGTGGTCGCACACCAATTTGTCATCATAGATATTTTTACTGACCCTGTAGATGTTTTACATGTTTCTCGTTCAGGGGGCGAGTAATAATAAACTCATAAACCCGTGACTCACCCAACCTGCCAGCGTCCTGCAGCTGTATTTTTAGCATCTCCATCGGAGTTGTGACCACCACCTGACAGGTTCCTGCCCCACAGCCTGCGAGGATCTCGCACCATAACGGTAACTTCCTTTAAACCACACAAACGTGACCTGGTCAGCAGATCTCTTAACTAGATCAGTATCTGATTGTGTGACTGTTTGTCTTGAAAATATTAAGCATGTGATTGCCTCTAAAGTGCCGCTGTTTATTTTCTTTTCTTTTTTCTTTTTTTTTTTTTTTAGACCTTTCACTGGGTCTGAATCTGAGATGCTTATATGCACTCATGTTTTTGGAAGAAGTGTTGAAGGAGGACAGACCCGTCCTTGGAGAGCTGTTGTCTGAAGACGTCGTTGGCTGCGAGTTTTATCGCTTTCTCTGGAGTTACAAGGGTGAGGTTCACTGCAGCACCTGGAAAAGTCGTGTGATGGGGTAAAGAACATGAGAACAAGTGTGAAGGTTTTCTTTACAGTTCACTATAAAACAGGAAAGTGTACTGAATTTCAATTCTTCGGGACATGCTGGTGTAGGACATGAAGGTCTGCATCACACCACATCATCACTTCCTAGAACAGCACACCCCAGCCCAGGTGTTTAAGTCCTTACACAACTCATAAGTCTAACTCTTCTATTTGTGAGTAGTAGATATTAGTAGTAATGTATTAAGACAGTGGCTTTAGTGGATATAAACATGACAACCAAACAAGATGACAACAGACATCACTGGGTTAATGGCGAGGGAAAATGTACCTCGATACATCCCAAAGTAGCCTTCTGTCCTAATCGTCTTGGTCAAACAGTCCAACCTTCACAACAACAACAACAAAAAACATGATTTCAGTCAGTAGAATTAGAAATAATCCTGGAATCTTCTGTATGAAACACAGTTTTAAGCATAAAAATGGAAATACTGTCATATAATTACTATCAATTTTTTTAGAAAAAAAAAAAGGTGCTAAACCGTAACAGTGTTTGCGACTCTCATGTGTTGTGTACCTTTAAATGGTTCCCTCACTCAGGAAAACACATTCTACGCAGTGTTGCCTGCTGGTGATATTAGATAGATTAGCAGGGATAAAATCTAATATCTATCAAAAGCTCGACTATGAAACTATTAGGGCTGAGCAGTGATTATATCGTGAGGTCTTGATATAACGATGGCAAAATGCAGGGTGAAAACTATTACACACACACACACTTGAAGATAGTTAATCAGTTGCATTTGCACGATCAAGTGTTTCAAGTCTGTAATGCTCTACTGTGTTTATGCTGGGTTTCCTCCAGATACCGAACAACAGAAAAGTTGTAATGCATTCGTTTCATTCAAACCAAAAACATTTTTCATTTCTGCCTTCCATCCATCCATCCATTCATCCATCCATTCATCCATCTTTTTTCCATACCGCTTATCCTACACAGGATCGTGAGGAGCCTGGAGCCTATCCCAGGGAACTCGGGTCACAGGGCAGGGGACACCCTGGACAGGGGTGTCAACCCATCTCAGGGCACATACCATCTAAATCCCTAGCAAAACTAACTTTATCTGATGTGACGGCGAGAATGAGACCTTATCCGCATCGCTGCTACGTACAACTTTGTATTTTTCACTACAGTCTGTGTTTTTGACAGCTAGCTACTGTGAAAACTCCCAGCATGTGTCTTGTTACAATGTTCAGAGTTACAATGTTCACTTCTGTAACTACATCGGCTTCCTTTGATATGCTTTGAGATGTCTAACTGAATAATAAAGCAAGGGAATGGTTAAATAGTACAAATGAAATTCTCTTAAAATGTGCGTAGAGTCTCGCTGTCTCCAGTATTCACCAGTACCATTCCTCTAACCCAGTTTCTAATTAAAGGACCATAAACGGACATATGACTCAGAGCTCCCAATGAATCACAGCACTGGAAAAAAAAAAAAAAAATCCCTTTCTGTTTATGCTGGAAAAAGTGGCTCAAACATGGCAGAGAGCCTTTTCCTCTTTTCCTCTCTGCTCACTTAGGTATTCACTAGGATTCTTATGTAAGTGTACGAGGAAGGAGAAAGATGCCAAGCACCCCTCTGCTACGACTCTGCTCTCTTTTAATACCACTACACAGCATGCCAGCTCGTTGTTGCATACCAAAAAAGAAGAAAAGTTTTAAAAACAGTTTAATTTGGAGGCTGCAGATGGTGGAAGCACACGATTTTGTGTCTGTCTGAGTCATAACAGAAGCCACATGAGGATAATCTCCACCAGAACGGACCTCCGCCCAACCGTCCAGTTGGATATATAAACACGGATTAATGTTTCCCACATGCCTTCTCTGTCCTCTGCTTTTAAAGGGGCAGTTTGTGAATTTTAAAGCAGGGAATTGCAAAACAATGTCAAGCACTGTGCTACAAGGGCTTTGTTCTGGCTGGGGGAGGACCTAATTTCTGGGTTATAAAACTGGAAAACGAAGTTTCTACTGAAGAAATGATAGAGGTCTTTTCAGTGCTGGGTGTAACTCATTACTAAGCAACTGTAATTAAATTAATTTTCCCCTGAAAAAAGTCAAGTAAGGGATTACACTTTGTTTTTAAGTAATTTAATTACAGTTACCTATGACGTA
Organism: Cranoglanis bouderius; assembly: GCA_023630585.1. Classification (NCBI taxonomy): domain Eukaryota; kingdom Metazoa; phylum Chordata; class Actinopteri; order Siluriformes; family Cranoglanididae; genus Cranoglanis; species Cranoglanis bouderius. The sequence continues at coordinate 3,871,744 of CM042561.1, forward strand.
CTTCCATTACATACTGTATAGACTTTCAGCAATTCTGTATAAAACAATATTGAATTTAAAGTCTAAATGTATCATCTAAAGATAAAAGGCATTCGTTAACTGTAGACTAGCGTGCTTGTGTGTGAGTTCGCACCAGGTGGATGTTTTGCTAAATGGAAATATTCCCATTATGTCGCACTATGTATTATTTTTTTTTTTTGATGTTGATAAGAACATCACGGTAAAATGTAAGTTATGTCCCGGGGGAAAAAACACTATCAGCCTCTCTCTGAAGTACAGTGAGGGGAAAAATTGTATTTGATCCCCTGCTGATTTTGTACGTTTGCCCACTGACAAAGAAATGATCAGTCTATCATTTTAATGGTAGGTGTATTTTAACAGTGAGAGACAGAATAACAACAAAAAAATCCAGAAAAACGCATTTCAAAAAAGTTATAAATTGATTTTCATTTTAATGAGTGAAATAAGTATTTGATCCCCTATCAATCAGCAAGATTTCTGGCTCCCAGGTGTCTTTTACACAGGTAATGAGCTGAGATTAGGGGCACTCTCTTAAAGGGAGTGCTCCTAATCTCAGTTTGTTACCTGTATAAAAGACACCTGTCCACAGAAGCAAGCAATCAATCAGATTCCAAACTCCACCATGGCCAAGACTAAAAAGCTGTCCAAGGATGTCAGGGACAAGATTGTAGACCTACACAAGGCTGGAATGGGCTACAAGACCATCGCCAAGCAGCTTGGTGAGAAGGTGACAACAGTTGGTGTGATTATTCACAAATGGAAGAAACTGTCAGTCTCCCTCGGTCTGGGGCTCCATGCAAGATCTCACCTCGTGGAGTTTCAATGATCGTGAGAACGGTGAGGAATCAGCCGAGAACGGTGAGGAATCAGCCCAGAACTACACGGGAGGATCTTGTTAATGATCTCAAGGCAGCTGGGACCATAGGCACCAAGAAAACAATTGGTAACACACTACACCGTGAAGGACTGAAATCCTGCAGCGCCCGCAAGGTCCCCCTGCTCAAGAAAGCACATGTACAGGCCCGTCTGAAGTTTGCCTTAATGATTCAGAGGAGAACTGGGTGAAAGTGTTGTGGTCAGGTGTGGTCAGATTTCTTTGGCATCAACTCAACTCGCCATGTTTGGAGGAGGAGGAATGCTGTCTATGACCCCAAGTCATAACACCATCCCCACCGTCAAACATGGAGGTGGGAACATTATGCTTTGGGGGAGTTTTTCTGCTAAGGGGACAGGACAACTGCACCGCATCAAAGGTATGATGGACGGGGCCATGTACCGTCAAATCTTGGGTGAGAACCTCCTTCCCTCAGCCAGGGCATTGAAAATGACCTTAATGACTTGGAAAGGATCTACAAAGAGGAGTGGGACAAAATCCCTCCTGAGATGTGTGCAAACCTGGTGGCCAACTATAAGAAACCTCTGACCTCTGTGATTGTCAACAAGGGTTTTGCCACCAAGTACTAAGTCAAAGGGGTCAAATACTTATTTCCCTCATTAAAATGCAAATCAATTTATAACTTTTTTGAAATGCGCTTTTCTGGATTTTTTTGTTGTTATTCTGTCTCTCACTGTTAAAATACACCTACCATTAAAATTATAGACTGATCATTTCTTTGTCAGTGGGCAAACGTACATAATCAGCAGGGGATCAAATACTTTTTCCCCCACTGTAGTAACTCCTATTGTTAAGACAGTTTATATCATTTGTTAATAGGATCGTTTGTTAATTTGTGCTTAATAGTCTAAACTATTCCATGTTTGACTCAAATGTAAAGAATCAATAGAAGCGTTTCATTTCTATTGTCCATGTGGTCAAGGCTGATACAGATTCTAAGGAGTAATTAGTAATGAGTAATGCAATTACTTTTCAGACAGAGTAGTTAGTCAGTAATGTAAATACCACGTCAACAACGTAATTGGTAATTAGTAATTCATTAATTTTTTGAAGTAACTAGCTCTTTTGCTTAGCAGTGTTCCAGATATTCACAGTGGTACAGGTATTTTACGTTTATTGTGGGGGAAATGTGTAGTGTTGAGAATGTGTTGGGTAAATTGCTAGAAGATGCAATGCACCCTGGGATGTTCAGCAGCGAGGACGTGATTCATTAGTTGAGCGGAGGCACCAAGACGTTTCTTTCACCTCGAGAGAGTTTTTAGCCAGATCCAGAGTGAGAATGAGGCGAGGATATTTGGAGACGTTCTTTCCATCTGTGAGCAGTCCGGTTGACGTCCTCTGACATGCGAATTTGAATCTGTCTCAAATTTCTCAGAGTTCACAAATCAGGGGACGTCACCTGACCTGCTCACAAATCTGTGCAAATAAGGAAAGCCAAATTTCCTCGACACACTCTCTCAAAATTTTTGTCAACGAGTGAGGAAAACCTCTGAGACCATCACTGGCAGCGCGCTCACTGAGAGTTGGGGAGGGAAGTGACATCGGAAAAAGGCATAGAAGATCATTAAAGATGACGCTCACTCCATCCACAGTCTCTCTTCTCAAAAGCTTCTTTCACCCAAGCTGTGAGATGGCTAAACTCTGTGCTTGTTTTGCTTAATGTGTTTATGTAACAGGCGCTCGCTACCTCATTTCACGGTGCAGTATGCGGAATGATAATCAAGTCGACTTTGACTGGAAGTGAAGCGAACTCCTCTAGACTACAGTTATCCAAGGGCCGAGGAAAGGAGTCTTCAACTGACACGTCGTGCTGTAGTGAAACTGATACTCACATCCCGCTGTAGACACGAGCACCCTGCTGATTCTGGAGACGGGTCTTAGCCAGATCAATGGGGAACACGCAGGTCACGCCCACCAGCCCGGCCACGCCCCCATTGATCAGCTTAGCAGGGAGGCTGTGAATGACAGGAAACACAAATGCGGGCAAAGAATCAGGACTTACTACGAGCATATCCCGGATTATACTTGTTTAAGGACTATAATTATAAATCTATGTTCTTTTTCTGCCCTGAATAAAAGATCAAACTTATTTGTACTGTATATTTACAAAAAAAAAGACAAAAGACTTACCTGACTTTCTGTTCCGGCATCCTTCCTCTCTGTTCGGCCCTCTTCTTCCTCTCACACCCTGAGTCTAAGGTGTGAGAAACAGCCTGAGGTGGCACTAATAGGATCCTCCACACACACACACACACACACACACACACTCTCAAACACACTTCTTTTTAGGAAGTGTGTGTGGAAATCCTCTTCATCTCGTCAGTACCTAGGTGAAGAACGACCTCTAAATGAGGATGCAGCGTTTTATGAACTTAAGTGACTCCATGATGCGTATTAGATTTCTGAAGTGATCACAGATTCAATATAAATCTTACTATACACTATAGGGATCGACTCAATTTTCTCTTGAACAGTAATGCGTCGATATACAATACTTTTACATAGACCTAATTGTTTTTTATTTTAAATGTCAACAGTACCAAACTTTTAAAGATATAAACGTGCCTAAGTATGGTCAATATATCAAATAATATCATTATACTCTGCAATAGACAATGTGTAACACAATATTTGAGGTTCACCCAATGAAGTAACACAACTGAAGGGCAAAAAAAAAAAAAGCTCTCAAGCATTTTTATAATAATAACTTACCTCCTTTCCCTGAGCTTTCAATGTTATTCATGTATTTCTATGTTTTGTTCAAAAATACCAATTTCTGTTTACAAAAACATTGGAAAAATATTTTTTTTATTGCATTTATAATGTTTTATACATTTATTTTATTTTTATTTTTTACTCGTGGCCTTCTTACACATGCAAAACCTTTACTTTTTAATAAATATTTACTTTTTAATATGTTATATTTAGAAAAATTCACAATTCATGTCATGCAATTTTTCAGTAATTAAAAAAAAAACATCTAAAGAAGCTGGAAATGCCTGTTAAATAATTTATGCGTTAAAGGGTTAAATGTAACTATAAACGGATAAAACATTTGCTGTGGTATAAGAAGAATAAAACACTTCAGGATGTGCTGTTATAGAAAAAAAAAAATCAGCTTCAGGGTGGTAACAGTGATTCACCTTCGTTGTCGCTGATTGTTTTCCTATAACAGCACACCCCAAAGTGTTTGATTCCTTACGTCAGTATCGTGTTAACCTTAGCGTCTTCCACGATGGATAAAAAGCGACTGTATATAACTGTAAAAGCAGTAAAATTACATAAAATCTTGAGGTCCACAGAAATCTCCACCGACTCGACACGCTCAGCTTCTGAAGTGTAACTTTCAAAGACGTAGCCAACAAAAGATCTGTTAAAGTCGCTTTAATCTTCCAGCTAAAAGGTTTATGACCTCCTGAATTAGCAGGAAAAGGCGAGCACACAAACTGAGGCGCTTACCAACAACGCCTTCTTCCTGTCAGCCAATAGCAGAGGAAGATGATGACGGCCAACAACACAAACTAGTAACACAATCTCTCTGGCCCTCTGACTGCTGATCAGTGATATATAACGAGATAAGACTTGTTTTTTTTTTTTTCAACTCCTTTGTATGTTTTTTTTTTTCTTATATTCTTTTCACCTTCTTGACTTATTTCTTGCTTTTTCAGTTTGTACTCCTACATTACTGGGATTGTTGTTGTTTTTGTTGTTTTTTCAGTTTGTTTGCTTGTTTCTCGTCTTTCTCTCATCCTCCTCTGTTAATCTACTGTCACAGATTAATCTCTCTAATCTCTCTCTCTTCTATTCCCTTCACCTCTGGTCTAATTTTGAACTCCGCAAATAACAACACAACACATCCTCCTTTTCACTTTATCCAAAGAATATATACTGATATGTACACTCACCTAGATTGGTCTCTCTCTTTCTTTCTCTCTCTCTCTCTTAACATGAACACATCCTCCTCTGTGTCTTTCACTCTCTCATTTCCTCTTTGTGGAGCTCTGGTGGCATTCTGAGCATGCCTTTTTTCTCTCCACTCTCTCTGCTGCGCCAGACTTCTTTCACACTCATTTGCTGCCAGCGACCTCTCCCTTTCTCTCTCCCTTTCTCTCTCCCTCTCCCTCTCTCTCTCTCCCTCTCTCTCTCTCTCTCCCACACTCTCTCTCACTCTATCTCTCTCCTGCTCTCAGTTTTTTCTCCAGCTCTCTCTCTCCCTGTATCTCTCTCCCTCCCTCTTTCTACCTCCCTCCCTCCTGCTTTCTCTCTCTCTCCCTCCCTTTCTCTCTCTCTCTACCTCCCTCCCTCCTGCTTTCTCTCTCTCTCTCCCTCCCTCCCTCCCTCTCTCTCTCTCTACCTCCCTCCCTCCTGCTCTCTCTCCCTCTCTCTCTCTTCTGCTTTCTCTCTCCTGCTCTCTCTCCCGCTTTCTCTCTCCCTCCCTCTCTCTACCTCCCTCCCTCTCCCTCTCCTGCTCTCTCTCTCTTCCGCTCTCTCTCCCTCTCCCTCCCTCGCTCTACTTCTCTCTCCTGCTCTCTTTCTCTCTCACTTTCCCTCCATCCCTCCCTCCATCTCTCTATCCCTCTCTCTCTCCTGCTCTACCTTTCCCTTTCATACTCTTGCCCTCCCTCTCTCTCTCTCTCTCCCCCTCTCTCTCTCTCTCTCTCTCTCTCTCTCTCTCTCTCTCTCTCTCTCTCTCTCTCTCTCTTCCCTACACACAAACTTTCCTCATCACTCAAACACAGCAGGCTGCTTCATCATCACTACATTCTTGTGATGATTGTTGTGTTCATACCCTCTGTTGGTGCATCCAGCTGGACTGGGATTGAGTTGTCCACTTTTCTTTCGTTCACTTTGTGAAGTAATGTGTGCAGCAACCGTGAGAGAGAGAGAGAGAGAGAGAGAGAGAGAGAGAGAGAGAGAGAGAGAGACAGATGACAGAGCCAGACGCCACACAAGGGCTGTTACACAAACACCAGCATTGTGTCCCTGCACACAAGTCCCTCCCTTTTCTAATGACTCGCTGTGACACACACACACACACACACACACACACACACACACACACACTTTTACACTATAGTAACAAGACACCACACACACACAAATCCACACACTTCTCATCCTGCACAATAACCACAGATTGAGAATGAAGCAGGAATCGAGTGACTTTCGTTACTGCACTTAAGCGCTGTTTTGGAAGATTTGTACTTTACATTTAAAAATTATTGACATTAAGTACTTTCAGGGGGGAAAAAACATTTCTTATTCCTAACATTTTAATTTTTACCTTCAAAGTATGTTACATGTCTCAGACATCAATTCTAAAGAAGTATATTTACTTTGGTAAATTAGCTAGTTTTATTTTAGAATTTAGCTACTTGCATTAGCTAGCTTGTTAGGTTTTGTAATTTAGTTTGTAACATTAGCTAGCTAGGTATGTTTTTAAATTTAGTTTGTTTTTAATAAATTAGCTAGCTAGTCATGTTTTGTAATTTAGCTTGTTAAATTATGTAATTTAGCCTGTAAAGTTAGCTAGCTAGCTGCGACTTGTATTTTTGTTTGTTAAATCAGCTTGCTAATTAAGGTTTAAAAGTTCCAGTTTTGTTTCATCGCGCCACAGAACAGAATCCCAAAACTTCTGTGGCTTATTTATATGATTTTGAGCCGAGTTTTCTTGTGCTTTTGGGTCAGTAGTGGTGGACGTCTTGGAGCTCTGGCATGGAAACCTTCCGCGTTTAGTATGCGCCATACTGTGCTCACTGGAACCTCCGTGCCTGTTGCCACCAAGTCTTGCTGCAGGTCTTTTGCAGTCACTCGAGGGTTTTTCAGAACCTGCCTTATCCAAAAATATATCTTTGTTAATGTACAGTACTGTGCAAAAGTTTTAGGCACATGCAAAGAAATGCTGTAGACTAAAGATGCCTTCAAAATAATGAAGTTAAATGTTTCTACATTAAAAGCAGTAAACAGTAGTAAGTGAAACAAAGTCAATATTTGGTGTGACAAAAAAATTAAAATAAAAACAGTAGTCTCCGGTACAATTTGTGCAGTTTTATAAGGAAATAATAATTTCTTCTGTTTTTGTGTATATCTCATACTAAATAGTTTTAGATCTTCAAACGAAATACAACATAAAGCAAAGGCAACCTGATTAAACACACAATACAGTTTTTATTTATTTATTTTATTGAAACAAAAAATAAAAAATAAAAAAGTTATCCAACACCTATCACCAATGTGAAAAACGAATTGCCCCTTAAACTTAAAATCTGGTTGTGCCACCTTTAGCAGCAATAACTGCAACCAAACGCTTCCGATAACTGGAGATTCCCTCTTTCACTTATTTCTAGGACTAGGACTTACTCCTCGGCTTTGGATCATTGTCTTGCTGCATAATCCAGTTGCGCTTGAGTTTCAACTTACGGACTGAAGACCGGACATTCTCCTTTAGGATTTTCTAGTACAGAAAAGAATTCATGTTTCCCTCAATTATTGCAAGTTACCCGGGCCCTGAAGCAGCAAAGCATCCCCACACCATCACACTTCCACCACCATGCTTGACTGTAGGTATGATGTTCTTTTTGTGGAATTCTCTGTTTGGTTTACACCAGATGTAACGGGACCCCTGTCTTCCAAACAGTTCCACTTTTGACTCATCAATCCACAGAACATTCTCCCAAAAGGTTTGAGGATCATCAAGGTGTGTTTTGGCAAAATTCAGACGAGCCTTAATGTTCTTCTGGGTTAGCAGTGGTTTTCGCCTCACCACTCTTCCATGAATGCCATTTTTGCCCAGTGTCTTTCTGATAGTGGAGTCATGAACAGTGACCTTTATTGATGCAAGAGAGGCCTGTAGGTCCTTTGATGTTGTCCTTGGCTCTTTTGTGACTTGCTGGATGAGTAGTTGCTGTTCTCTTGGAGGAATTTTGGAAGGTTGGCCACTTCTAGGAAGGTTCAGTACTGTACTGAGTTTTTCCATTTGGAGATAATGGCTCTCACTGTGGTCCTTTGGAGTCCCAGAGCCTTTGAAATAGCTTTGTAACCCTTCCCAGACTGATGTATTTCAATCACCTTCTTCCTCATCATTTCTGGAATTTCTTTCAACTTTGGCACGGTGTGTTACTCGGTAAGACCTTTTAACCGACTCCATGCTGTTGAACAAGTTCTATTTAAGTGTTGATTAGATTGAACAGGGTTTGCAGTAATCAGGCCTGGTTGTGTCTAGTCCAGCTGAACCCCATTGTGAATGCAGTTTCATAGATTTGGGGAATTAATAACTATGGGGACAAATACATTTTCACACAGGCCCAGTTGGTATTGGGTAACTTTTTTGCTTCAATAAATAACATTATCATTTAAAAACTGTATTTTGTGTTTACTCAGGTTGCCTTTGTTTTATCTTAGATTTTGTTTTAATTTCTGAAACAATTTAGTATGAGATATACAGAAAAAAAAGAAGAAATCAGGATAGGGGAAAAGATATTTTTTCACAGCATGAGCACAGCAATGAGTTGTTACTATAGAAACTATAAATGAGATGTGACTGAAATAATATATAGTATGTCGATTATGAGCACTCGGGCAAGGTTAGAACACATATGTCGGGAAGTGAAATACTACAAATAAGAGGATCCCAATAGAGGTCAGGGGCAGGTCACGGGCAGTTATTAGAGAATATTGATATGACTAGTAATATCATAACATCTAATAACACTATTGTAACAAAAATGTTTTAAATGGAGTGAGTAGAAAGACTTAATAGAAGGGAAAACTATAAAAAGCACCAATATTTGGTGAATGAAACATACTTAAGTATGGTGACAATATTCTGGTTCTTTGTTACTTCCCTCCTCTAGCTGTATTTAGTGTCAGTGTCCCCACACGCTGGTTATCAGATGTTATCAGATGGCCCTGAGAACACAGGCAGCTTCAGTGAAGTAGCCAGCAAAAGAGAGAAAAGAACAGCCTTTTCCAGTTTGTAGCTGACTGTTTTGCTTAACAATCAAGCATCGAATTACGATCACTCTACTCCATCGACTCCACTGTGAGTGCTGCATTGTCTCAAAATGGCAGGAAGGTGTCAGGTGATCTTCAGGAAGGCTTCAGTATAATTACGTGTTGAAATCGTCCTTATGAGTTATGATGTTGATGATGCTACTCAACACAGCTATCAGAGAGTTTACGTTTACGTTGCGTGGGCTCGGAGTGGCCTCTACTGGCCACATCAACACTTATTGATCCTGCAGTTGCACCCAAATCTGCACAGCTGCACATGGAGAACAACGTACTGTAGAAATGCGGTCAGGGGTTATATTATTGCAATTCAATTTTGACAAAAATTGACAAGCGTTGTATTACAGTGTGTGTTATGCTCCAGTTGTAGGTTTGGACACTGCAAAAAAAACAACAACAATATCTTAACAAGTGAGAATAACTTGAATATAGTCAAATTTATCTAGTATTTCCTATTGCAAGATTACAACAAACCAAATCTAAGATTACTAAAACCTATTTCTAGACATTTTTACTCATTTCATTCAAGCTTCTCCCGTCCCCCCCCCCAACAAGACCTGCTTGATCCATCCTGATGCCCTACTTCTGGTTGGAGTTCTCATCGATTGGAAATCACTCCCTGCTGCTGAGGACAGCCCCACACTGACAGCTGAAAGATGCATGAGATTACTGATGATGGTACCACTTAAAAACAATGAAGATGTCTTTAGACTGCAGTTGATACAAAAAGTTTTGGTACGATGGCTTAAGACTGCAGCTGTCACGAACAGTTTTGCACTCAAGTCTCCATCAGTGAACAGTTGATAACTTCAACAAAATAGAATTCCTGGTTACACAATCGCTTTAGCTGACCATGTAGTACACAGTCAAAGAAGGGAATTATTTATAATCGTACTATCTGGTGTCACCCAGGTGAGGATGGGTTCCCTTTTGAGTCTGGTTCCTCTCAAGTTTTCTTCCCTTATATCATCTCAGGGAGTTTTTCTTTGCCATGTGTCGCCTCTGGCTTGCTCATTAGGAATACGTTTATAAATTTGAAATGAGTAAAAATGTCTAGAAATAGGTTAAATAGTCTTATATTTGGTTAACTGTAGTATTATAATGGGAAATACTAGCCAAATCCGACGATATTCAAGATATTATATACTAAGATATCACGGATGGCCTGCTCTATTAGGAAAGACCACCACAGTCCCGCACCATTCACCTTGGCCTTAAAGAAAACCAGTATTTTAAATGGATACTCCAGAGTTTTCCAGTTTCATCTCTACATATGACGTCATATGTAGAGATGAAACTGGAAAACTCTGGAGTATCCATTTAAAATACCTGTATCCCTATAAAATACCTAATAACTGTATCATCTGGATCATAGATCTACCACAGACAAGAATTTCGACTTATAACACAATAGTAAGAAAACCATTTTGTTCAATTCAACCAAAAACTGCTTGAAAAGACATGACTATACTTATAATGTTACTTTAAAATTAGTACACTTTAACATATCAACTGTTTGAATGTAACAGATGTGACAGGAGGTCCTACTCAAGCACTCACTTTTACGTATGTAAGGAATGAAAGACGTGGCGGAAAATAATCAACAGTAGGACGACAGTGTCACTGTTACCACCCCAAAGTTTTACAGTGATTACATTTTTATTGAATGAAAAATAACACGTCATAATGTTTATCCTACACAATGTTGTGGCATGTCCATGAAAAGTTACTTCTCTGTCCTGAAGACTTCTTTTTTTTTTTTTTTTTTTTTTTTTTTTTCCTGTGGAGGAAAACTTACGAAATGTCACACTAAGTGTTGACACTGGAGACTCCTTCCATGAATGCTATAAATAAATATCTCCTTACAGGAAATTTCACCATATCAATGATTTTTGACGCGATTTTCTTTGGCAAACAGAGACACAGTAACTGGACTGAACACTAACCTGTTGGTTAGGCAGTCAGAATATATTCGATATAGTCTTAAATTTATTGGCATCCTTTTTGGAAATGTGAAAATGTGATCTTAGGACAAAATGAAGAAAACAATAAAAATGTATTTCAGCTAGCAAGATGTTAAGTCACGTTTCAGTGATATTTCTTCACCTGTGAAGGAACTAAAAGTTGTCCAGTAGTGTGTATTAATACTGTGTATTAAGGTGTTGAGCTCTTTTTAGTTACATTTATTGGCCGATAGGTGTCGCTATATTATTACATTAAATGCTGATACTAATGCTCCCATTGCATGCTATTGCTCATTTTCTCTCTAATTTATTTCTCTATACTTTAATTAAAGTAAAGGGGCGAAATAGCTCCTTGCATGTTTTTATGATGTTTAACTGTGTAACTTTTTTGTAAACAATGCTCAGTGATTATTCTGATTGGCAACATACGTATTAATTAAGTAACATTAATTGATTGAAAATGTGGTTATTAATACGAATTGATCGATGCTGAGTGTGCTGTGTATCTTAACTAACGAACTAACTAACGAACTAACTATATATGTTGTTATTGTATTTCCGGAAGCAACAAAACCTCGAACCCTCACGCGCAAAACTAAAGTCGAAACGGCTCCTACATTTCCCTTTAAATGGGGTTGCGCCATGTGAGTGCGTAGGTGGTGTAAACAACCACAAAGAACTGTTGAGTATACGTTATTTAAGAGTTTCCACCCAATTGTGATTAAGATATCATTTAAAAACATTACTAATCGTGTCACAATGATTCTTTAATAGAAATACTATTAATTTCATTCGCGTATACTTTGTTTCGGTTGGAGTCCTCCCCCGTGCGTGAGGAAGCATGGTACGTCCCAGCCCCCATCTGTTCTCCTTGTTGTGAAATCGTGATTGAAACAGATTGTAGTATGTCCACTGGGTCGCGATGGCAACTGAGCAAGTTTTGCTGTTTAGTTGAAAGAAAGTCATATGGCAAAAGGAAAGGAGAAGAGAGGACAGGAGAGGAAGTTGGATAGTTTCGTCAACGAACGACACCTAATGTGAAAAACACTGAACTCGAATCTCTTTTACGGAGTGAAAAAATGTCCCAGGGATGTACAGTTTCTGTGGAGGAGATCCAGTCTTGGTGGGAAGTCCCCGCCATAGCGCACTTCTGCTCGCTCTTCAGGACGGCGTTCAACTTACCAGACTTTGAAATTGAGGTAATGCGTCATGAAATGTAGTAAATATACGTGTATATTTTCATTTTAACACCCGGTTGCTTTCTTTAAAGAGTCTGAAAACAACCACAACTGTCGTAACTATTGTCTCACGCGCACCTATCTCTCTAACCCTAACCCTCTAACCCTAACCCTCTAACCCTAGCTTTGTGTTATCTCTCTAAACTTAAGTGTTAAATTGGGATTATAAGTATGATATTTATATATATATATATGTATATATATTTAAAAATGTATGGAGTCCAAATCAGATTAGAAAGTTCACTCACTCTTTGTGTTGGTTTTTCATTTTATTTGCCGACAAACAAACAAAACTAGCTAGCCTAACGAACATTCAAAACACAGATGACGTCATTAGTATTTGGATAACTCCATGTTGCGTTTCATAAACTGTTTTTAAAAGACTTAACGGGAAAGTGGAAAATGTTTGAAGTTTGTGAATCTTTTTGTTGTTGTTTGTTTGTTGTTGTTGTTCTGGTGACCTCGTTTATCTGATCACATTCTTTTTATTTATCCATCAGATAAAGTGCCTGAATTTACATGAACCTTATTCTTGCTTAATAATAATAATAATAATAATAATAATAACAACAACCACATTTATAAAGTGTTTGGACGCATACCTGTACACATGCAAGTTGTTTTTAATAAAGTCATACACCTTATAATTAAACTTTTTTTGTGGCTCCCTACACTGTCTAGTCCCCTCCACCTCCCCTCCCCCCCTCCCCCCTTTTTTTGTATTAGGTTTAAAGCCAAGTTCAGGATGAGTTTATTGTTAGTCATCAGGCAGGCCTCATTGTTCATGAGTCATTTACAGCAGACCGGGGCTTTCAGTCTAAAACTGACTCATTTAGTTTTAGACTGATTTAAGATTTAAAGGCGCTGCTTTTGAAACATTCCCTGAAGTTGAAAAGTAGCAAGTGACGCACGTTTTATTGGTAGTTTGCTCGCCAAAAAGCAAGCAACACAAAACCTGGATATGTAAGAGAGCGACTTGGATGTGGCACTCGACCACCCCCGCTCTTTCTTTTTTCTCCTCTTTTCACCCCCCAGAGGTGTGAAACACACTTTGCATTGCCCTGTTGTAAAAGAGAGAGCATTGACGCTTTACACATCACACGCTGAGTCCCCAGGAAAGCTGTAACAACAACACAGAGCGGATTATTTAAGCCATCTTGCGTTGTAGATTGTAGTGAATGGTAATTGGATCATCTTCCAGTCTGTGTCTTGCACGTTTGGGTCTGATGAAGGCATCGGTGATTGTCCTAAGCTGATCACAAAACAATCTGCTGGCAGTCTGTCAAGGGATCTCATTTGTTGGATCTAAACAGATCAGGGATAATCGCACCACTCCTCGCGGCTCCAGATCCCCTGGTTCGTTCCTGACCCGTTAACCTGGGTTACAGTCTGTTTGGAGTTCTTCTGGGTTTCATCGGGGTTTTCTGGTTTCCTCCACAGTCCCACGAACATTCTAGTATGTGCATTGGCGGCTCTAAATTTGGTGCTTAGGTGAAAATGAGTGTGTGTATGGTGTCCTACGAGTCCCATCCAGGGTGTATTCTCACCTCATACCCAGTGTTTCCAGGATATGTTCCAGGTCCACCCTGACTATAACCGGGATTAGTGCTAATTTCAAGTCCATGTGGTGTGTCGTCCTGCCCTGAGTCCTTTGGGATAGGGTCCAGGGTCCCCACGACCCTGTGTAGGATAAGCGGTACAGAAAATGGATGGATGGATGTTTTGTTTTTTTTTGTCATCAAGAACGAGTTCATTTTGTCTTATTGAAAGAATTACGCCATTATGTTATCAGTCAAATCTCGTCGTCTGCCGTAGATGTCACATTCGTATCGTCAGCTGCCGTGATGTTTTGTTATTGACACACACTCCACCCACATAAATACAAGTTCACAGGTTATTGTGTTCCAGGTAATTATGACATCATGGTGGCATTCAGGCTGCGTTCGCCTTGTAAGTACGACGTTTCCGACAGGACACGAAGGCAGCAGAAGTGCTTACTGAAGGTGAATGGATAAAACAAAAACAAGTAGTCAGAGTTGCCAGGTCAGCATGAAAAGAGTAGCCCAGTGGGTTAAACACACTCAACTCAATGTTATATACTGCTTTAAAAGTCCATTTTAAAAAGCAACAGTGTACACGACGCATGGCTAAAGAAGCTGGATTTAAAACCCACTGTTTCAGTAAATCGCTTTTTGAGTAGACCAGATGAACGAGAAGTTTGGGAATGTTTCCATGGCAACCTATGTGATTATTTTGGAATCAGAAAGTAGCTATGGTTTTGAGGTGAGATTTAAATACGGGAACTGTCAGGGTGTTTTCACACGGAGTCCAAATACTCGAGTGCGCACTCGCACAAGGTCGGCTGTTTGGGGAAGAATAAGGTCAAAGGGACAAATTTTAAGGACTTTCTAAGTGAAAGGAAGTTTCGAAGTGATTGTGGTGTTTTATGGGAAGCGAAGGAAGAGTGTGAATTGAAGGTTTGATCCATTGCTGAATTTTGTAGACCTAAGCTGTAAAACCTACATGTTTATGTGAAACTGACATTTTCTACTATATATAGTTATAAAAACTGCAAGCTTTTCTGAACTTTCACTGTTGCATGCACCTTAACCACGGGTTATATCATTTACTTTCTGGTCACAATTAAAATTTAAATTGGAGCAAATCTTAAAAATGGTTAAGAAAATGTGAAGATTTCATTCTGACTATGGCGCAGGAGCATCACGGACATTTCGACAGACAGTATCTAATTAACTGACGTGTCACTTACACAGTATGATCGTTTGGGCCTAGACTGAAGATTAAAGATGTGTTGGTGAAATATTTATGGTGTCAAATATGTCAAAAAAACTAACTAAAAAACCTCCAGCTAACTAAAAAAAAAAAAAAACCCAAAACCTCCGGTTAACTTGGAAAAACAAAACAACAAACTCCGGTTAACTAAAAAAAAACTCTACAACTACAAAAATCAAATCCGGTTAACTACAAAAATCAAATCCGGTTAACTACAAAATCAACTCCATTTACCAGACTTCTTGCTAATGTGTTTTAACATAAGAGGGTGAAATAATATATATGTATATATTTTGCTTCCTTCTAGGAAGGTGAGTCCTTATAAAGCATGATGTTTATCAGTTGGTCTACAAATACTAAAGATAACGTGTGATATTCATTTGGGAAAATGTATATGTAGAATTTGTCTTACTAACGACATTCTAATTCATCATCACGCACCAACCCCCTACCTACAGCCTGTCCAGCTCTCCTTCCTGCAGTCTATCAGCTTAGCTCCTGTTGTAAGGAGTCTATTCTGAGCGCCACGATTAAGACGTCAAGTTCAGGTCATTTATCGTCGTTAAGGGTCTTTTCATGTCTCTGTACGTAACGGTGATCCCGCCATTGAATAAGGAGGTGCTTATAATTCTGCTTGTTAGCGAGGGTTGGAGTGTACTTTCTAGACAGTACGGGTTATACGTTTGGAAAGTAAAAAGTCCGAGGCAGTGGGAAACCCTTTTTAATCTTGTGCCATAATTACAAGTTTTTCTTGAATGGAAATCCGGTTTAAGGGACTAGTTGTACTAGTTTAAAGGAAGTATAAACACGCTTAAAGGAAGTTACGTTACGCTCGTTGCGGATTGAGAATGTGCCACTACAGTCTGAATTTGTACTTCATAAACCTGTAACAAATGCCCTTGTTTGAATTTGTGAGTGAAGTTTTTATGGTTGGATGAAATCGAATAGAAATGGTATTCCATGGCTTTCAGGGATCGTGAGCAAAGTTTCAGATTCATCATGATGTGTAGAAATTTCAAAATACAGGTTTTTTTTGGTGTCACAATCCATTTCAAATGAAGTCCTTTGAACTCCAAGTCATCATTGAATAAAAAAAAAAAAAACCGCGAACCCAAAAAACACGACCCCGTGGCTGAAATGGAGCGATCAAACCTGAGCTTATTCGCTTTTCCAGTGTTTTGAGCATTTGAATCTACACCAAACTACAAAACTTTACTTACAAATAGAAATAAAGGTGTAAACGACATATTAGTAATTTAATTTGTTATTCTGTGAACATTTTCGTCACATAGATTTGATGCCACGTTACTTTGCTTGGCTCGTTACGTGTGTTCGCTTTTTATTTTCGAGTACTCGATGCCGCTGCACAGTCGTGTCTTAGCTTTGCGAGTCTCTTGGTCCGGTTTTTGTCCGCTGTGCGTTAAACCGTAGCGTTTGGGTGTGTTTTGCGTGTGTGTGGTTTTACTCTTGAAACATATCTGGAGTGTCTGTTATAAGGCAGAAAGAGCAGGACTTTGCTTTCAGCACATACTGATAACCAGAGACTAACCGCTCTAACAGACACAAAGCAGGATCCAGGTATGAGGCGTGTGTCCTCATCCAGCGTCCTTAACCTGCTAGATGCTTGGATTGGGTTCTGCTGCACTTGTCGCTTTGGATAAAAGGCGTGCGCAGACTGAAGGAATGCAAATGGCAGCATTACCATGGGGAAATTACCATTTAATTTAAATTAAATGGATTCAAGGTCATACAGCACCTGGACTCACATGTATTTAGGGGCATGCTGTCATAGGAAAATAATCAAAGATGGGATACTGTGCTGCGTCGTGATGTGCAGCAGAGTTACTGTTACCACCCCAAAATGTATTATTATTATTATTAATAATAATTGATTTATTTATTTTAATCCCCAAAATGTTTTATTCCACTTACACCACAGCAATTTAGAAACAATTACAAATTTTCATTTTATTAAAGACCATTATGTCACACTCTTTATCCATGCGGAAGGCTTATCTTATATAATAAACATCATTCTGTTCCATCACTTTTTTTAGGGTGACTCTGTAACATTCTGCTTATGGACTACAGATGAAGAATAGTCTTTGTCTGACTCTGGTGCATTTACAGTAATGTTTATTAATGTGCACCGTCCCTGTTAAATAAACCAATAAATAAAAAAAAAAAAATCACCAGACAAAAAAAAAAAACCCAGCTTGTAATGTTACAGAACCGGGAAAGTCCTCTAACGTGAAGACGTTCCCATGTCGGAAAACGGAACTGTGACAAAGCACTGACACTGGAGACTCCTTCCGTCAACGCTAAATAAACATCTCACAGAAAACTTCACCACTTTTTTCACATTTTTTTTTTTTTGTGATTGTTGCTGCCAAAAATGTTTGATTTTGCTGCATTAAAAAAAAAAAAAATTTGGGATGACTTTTTTTTTTTTTTTTTTTTGCGGAAAACTACTTGAATTGACGAAATTGTTCTGCACGGCCTTTCGACCGTGATGTTTGTTGGTAAATGAGACCTTTTAGCTGTACTCATGTTCGACGCACGTGAATCGAAGAGGGCTTTGGCCGAATACGCGTCGTGATGATGTCACATGACGCATCTTGGCTCAAATCTGCTGAAAATCCGTGGCAATTCTAAAAAATTTAGCTCCTCTGAATATTGCGGCGTTTGCTTGATTGTGAGTTGATTTCTGCGATCATCCTTTTATGTGAAGCGTCCACCGTACACGTCTCTGTTGATTAGCTGTTACTGTAGAAACGATAACGTATTAGAACGAGCACGTTCGTGTAAACCTCCGATTTTAATTAGCGCCAAGCTGCAGTGATCTAGATAATGAATCAAAAAATATTCTGGCCAATCGGAATTGAGAATTCAGTAGCACTGTGGTATAAAACAAATGTACCTCCTGATACATTAAGACAGTTTTGATGGCAGGTAACCTGTATTGTGATACATCAGCTTTCCTGATGGCAAAATCAAGCAAATCCTAGTGATGATGATGAAATGTTGAAAATAGGAAGTTGGCGTGATGAGATACTATAACGTCCAATTTGCAGATTGTTGCTAATTGGGATTTGATGCGGCACTTGACCCCTCTGGTTAACAAGATACTTTCGGAAAAGCATGTGAATTGCTTACCTTGTGCTATATTTGGCCGATTGATTGACAGTAGCCTGATTAAGCTCTGAATGCCTGACTGAAAAAGCCAAAAAAAAAAGGATCTTGGGAAGGAATTTTCACATTTATTGGCACATTGGTAGTGTTTTGAGCAAGAATGCCTTATAGAGGAGAGTGCTTCAACCAACATCACACTGAAACATCACCTAAATCTTTTCATCAGAGATAAATAAGCGGTAAAAAAAAAATTAACATTCTAGCGTGCCAGCACAGTAAACAGATTATTGCTTTATTCTCGTCTGCGCTCTGAAGGGACGGGCTTAAAAAAAAAAAAAAAGAGGTCAGTAAATAGCACACACATCCAAGTGTAAGAGGATTCTGTGTGTTGTTGGAGGAAGCTTACCTCAGGTGATTAACTGATCAACTGACGACATGCTGATCGTACTAATTTCCAGAGACCAGACATTAGGAAGCCATTTTGTCACCCATCCGAGGTTCTGCCTAAAATTTCGGATTGCAAAATCACTACTTCTATGATTGAGCTGTAGTTGATGAAAGCCCTCGGGTGAATTGCAGGACGTTTTAAAGTTTGTCTGCTGTCTGTAGCGGCGAATAAAATTATCATATTACTTTTGGCAATTCAACTGTTGCCATTTCAACTTCTAACAAACTTCTAGCTGGCTAATTTATAAATGTAGCAGTGTAGTAAATCTCTCTAGTGCAGGATCATTTAAAAAACAACAACGTTTTCCAATATTGAGCTTGAGATTTGATGTTTAAGTCAAGTCCTCAACTGTTTTATTCCTCTTATATCACAGAAATTTCGCCAACGATTACCATTTTCATACTCCTTATCTGTTGATGGTTAGATTTAATGTCGTGGAACGTCCATGGAAAAAATGTGTTCCTGTTATCACTTGAGTTATAGCGGCTATTAACCGACGTCAATGAAAGAAAAATCCTAGCTTTGTCACGTTACTGAAAAACCACAGAACGCAACGTCCTCTCTCCTGAAGACTTTCCCATGTCTGAAAACTTAGTTACAGCTTTACCTTTGACTGTTACAATGGAGACTTCTTACGCAAATGTTAAATAAACGCCCCTCGTAGAACATTTCACCATATCAACAGTTACACGTTTTGGAAGACGTCTGTTATTAGGTGGTCCCTCTAGGATTTCGTGCTTTTCCACGGCGGAAATTAATGCAAAATCAAGCAAACTCCGCAGTATTCTGAGACGCTTGCAATTTTTCAAAATGACCACAGATGCCAGGACGCGTCATGTGACGTCATCACAACGCACATCCGGCCAACGCCCTCTTCGATTCACGTGCGTCCGACATGAGTACGGGTCTCGTTTACCAACAAACATCACTGCGAAAGACTTGAGCTTTTTTCTCTAACTCTCTAAGAAATGTATATCGATACGTCTGTTATATGTTTTTGAATTCTTTAATCCAGTTCAGGTTTTTCTGTTTACATGACCACTTAAATAATCTGATTGGGTTATTAACGTGCATCTGAATGAAAGCGGGAAGCTTAGCCTCACGCCATTCCTGGTGTTTTTACAAACCCTCTGTCGATACATCCTGCTCTGCAGAGGAAGAGTGTAAGACTTGCTCGGCATAACGGACGCGAGGACGATCGATACTTGCGCCCTCGGTGTCTTTGTGCACTGGAACTACGCTCGCCGTATTTTATAAACGCAGTGATCCAGTTTGCTGGTGGCTGGTGCCGATCAGCGCGTTCTCTCCAGCAGTTCGGTTCCGGCGGCCCAACAATAGAGGAGTTTTTTTTTCTTACTCAGCAGCCTCGTAAAATGGCTCCTGTCACATTGTTCCCTGGATACACTTCACTGTCACTCTCCGCATCCCTGCTTGGAGGAGACAGTAGCTCGGCAGGAAGAGGCCCCGATCACCCAGGCTATCGCCTCGCTCTTTGTCTGAGCTGAGCACGCTTGATTTCCCAGCACTGTAGCTGTGAAACGAGCCCTAAAATCTGCCCGTAGGACAGGGGGTCTTGGCTGTGAGGAGGGGAGACTTCAAACTCTTGAGGAGGGAGAAAAAAAAAACTTCCCTGAAAAGACCTTGAATGCTCCAGGATACCGTAAGCGTACACGCCCCCTTGCCAGGAAGTTGAACCTGTCTGCTCGGCATGATTTTGGTTTTGTTGCCTGATTATTTCGATATGTCTTAATCAGGGGCGGTGGTATAAAGGGGCTAGCAGGGCTAAACCCCTCCCCTTCCTCCTGTCTTTCAAGGATATAAAAAGACCTCAATATTTTTGACTTTTGTGGAACCGAGCGCACGAGCATCGCCAATGGTGGCGGGGGGAAAAAATAACAGAATGGTATGAAGGTGTGAGAAGCGAGGCTGGGGCTGACTTCTCTCCAGCCCAGATTGTAGATTCATGCAGCCTATCAGTGACAGTCATGTACAGATTGACACGCCCCTTAGATCTCTTTTTGATCTCTTATAAATTTTATTTAACCGAATCAGTCCTAAAAATCACCTTACCGTTTCGGGTAGCAATGTCATCTTTGACGTTTTACCAATTAAACTCATTTTCCAAACCTTCTATAGCCCATCATAATCAACCACGTCAGTCGCTTACACATTCGCGCACCCCTCTGAAACTCTTGCAGGCAAGATTAGGTGACGTGATTCCCTCGGCACGCTCTCCGGCTTTCCGGTTGTTAAGTTGTAGCTCATTCACGCTCGTCATTAACGACTTGCATACCTGGATCTGTGGATTATTTTGGTGGCCTTAAGAGCCCTTAATTATGGCTTGTCCTTAAGCGATCACACCGGTTATTGAGAAGGTGCTAATTAATGCCATCGGGTCATTCCGTGTCAAATCACAGGGGCCTAGCACCACCTGTCATGGAGCTCAGAGCCACCGCACAACACCATCACAACACCCGCATCTGGTTTTAACATTATCGTGTAGACGGAAATGCAGGATTTCTAAACAAGGAATTTTAACGTGAGATTTGAACCATGTGGGACATCTCTTCTTTCAGTGTGTGTGTGTGTATATTTGAGCCGGGCAAATCCTGGTGAGGATGATTGGGGGGGAAAAAGTGAAGAGCAACAAGTCACAAAAAAGAGGGGGAGACCTGATTTAAGACTTTACATGTAAACCCATGGAAAGTGTCAGCTTGGGCTGATGTGCTGTTATGCTGTTATAGGAAAATAATCAATGGCAGGGAAGTGTGGTGCGATTTACTGCAACAAGTTACACCTGGAAGCGGAATATTTTCCTATAAAAGCAGGTCACAATGAGTTTTATTCCTTCTTATGTTTCATCAGTTTGCCAAAAAGGATGAAAATCCATTGTATGATGTACATCACGTGCCAAGATTCACATCAGCTTAACATACTGCTCTTGTGATGAGCGTGAGATCTTCAGCTCTCCTTTTTGAGCGTCTTTGCCACCTCGATTTCAGAAGAGAGCCTCTCGTCGGACCTAACCGGTGTAAGACGTGTTCACCCTCTTGTGCCGGGCCAGACAGTTGCTACCCTGCCTTTGATAAGAGTCTTAATTTTTTTTTGTTGTTTTTTTTTTTGGTCACGTTCTTGTCCGCTCGCCTTCCTGAGAGCACCCCTTATATGCTCTCGAGAACACACTGTGTCGGGAGTGTGTGTGTGGGTGTGTGTGGGTGGGTGGGTGGGTGTGCTTTCTGCCTGCGCTGAATAGGCCCTCATTCACGATGCTCCTCACACACTGCTGCTGCTCCAGCTCTCTCCCTGTTGGCATCACCATGACTAAGTCACAGATGGTGGCTCTTTCTTTCTTTGCCTTTTTCCCCCTGGAGGGTGGAGGTGCTCCTGCCTGGGTGCTGCAGTTCATCTGGGCTTCCTTTTCTTCCAGCCTCTCTACAGCCTGATTGTAATTGGAGATTTAGTCTGTAGTCTGGCAGAACAACAGTTGAGAGGGTGTGTGTGTGTGTGTGTGTGTGTGTGTGTGTGTGTGTGTGTGTGTGTGTGTGTGTGTGAGAAGCAGGTGGATCGAGCTGAAATTAAAGGATACGTGTCTGCAGTTTCTTTCTTGCTCGATTTGCTTACTGTATATTTTCATTTGAGTTCGAGCCACTCGATGCCAGAAGCCAGGTTTTCAGTTTATTTCTATTTTTCCACTAGATTTGTGGCGTAGTAAATAAACCAAACCTATGGCTCAGCTTACATCATCACTCTTTCACTGGAAGTACGTGAAGATCTGATTATACCATCTGTTTCCGTGATCATGCCAGGAATGTCACTTTCAGTGAAATGTCGTGTTTTCACCCAATCATGAATAAACATGCATAAAGGCAATGAACAGAATGTTTAAGGTTTTTCTTTCATAATCCAAACAACAGAAAAACATTCTCCCTGTCATCGGAGTTTGAATCCCGACGATGCCCCAGCCATCCAAGACCAGGAGCCCACGTAGTCACACTCTCTGGATGAGATGGATGGCAGACTCCCCCCCCCGACAAATCAGAGCAACTCCTCAGTTTCTGAGCACTCATGTATGTGGAAGAATGTGGATAGTGCTTTCCTCTCAGTGCGTTGCGCTGCCCTGTGACGCAGCAGGAGCAGCAGTTCGGAAAGACGTCCTGGAGGAAGCGAGACACCCTCCCTCCCTACCTTGTTGGTATCTGTTGTGTGACGTGAGACTCCTTCCAGAAACGTCGAATAGATGTCTCCTCACAGGAAATTTGACCATATGAACAATTACACAATTTATTTGCAGCATCCACCATACTAGTCCCCTGTGTTACTATAGAAACGACAATGTAACTTTAGAACGAGAGCGTCAACGCAGACCCACATCCGAAACCACTGTCCGAGTCGCAGTTCTGGAAAACAAATCAACACCTTCTGGCGAATCAGATTTAAGAGCGGAAGCAGGAAAAGGAGTTTGCTTTTTAAAGAATACCACACAAGACGCCTCTCGAATTAAATCGAGTCTCGAGTTGCTTTGATCACTGATCACTGACAAATCAATGATTTGTTGTCCTGCTTATACCACGACGATTTGCCAACGATTACAATCTTTCATTTATTAATGAACGACACGTCGGACATTTTAACAGTTTGTAGATTTTGTTTGTTGTTAACTGTTTATTCTATTCAGTGTCGTGGAACGTCTGAGATACAAGTTAGTTCCAGTTCTCACTTACATTATAGCAACGATAAATAGTCATTCCCTCACCAGCATCTGCTTCTCTCTCTCTCTCTCTCTCTCTCTCAAAAAAGAAACCAGAAAGCGTAAACTCCTCTGTTCTGAAGGCTGCAAAGCACTCTAACTGTTACAAAGCACTGACACTGGAGACTCCTCCTATAAATGTCACATAAACATCTCCTAACCAAAAACACGATTTCAACACGTTTCTTTTAATAGAAAAAATGAAATCCTCCGACGATTTGGAACGTCCGCAACACAAGTCATACCCGTGTGTGAGCCGTTACTATAGAAACGATAACGTATTCGAACGAGCGCGTTAAT
This sequence comes from Cranoglanis bouderius, assembly GCA_023630585.1. Taxonomy (NCBI): domain Eukaryota; kingdom Metazoa; phylum Chordata; class Actinopteri; order Siluriformes; family Cranoglanididae; genus Cranoglanis; species Cranoglanis bouderius. Next base: position 3,895,292 of record CM042561.1, read on the forward strand.
ATAAACCTGTTGTTCGTGTTACAGCCGGAGCTACCGTCCGAGCCGTGCCGTTATACAAACACCTTCTGACCAATCAGATTTGAGAATTCATCCGTCCTGTGGTATAAAGGACTGCGCAAGTCCAGATCCCTCTTGCTTTGGGTACGGTCACACCCCCCTCATTCAGTGAGCCACATGTAAAAACAGATCTTTTTCAGTGTAAAGAAAGCCCACTGGCTTTAATCTCCTCTTGGGTACATATAATACCTTTACACTCTGAGTCTTCCTAACAGCCGTATAGAGTTACATTGTAATAATCCACTCCCCTCCCCCAGGCATGATTGACAGGTGAGGGCGGAGGTACATGCATCAGATGGCTTCACATGGGGAGTTGGTCGTGTGTGTGTGTGTGTGTGTGTGTGTGTGTGTGTGTGTGTGTGTGTGTGTGTGTGTGTGTGTCGGGGGGTGGGGCACACACTCCTTAGGGTTTGTTTCAGCCACCTCTATTGTTTCCTCTCCCTATGGCTCCCTGTCTCTGTCTCCAGAAAACACATGACACTCTCTCCGGGAGTTTGCTGAGCTCAGGCTGAAACTGGAGATGGAGTGATGGTTTAGTTTACTGTTATAGGTTTTGTGCTAATCTGCTGTTTGGGGTTTTGGTAACTGTGATGCAGGAACATACCGGTTTCAAGATAGATGAGAAGACTCGTGCGTCATCACAGGCTGCACCTTGGGCTTCCCTTAGACAGCTGAATGTGATAAAGGGGGTGGTGTGTGTGTGTGTGTGTGTGTGTGTGTGTGTTGGGTAAGGTGGTGGGGGTAAGCAGCAAGTGTGTTACCCCACAAACCCTTAAGAGTGTAGCTGTTGGGTGTTGGGAAGCCCGGGCTCAGTGCAGTACGTGACACAAACATACACATGGGGAGACGTGAGGGAGCCTGAGCCCATGAGGGAGGAGGGAGGTGTGTGTGTGTGTGTGTGTGTGTGTTTGGGCCTGTTGTATTGATGTAATTGATGTCTATGTGCTTTGAGAAGCTGATTGAGTAAGTCTGGAACAAAAGCTCAGCGAGACACACTCGTCTGCTCTCGGGAACAGTTGTTTGGAGAGACACAGGATCACAGGGTGTGATGCCTCTGATGACACATTAGGCCAAACAAAATATTTTATTTAAATTTTTATTTTATTTTATTTTTTATTTTTATTACACTTTACACTATTTACTTTTAAACAGCTTGTAGGGGAACAGCTACTCGTGAGAATGGCTTACACAACTCTAGCACCTTAAAGAGTTTGTTGGTAGAAACATATCCTAGCTAACTCTTACTGATAACGTAAAAAAAAAAAAAATAATAATTGGTCCACGGATTTCAACATTTGTTTGTTTATCCTTGATAAACCTCGATAGCCTCGAAGGCCGAACCACTTTTTGGTGTTTGAAGCCTCCACCATAAATTCACCAAGCATGCCGCATGTGTAGCCTGAGACCTAATTAGTTTTGTAAAAGATACGGGGAAGGAGACCAGACCCACAGCTATCCATGATTCGTACGGTCAGAAAGGAAACGGATATTTGTGTGGCAGTTTTTCCTGTAGGGACGATTAACTCCTCTTGAAGCTAATGATCCTCACCAAAAGACCTGAGCTGTGATTTCAACCCCAGGAAGTGTCTGACCGCCCAGCCTTGACACTGACACAGGTCTGGTTCTCCTTACTCTTTGTTGACTGTACAACAAAAATTTGGATCCCTTTTCAAAAGACGTTTAAAAATTCCTTTTTTTGTGCTGTCGAGTTGAAAAGTGAGCAATTCAAATTTTGTCCAAGACCTGCTAATTCCACAATAGTCTTTACACTGTGGTCGGATAAATCTTGTAACTCTGAATTTCCAACATTTGCACTACTTCACTTTTCACACTACTTGGTACACATTACTGCTGATTTTGTTTCGAAGTCACAACTTGTAATTCCCAACCTCTAACCAGGAAAAGCTAAAGAAAATGCCCCCTTGAAATTCCTACTTGTCAATTTGGGGTAATCTTGTCAACTACAAGTGCCTTCCCAAATCCCGTGGTTGTAAGTACAGTACTTGTTTGGAAGTGTAACCACGTGTGTGCTGAGATCTATGACAAACTATAAATCTTTACCCATTCTCTGCACACAAAATGGAGCATGGAAAAAGACATGACTGTGGAGGTTGTTTGCAGGGAGGAGGGAGAAGTTTTGCCAAGGGAGACAAGTCTTTACATGGTGGAGATGTCCGCACCCATCTCCTGTATTCCCTTTAAGTAGCAATGGCTGTTAACTGCTCCCCACCATCTGTGACAGGCCTCTGGTGTGCATCAGGGACTGATACTAGGAACGTCCTGGGTTTGCCTAGCCTCCGAGGCCTAGAAGACTGCTGACACAAGCCAATCAAAAATGCCCGATCAGCTTTTTCTTCAAGGCCGGTTGAGCGCTCAGGGGTCATTTGTGTTCAGGGGTCATTTGCCTTCAGCAGATCTTGAATCTGTGGGCTTTAATGGAGTTGCTCACCATCGTAGTCAGTACAACTGAGTCAACTTATGTGGTATTTTGTTTTCTGGTAACTTGGGCCACAAAGCTCTTGAAGCTTAAAGATGGTAATTATATATGCTTAAATCGTTCAGGTGACTTAATACTTTAATGATTTTGGGTTGGACGAGATTTCAGTCAGTGGCCTCATGACATGCCTGTAAATCTACAGTGAGCCATTTCATGGAATTAGATGAAGATAGATTAGGTTAAACTTTGTCATTGTGCAGAATACAGTAGGGCGGTGGTAGTTCAGTGGTTAAAACGTTGGACTACCAATCAGAAGAGCATTAGTGTGGTCAGGAACTGATGTTAGGTGAGGAGGCCTGGGGTGCAGTCAGCGTTCCAGTTCATCCCAAAGGCGTTCAGTGAGGTTGAGGTCAGGGCTCTGTGCAACCTTGGCAAAGCATTTCTTCATGGAGCTCGCTTTGTGCACAGGGGCATTGTCACGCTGGAACAAGTTTGGCCACCTCAGTTCCAGTGAAGGGAAGCTGTAATGCTACAGTATATAAAGACATCCTGTACAGTTGTGTGCTTCCAACAGTTTAGGGAAGGATCACATGGGTGTGATGATCAGGTGTCCTCAAAAATTCATGGTTCCACTGGGGCTAAAACTGCAGGTAGACCTGGATTCAATCTGATAATCTGTATCGGCATCGGAAGAAAGTGCTGGAAAAAAGAACAAACCTCGGGAGCTTTTCTGCTTCTTGGGAACATCAGAGGCTCAAATGCCAAACTCGGCTTAAATCATTTGTCTGACAACATTTTGGGTAAATACACCATCATTAGGAAGCTTTTAGCGCTTTATTGGCGTTGGTGCTCAGTCTGGTCTCTCAAGCAGCCATGTTTCCTGGCAGCCTAAATGGCAGAGTTCCAGGTCTGATCTGAAACCACCTGTGTCTTAGACAGGTGTTTGGGCTTAGTCCATGATGTGGGTTGTTGTTTGGTGCAGGATTAAAAAAAAAAAGCCGGTTAGCCGGAAAAATGGGGGTGAAAACGTTTTAGAACAAGAAAATTAGAAGTGTTCACAGATCACTATGTTTAGTTGTTTAAAACAAATGAGGGGATGGATTGCCATAAGCCTCCTTTAGAATTTATTTAGAGAATCAGCTGTGGAAGCTGGAGAAATAAGAAAGCATTTAGTGACGTATTCTTTTGACCTCATATTGCTGGTTCACTGTTTATTTTTTTAAATAAAATACTGAAGGTAATACATTCGAGTAAAATGACCATTTAATCAAATGAATGAATTATCCAGGTATTATGTAATTTAAATATTGTGTTTAGTTCAAATGAATAAGAAAAACATTTCCGAATGGTGAATATTAAAGATCTTATAATAATAATAATAATAATAAGAAGAAGAAGAAGAAGAAGAAGAAGAAGAAAATGTTATATTTTAATGATTAAACTGCATGATACATGTTTGTGGAAAACTACCTCAAGGAATTCCAACCTTTTATCTAAGATACACCATTTGGTTAATGTGGTACATTTTTACCATCCCTACAGGTTTAGTAGCGAACATTATCACCATTCAGGCGTTTCGTTTGCAGCGTGGTATGAACGATGCATCAAACTGCCCGCTTCAGTTGCCCTGGATGTTCCCAAACAGTGAGCAAGTTATGGTGGGACTGGGTTACTTTAAATTTCCAGCTGTTGAGTGAGAGTTGGCTTGTGCGGAAGAAAGAAGCCATACACACCACATTAATTCCCCTCCTTTGCCATCTTGAGCTGCTGAATGGCACTTCAAAGCCGGCGTGCGGTGGTGCTAATCCCCCACAGCCGGACTCAGGTTTGAAGTGTGATCAAAGTGCAGCGTGGACTGATAGATGGGCTGTCTTCAGCTCGTTGGTTGTCAGGGGACCAAGAAGTGTGTGTGAGCGTGACTGAGGATCTGAGGAACCTCCTGACCAACTCCACACTTTCACCAACTTAGCCTGTTGTACTGAACCATCCCTGAATTTCTGTTGTATATCAGTTCAATCATGAGTACCAAAGAAAACTATGGTCTCATGAGCTCATCAGCTTTCTTGGGCTCTCTCGAAGAAGATATGAAGGAATGAATATTCGTTATGAGAAGATGCATTGAAATGGACGTGAAGTTGGTGCTTTGAAGAAGGGAAGACTCGATGTAAAATGTCACGATGTGAATATAAATTCTGCAATGAAAAGGGCGTCTGATTACCGCAGGATCACGACCTTTTTTTGTTCCGCCCAGCCCACTTGACAGCCAGGCCAGTCACCTTTCAGACTCAATCCCACACCAATTGACTCCTTCAAATAAGACCCTGACACTTCCATTCTTTCTCGTGCTGAACACCTGTGCAAGCAGATCGATAGCTTTTAAATTACTCATTAAGATCCTTCCGGGAAGTTCAGTTGGCTCAAAAAAAGAAAAAAAAAACGACAGACAGTTGGTGTTTTCTTTGTCAGGACTTGAAATAAGGAGTCTGGAATTTTTACTTTCCTCCTAAGCACTAACATGTGGTGTTCAATCTCTCTCTCTCTCTCTCTGTTTTTCATCCTGCTGACGCTGTCCTCAAGGTTTTCCGTGGCTCTGCATAGCCAGGAGGTGTGTTAGCCGACCTCTACCGACCCCGGTTCTTTCTGCTGTCTCTCTGGAGAGAGGCGGCAATCTGCTGCTCGAGTGAATCTCACAATGAATTGAAGTCTGCCTGTCCTGCCCTTGAGTTAATGTTGGAGTGTCACTCTGCTCTTCAGGAGGAAAAGGGGGAGGATGTTTGGGGCTGAGGTTGAAAAGTGCGCTCTGTTGCCAGAGGGTCTGAGCAGCAAACCTGAGTCCTTGAGAAAGGGTCGAAAACGAAAACGAGGCTAAAGCTCAGTGTAGTTGCTGTGCTTCTTTCTTTTTGAGAAGGGGGAGCTAAGTGAAATTGACATGGGCCACAGGGGAAGGGTGGAGGGGTAGAATGTGGATTTGCATATCTGCCCTCTCAGCTATCTTTCAGCAGTGCATTCTGGGTAGGGCGGTGCTCGGGTGCAGACGAAGGAGGTGGTTTGGTAGCCGTGGCCTTTTGGGCTCCTGCTGGTGCCAAGTGTTTTGGCTTCATTTTCTTTCAGCATGCTGGAGTTTACTCTCCTGCTTATTGCCGCTTCATAAAGTCTGAATAGCGAGCTCACAGCGTCGGGCCGGAGAAGGGTAAAGGTTGAACTTGAACCTCAGCTGCAGGAGCCTTGCTGAGAGCCTTGAGGCATTTCTTAGGAACACAGGCTTGAGGCTGTCCAACTCAAACCAAAACAGAGATATTATTATGATTAATTTCCTATAACAACACATCCTGGAGTGTTTTATTACTCTTATTATGCATTTTAAAAAATAAGTTATCAAAAGAATGGCACGTCGTTTATTTGATCCACTTATATATGTTTAATTGTGGAACATCCGCAAAACAGCTTAGGTCCTGTTATCACTTACGTTATAGCAGCTACAAACAGTCGTTCTTGCACTAGCCTTAGACAAGTTGCAGGTTTTTATGTTACCAAGAAACCACAAAAGAGTGCAAAGTCCTCTTTCCTGAAGACAAACTGCTGACACTGGAGACTCATTCCATAAATATTATAATAATAAATAAATATTTCCTTACAGAAAACTTCTGAAAACACTGTAATTAATTGTGTATACATTTTTATTTGTTAGTGCTCGATTACAATGGAATGTTCTCCATATATGTCGCCGTGAATTAGCTGTTTAGGTAGGTAGATAGATAAACATAGTTAATATATAAATACTAACATTAATATAAAATCATGAAACATTTGAATTACAGGTGGCAGTAATGTCAGCGCTGCTGTTAAAGAAAATTAATCAACACATTCTGACCAATCAGAATCGAGACTTTAATAGAGCTGTGGTATAAAGCGAGTTATTGTTCTGTGTAGCGCATGTTAGCTCTTTGTTAATGTCTGCAGCCTTGAGTGTTACTAAAATTGAACACTCCTGCTTTACAGGATGCCTTCTTGGTCAAGATGTAACATGCTCGTGGTTTATTCATGTCAGTGTCTCTCATGTCATGTACTGTATGTTCCCTCCTTGCAGTTTCTACTTCTGACTTCAGTAAGACAAAGTTATATTTCATTAACAGTGTCTAAATGATTCAGAAAAATCATTTAAATCTCAGTTACTGCTAGCCAAAGCCAGGAACTCAACCCTGGTCCGTCTTAATACTTTATAGACGTGAAGCATTTCTCCTATAAAAATGGGATGACCCCGGTCGTTAAACCCGATATGCTCTTATAACTTGGAAAAAGCGGGGCTTGTAAAACCCTGTAAAAATGTCTCACCTCTGCTCCCTGCTGCTCTGTGTTTTGTGTGTGTGTGTGTTTTGTGTGTGTGTGTGTGTGTGTGTGTGTTAGGAGCTGGAAGAAGCGCTGCTGAAACAGGACCGAGACTTCCTCTCCGAGCTTGTCTGCTGTCTCCTGCAGGGATGTTACCAGCGAAACGACATTACGTAAGTCTCTTTCTTTCAATCGCATCAACTCCAAATTTAGTGGATTGCACGTTAGACCTCACTTTCACAACCGTCACCAGCACTCTTGAAGAATGTGTCCTAGCTTGTGCAGCAGGTTGGGCTGACCCACCACATCGTCATGACACGCTTGAACCGTTCTGGCGGTTTGCCCGAGGCAGCTGTAGCCCTGTTTTCACGAAATGGGTGTTTGCGTTAGTGGTTTAGTCAGTGCTCTGTGTGTGATAAATGGCTTGATCCCTGAGGGAAACAAATATCTCATCAGGTAGAGTAGCAGCTATAGCTGCGTACGTACCACAGGTAGAAATGACCCTGCTGGCACATGTGGTTAACAGAACGACAGGATTTATTGGACTGGACAGCTGCTGGGCCCTGGCCTTTTCATCCACACACTCGCTTGCTGAGCGTCCCGGAGGAGGGGGGGGAAGACAGAGGGTGTGATAGGATAGTGGGGGGCCTGCAGCTGTGTGCGAGTGCATTCTGCTTTCTCCAGATAAGCCCATTCTTTCCCTCCGTTCTGCTCTCTTTCTTGTCTGCGTTGTGGCAGAGTTCACCCCTGGCCTGGCCTCTTGTTTCTGTGCATCCTAGCAGGAACTCCAGCTCTCCTTGCTTTTGGATGAAGTCAAAACAATGTGACCCAGAACTAATGCTTGTTTGCCCAGTCCAAACCAACGTGATAGTGGAGCCAAATAGACGCCCGTCGTATCTTTTCTGGACCTTCAACACTTTCAGCCATATGCATACATTGCCATTCATTTGGTCAGAAATGAAATGATTCCTTCAGAATTAATTAAGGTTGAGGTGTCTAATTTTTGGTCCAGTAGCTGCATCATTGTATACACTTGAGCGGAAAGGTTTCCTAACCCCATGGTTTCTGGGTGGAAATGGAAAGAGTACCTCTACTTTAGAATTTATCAACAAAAAATAGATTTGACGTGTGGGTATATCTGGTAACAAGATAGCATACTGAAACTTAAATTCAGTAAAATCAAAATATTTGACCAAAAGTAAGACGAAGAGTTGTACTGTGATTTCCTTGGTCTCCAGACCTGGCCCGGAGAAAGCAGAGTTACAACAATTTATCAGGAATAATTTAGCAGGTTGAAGGTATTTATAAAGCCAAACGATGTACATACTAGTTCTGACAGAATACCCAGACAGGAAGAAGCAATCTCACTTTGGAACTGATGCGTTTCTTTTTTTTTATTTTTTTTTTATCTTATTTATTATATATATTTTTTATTGCCCCATTTTCTCACAGTTTGGTCATTTGCCAAAACCCACCCCTAACCTGCTTCTATCGAGATAAAATGAAGTCTTTTTGAGCTTCTGCAAATGACATGATGACGGACTCTGAGGAAAGTGTTCACAGAGCACTCAAAGACTCCCATGAGTGGCTGGTGTTGCTTTGATTGACTGGGGAGAGTTACACCATAGCACCAACCCTCCCACCCAGAGAGCATGGTCAGTTACGCTCTATCGGACTCCCGGTCACGGATGGCTGCGACATCCTTGGGATTCAAACTCACAATCTTCTGTTTAACCAGTTTGGCTATTTCTGACAGTGAACATCTGTGAAACCTAAAATAATGCTACTGATATACGAAACCCTTGCAATTGATGAAAATGGGATAGATGTGTCATTTGTACAGAACAAAGGATTTGTAGGTTGTGTAACTGGAGGCATTACTGTGGATGTTCTCCTTGTGACCATGTGGGTTTCCTCCAAGTTCTCTGGTTTCCTTCCACCTTCCATATACATGCTGGTGGGTAGATTACTCTGAATGTTCCCTGGATTGGCTCTGGATCCACCACAACCCTGACCAAATTGATGTTCAGCCATAAACTAATCTTTTGTAAAATTTATTTATTTATTTATTTAAAGTTGATTTTAATACGATTTTAATGCAGAAAAATATGAAAAAACAGCAAGATTAAAAGTAGCTAAATACCGTACATCTTATTTCCCCTGTCAGGCCTCAGGCTTTCCGCAGCTACCTGGAGGACATCATCAACTACCGCTGGGAGCTGGAGGAGGGTAAACCAAACCCTCTGAAGGAGAGCTCTTTTGAGGAGCTCCCAGTCCGCACACAGGCGGAGATCCTGCACAGGCTGTGTGACTACCGCTTAGACGCCGCAGACGTCTTCGATCTGCTTAAGGTAAGACTCGCTCCGAGAGTTTTTTTTTTTTTTTTTAAATGATCATTTAATCATGTTTCATTCTGGCAAACAAGGGGTTTTGTTTTTCCACAAGGAATTTTCATTTCAGTGCATCACTCAAATTAGCTTAACCCTTTACTGCCATATGGCAACAATTAATTAATCTCCAATAGTTTGATACGGAAATAGCAGTTTTGTATTATTGCCTATGTAACTGGAAAAATAGGGCTTTAACTTTGATGTATCAAAAAAATACCAATGCACTTCCTTTTCTTCAGTCACATGACATGGTGAAGGTCATCATGGGAGGGCTCTCAAGTTTTGATTGATCTTCCAATATTTAGGCAAAACTACTTGAAGGAAAAAAATTAAACACTATCTGAGAGAAGTTAACATTTATTTTTGTCGTTCAAACAAGTTTATATATTTTGAGCATTCTGTTAAATGGTAAATTGTTGCCATATGGCAACAGCACTTGATTATGGATCTGTAGTATGTACATCCATGAATTGAAACAGGCCTACATAGCAAAAAAAAAAAGAGAGAGAGTGAGAGAAGACGCTAGGCTTCTCTAATAGTATATTTACATTTTTTCACATTCAAAGTAAGAAAAATCCATCCACATAGTTTTTACAACTGTAATTCCTTTCTAGAAGATAAAACATGTTTACCAGGTGGCACAAAAACTCTGCAACTTGTAGTCTGGAAAATGCAGTAATTGGAATTGTAATCTCATACATTTTGTGTTAATTTTTGACTATATGATACTTTCCATCATTGCCCATTGTTGTCATACTACTACAAAATGTTCTAATTTTTCTTATTTGAACTAATTCAAAACAAAACAAATGTTTTTTGATGGAAATGTAATAGTTCATGCAGTACAGGGTTAAATTAAATTTACTTAACATGCCCTAGTTTTAACAGCCATATCATCAATTATACGACATCCGTCAAATCAGTGAGATACCTGCTACAAGTGAAACACACAATATTTCTTTACTAATACACAACATTCTCATTTTGGGTATTTCTAGTCTTTCAACTGTTTTTTTTGTCTGAAGTGTCATTTCTTGTTCTTGACCTTTTCTCTCAGGGGCTGGAGGCAGACAGCTTGCGTGTCGAGCCTCTGGGTCAGGATGGACACGGTGCCCTTTACTGGTACTTCTACGGCACTCGCCTGTATAAAGAGGAACCTGTCAAGAAGAAGTCCCCCGAGCTCGGGTATGCTTAAGGAGGGGGGCATGAGAGTTTAGAACGGATGGTTTAATGCAGTGTTCATGTGAACAGTTTAGTTAAGATCCAGTAGTGAAAACTGCCTTCTTCCCATGATTTGTTTCGCAGGGAAATCCCTGAAATAAGAGCACCTGAGAAAAAAAGGAGGGGAAGACCACCGAAAAAGAAGCATGAAGATTCATCACCAATGTAAGACTTAAAAAAAAAAAAAATTATATATGTATACACACACACACACACACACACACACACACACACACACACACACAGTGGTGCTTGAAAGTTTGTTAACCCTTTAGAATTTTCTACATTTCTGCATAAATATGACCTAAAACAAAGATAAAGAGAACCCAATTAATCAAGTGAGACAAAAATATTATACTCGGTCATTTATTTATTGAGGAAAATGGTCCAATGTTACATATCTGTGAGGGGCAAAAGTATATGAACCTTTGCTTTCAGTATCTGTTCTGACCCCCTTGTGCAGCAGTAACTGCAACTAAACGTTTCCGGTAACTGTTGATCAGACCTGCACATCGGCTTGGGTGTCCATTATCTCAAGCCCAGCATGAGATAAAAGTGAAGCTAGGCTGCTTTCACTCTAGGCATTTTCACCTCAACTGTCAGAGCAATCCTATGCAAATCAGCATCTAGGCTGGTAGAATGGGGCTGGTTTTAAAAAGCCCTGTTACAGTGGAGTGCTTCTAAAGTTTAAAAAGTTCTTTCCTGAACCGTTGCGATAAATGACGTCATGTGCTTTTTATTTCCTGACCAATCAGATTGCAGCTTGGCTGGCAAGCAATAAAACTGAACATAGAGAAATATTTCAGTGTTGAGATTTTTACCATTGCAGTGTAACTAGAGATTAAAAGAATTATATATATTTTGTGATGTGTATTGATATCCACTCTCACAGACCAGTTACACTTGATTATCTCTATATGTTGGGACTCGTTTAGAGACTGATACGAACAGATTTATTCATAAGACATTCGTATGAGCATTTACACAAGAAATTTGGTATTCATAAAAATCTCGTAAATTCAGGAAAAAACATTAATAGCCTACTCGTGCTCCTTAGTGTGTGTGTGTGTGTGTGTGTCTGTAAATAACTAATGTAAACCTTGACTTGATCAACTTCAAATCATATAATTTACATGAACTATAATTTCCAGCTTTTGTAAACCTGGCGGAAAATTTTAGTTGAGTTTGGCTTACGCAAGCATTTACACACAACAAAACATTGATAAATGAGACCCAGACCTGTCTAAATGCTGTTTGGTCACATAAGCTTAGGCAAGCTGCTTTCTTTTTGCAATGGTGGACTAAATGTTGAAAAATAAATCTAATCTCTATGACTGGGCTTCTCAAACTTCTTAAACTGCCTTATCACAGATTTATTATACAAGCAGAATTCAAATTAGAAATTAGGCTCATTATTTAAATGTGTATGGAAAGTTGAGATTATTTATAGGCCTACTTGTTTTGAAGTATTGAGGCTTGGAGTAAATACACTAAATGCAAGTACTCCATCAAATATGATCAAAAACTATAGGCATTACAAGAACGACTGTAGATGTAGGAACGTATTATTAACTTATTATAAGGTTCATAATGGTGCTTTGTGATTTCCGCACAAATTACAGACCCCCTGGCTATGCCTTATGGACCCCTGGTGGTGCATGTGATTTTGTGTGTGTGTGTGTGTGTGTGTGTGTGTGTGTGTGTGTGTGTGTGTGTGTGTGTCGCATGAGTCAGTTATTTCGCATCAGCACAGAGGCGGTGGGTTTCCTGTGGAACAATCTGCCATGTGTGAAAGCGGCTTAATTTTACATCTCTTGGTCCTTTGTGTATTTCAGTGAGATCGAATCTATAAAAGATGAAGAGAACGGAGAGGAGGAGCCGCAGCTGAGTAAAGGTGAGTTAATCGACTAATGAACGACAAACCAAGAACATAAGCGGTTTTTAAAGGACTACGTTTACCACTTATTACATCCCCATTTATGATCTGAATACTGATCATGACCGTAATGTTATGAGCTCTGTGAGAACTTACAAGTGTGTGTGTGTGTGTGTGTGTGTCGTGACAGAACGTGAGCGTGGAACCTGGTCTCTGGTGTGTGAAAATGAGGAGCAGTGGACCAGGCTGGCTGAGAGCATTAAGGACAAAACCTCTCCTCAGGACCGGCACCTGTTTCGCATCATTACCCAGAACTTCCTGCCTGAGATCAGCAGCATGATCGAGCACAAGGCAAGACTCGAGTATTTTACACTTTTATTCAGGGGATTGAACAGCCGGTATTCACACACAAACAGCAAATAGAAAGGAACCTGATATTGATGGCTTTGCTATTCAGCCTACAATAAAGCTTTAGTTTCATTCAGCATGAAATATTTTTGATTACTTGGGGGTGGATTTAGGGACATTTTTAGTGCATTGATTTAATTTAAGTACCACATGTTGGCCAGAGCCTAATTTTATCATATTTTTCTTGCTTAGCATTTTAATTTCTTTGTATTTTTTTCGTCTTGTTTTCAGCATCATTGCCAAAATAAAAAAAAAAAAAAAAAACAGACCACAAACTAACAGCCTGGTCAGCGACCATGATGATAACAGACCCCTAGCACAATCACAACAGACACGGATTCGGAACGAGTATGCGCGGGCTGATGCTGAGACATCAGTGTTTTCAAAAACATACTGTATGTTTTTCATTCAAAACGGTGAAAAGGGAGTTTTAAAATATCTCCACTTCTGAGGTTGTTTTCAGTGTTTCCAGGGGGCCAAAACTCTCACTAAAAACTCACTCTCTTGGTTTTTTTTTTTTGTTTGTTTGTTTTTTAAATTTTGGTTGTGTTGGTTAAGTACACTTCTCCCACATCATTTTCCTACTCTGTGCTAAACATATCCATCATCTGCCCCTCTATATTTTCCTTTACCTGTCGTGTACAGAGAGCTAAATGCACATTGACCTCAGATGGAACAAAGAGTGGGGCATCTTTCCTAAACCTGACACACAACATAAAGAACCCTGTCAGAACTAATCTCACGTAGGCCCTAACAGGAGGCCAGAGCCTGGTGACTGACGGCCTGCAGCGTGGCCGGGTGGGTGACCTCTTAAGTGGCTCCACTCGAAGCAGTTCATCTCTCTCTGCCAAATTTAAGTGCAGTGTAATAATACACTCAGGACTCCGAGATATTTACGGTGCTATGATGCTTTTACGATAAACCATAAACCCCCTTTTCCCCATAGTCACTGACTATGTTCATATGACAGTTTTCTTACACTAGTATACATGTCCAAGGTTATTCTAAGTCATTGTTGGCTGCTTTCATTTTGCAAATTGACTTGTTTATATTAACTCGCGGCGAGGTGAAGCGAAGGGTAAGCCCGATAGAGCACGACTTGACCCCCGTGACCTCCTCCGACACCCCTACACTTTTAAAACGCTCCCCAGAGAATGTGCCTGATTGAGAGCGGAAGAGAGATGGAAAAACTCCCTGGCGTTAATTTTTTTTTTTTTTTTTTTTTTTCTTCTCAGGAGAAAGAGCAGCTGCAGAAACTGTTGAATCCTCCTGTCCGAAACTCTCTGAGGCTCTCTGACAAGCACGTCGTAAACAAGGAGGAGGTATGTGTCCCTTAAATGCTGCTTTTAGATCGTTTGCTTTTAGTATCTTTAGATTAACGTGAAATACTGCGTGACGTGAATCCGCTCGTCTGTTTACTTCCGTATGGATTTCCTAGTAACCTCAATGCTCTTGAATTCTCGATTCTGATTGGTCTCGAAGGTGTTACATTTACATTTATTCATTTAGCAGACGCTTTTATCCAAAGCGACTTACAAATGAGGAAATACAAGCAAAGCGATATATCAAGCGGAGGACAATACAAGTAGTGCTACCTTACAAGATTTTTAATTGAGTTCTAGAGAAGAAAAGTTCGCAAGAAGAACTTGGAGTAGAGTAGAGGTGTTAAGAGCCAGTGTAAGTGCAGATTTTTAAAAAAAATTATTTATTTTATTTGTGTGTGTGTGGCGGGGGGGGAGTCTTTAGCCGTTTTTTGAAGGTTTGAGGATTGAGGTTGGAAGTTCATTCCACCACTGAGAGACAGTCAGATTGAAGGTTCTGGAAAGGGACCTCATGCCTCGCTGAGTAGGCACTATACTAGGTGTCGGTCGTTAACCGATCGCAGGTTGCGTGAGGGAACATTAAACTTCAAGGAGAGTGTTGAGGTAGGGAGGTGCTGCTCCAGACAAGGTCTTGTACGTGAGCATCAGGGCCTTGAATTTAATGCGGTCATTTACAGGAAGCCAGTGGAGGCAGATGAAGAGGGGTGTTACATGGGTTCCTTTGGGCTGGTTGTAAACAAGGCGTGCTGCTGCATTTCGAATCATCTGAAGGGCTTTGATGGAGCTGGCTGGGTGGTCCGAGAGTAGTGCGTTGCAATAGTCCAGTTTTGAGATAACAAGAGCCTGGACGTAGTAGCTGTGTCTCACTGAATCTCAATGAGATAGGGTCTGATTTTCTGTGACGTTAATTCGTTTTTTTAATCCACTTTCTCTGTGTAAAGTTTTGTTGTGTAAACCATTAACCTTTCTTGCATAGGCTGTCTCTGAGGTGGATCTGAAACAGAGAGAGGAGGACTTGGAAAGGCAGGTTTTACTTGCCGAGCAGCGGCGAGAAGAGGAACGACTCCTCCAAGAGGAGCGAGAGAGAGAGGAGTTGGAGCGGGCAAAAGCAGCTGAAGGTACACACTTTTTTTCCCCCACCTCCGCAGGCAGCCCATGGGCACGGACACTTTCAGAAGCCATATCAAACACACACACGCGTGCGCACTCTTGTGTCTACACATGGAAGAACTTGCTTTTATCCCAAGCCTGCTTCAACTGCACAAAGAAGCGAGATGAGGAGGAAACTCCCAAACCTCGTTTATCACCCCAAACTCCCTCCGGTTCACTCTTGATATCTGTGTGAGAGTTATTTAACTCCTGATTGTGGCACTGGGCTGCTCTGCTTGTTAATGTATAATGGAGTGTAGCCTGAGGAGCTCTCCAGTGGCTCTTTTCCCAAACCTCTTTAATCCTCACAGCATGGTGCGCCTGACACAGCCTTTCATATCAGCACAGAAACTGGCTCGGTTCTTTATCTCACACAAGCCTTTTGATCTAGTTTGCCTTCTAAAGCTGCTCGCTGAGTCACTCATTTGACTCCACTGAATTCAGAAGACTAAGCAGACCTGGTTTGTTTGAATAACAGGTGCCTTGAGGAAAGAACTATGAATGGTGGAATTTATTTATTTATTTATTTTGTGAGCCTTTGAATGGGCGTATGCAGGTACGTGTGGACCTGCTCATGATCGCATTTGTGTGCACATCTGTGTTCAGAGCGATCTCGGAGAAGAAAGCAGCGTGAGGAGAGGGTGTGGCTGCTGTCTCAGGGGAAGGACTTGCCGGCTGAGCTGCTCCACCTGGAACCCCACTCGCCCGTCCGCCGCACTCGCCGCACCAATGAGCTGTAAGGGTTTATTTTATGACCTCACTCATAAAGTACTACAATCCCAGAAGGCAACTTGCACTATAATAAACCCTAACATTCATATAATTTTATTTGAAACTATAGTTGCACCCCAGAACTGCTATTTTAAATTATTAAAAGCCTGAGCATCGATAAGATTAGTGGTTCTAAAAGGAGTCGCATTAATGGAAGGAGTCGCCAGTGTCGGTGGCTTGGAGCAGGGTAGTAAAGCTGTAACTTTAGGTTTTCTTAAAGACATGGGAATGTTGAAGACCTTTGTCTTAAGTTAAAGAAATGAGAGGCTAGAGAGGGAACCACTGTGTATAGCTGCTGTGACTTACATGATAACAGGAACTAATTTGTTTCCCAGACATTCCACAACATTAAATG
The DNA here is from genome assembly GCA_023630585.1 of Cranoglanis bouderius. NCBI lineage: Eukaryota > Metazoa > Chordata > Actinopteri > Siluriformes > Cranoglanididae > Cranoglanis > Cranoglanis bouderius. The sequence goes on from CM042561.1 coordinate 3,911,604, forward strand.
TAACTATAACTTGATATATATTTTTTTATAGTATTTAATTTTTTTAATTAACAAAAAATTGCTTCATGGGCTAAATCACACCCCTCCGACATTGATTTGTTTTCCTATAACAGTATTTTATTCCTTACTTAAAAGGTAATAAAAGTAATAAAACACCACAGATTGTATGTGTTGGCTTTGTTTGTTAAGAAAGCCTAACTTTCCATGCATTTAAATGGAAATTTTTGTCTGGTTTCTTTTAATAGATTATTCAGTTTTGGTCATGACTATTGGGCTGGGCTACATGAGTCATGATCAAGGACCAGAACCCAGTCCATGATATGTTTACATGTGGAATTTTACCAGTAAATCTCTTTCACACAATTCTGGAACTTATGGCTGCATAGCTGTTTTTTCCCCTTTACTTGGTTATGTTCCTCATTTCTAACTTCCAGTTCTCTTTTTCACTTTCAGCTATGATATCGATGATGACTATGCTGCTCTCTACAAAGGTGAGTTGCGGTGGAAAGGACTGTGCCAGCAGCAAAGCCTAACCCATGTTTCCTCATTTCTCAACTTCAGTACTTTCTATACTGTAAATCAGCTGTTTTTTTTTTTGTTTTTTTTTCTTCTCCTCAGTACTGGAGGCTCTGAAGGCTCACAAAGACGCTTGGCCCTTCATGGAGCCTGTGGATGAATCCTATGCCCCTAAATATCATGAGATTATTCAGGTTAGCTCCCCCCATATGTCTCAGCAGGGAAACTTTTCGACTCTCGGATTTCACAACAAGTGTTGAAATGAACACCAAGCGGTGAAACTGGTTGTCATTGTGATTGCACTGCTGCTTCAGATGAACCACATTACGGATGTTTGTTTTACTGTTGTAGTAGTTTGGGTGTGATTGGTAGCTTGTTTGTCTAAACTGCAAGTGTGGATATTTTTAGACTTTTCATGAAATGTGCTCTCCATCAATATCTATCTGATTATTTTTCTGTCTACTTTTTAAGACTCCAATGGATCTGTCCACCATTGAGAGAAAGCTAAACGAAGGAGAGTATGTTGCCAAGGACGAGTTCGTAGGTGACGTGAAGCTCATGTTTGAGAACTGCCTGGAATACAACGGAGAGGAGAGCGGTAAATAGATTCTGTTTTTAATTGTCCGCTAAAAATCAGAAAGCAGACCGTTTTTATTGTGATTGCTTATAGAGTGAGTGTGTGTGTGTGTTAGCAAAGTGTGTGTGAGTGAGAGAGTGCGTGTGTCTCGAGATTCTGACAGTGATTAATGGCGAGTGATTGAGCTGTTCTGCAGTGCGCCGAGTCCTGCAGTGCCACAGACATTCCATCCCTGCGGCCCCTCTCTCTGGAGCCATCCATCTGTCAGAATGCTCTCCCCCCACCAGGAGGGGCTGCAGGGCCAAAGGTCAACTGTGGCTCTGTGACCTGGTCAGTGGACCAGCTCAGAGAAGGAAGCTGAGAACTCTGTGCGCGCGCGCGTTTGTTTGCATGTGTGTGTTTGACGGGGCTAAATAGACAAGCTGTGTTTGTGTTTCTCAGAGTACACGATAATGGCCGAGTCCCTGGAGCGCTGTTTCAGCAGAGCCCTGCTTAAACACTTCCCCTCTGAGGACGGAGACACCGACGAGGAGTTCCACTTGAGCAAGGAGGACCGCGACCGCGAACGCAAGGACAAGAAGAAGAGTAAGAGCAGTCGGCAGTCGGGGCCCGAGAGCCTGATCCGGGCTACAGAACAAGCGCAAAAACGCAAAGCATCCGGTGGGGGTAAAGGAGGCAACCAGCCCCAGGAGAACGTCTCCAAATCTGCTCCTGGACCACTTGGTTTCCAGTTCAGCAACGGGCCCACACATCCTCACAACATGAGCACAGGACAGCCTCGCTCTGGGAATGACCCACTGCACAGCATGTACCATCCTTCACAACAGGCAAGGCTACACTTCCTGTCTGATTTTATGCAGGTTCACTATAACAATAACAGATCTTTTCAGGTGCTTTTACAATATGCATAGTTGGTCCCTGGTGTGTTTTCTCCCTCTGTGTGGTTCATTAGGCAGGTTAAAACACTGCTTTGTTGCAGACTACAAGAAAGTGTTTAAATTCTGAATTGACACCACTGCATTGTATTTTGAAGTATTTTGTATTTTGGGTTGCAGCAGTTTTTTGTAGATGCCTTCTGCTAAACTGAGCCATGAGGTGCAAAACTCCGCCAGTTATTTTTATAACTGTGATATGTTGAGCGCCATCTCTCTGTGTTCAATTTCACTCTGATTCAGACTGGACAAATACACTAAAAGTATGTGGACTACTGAACATCACACCCATATGTGGTTGTTCCCCAAAATGTTGCCACAATATTGGAAGCGCATAATTTTATAGAACGTCTCTATAATGCTGTAGCATTACAATTTCCCCTCGCTGGAACCAAGAGGCCCAAACCTGTTCCAGCATGACGATGCCCCTGTGCACAAAGCAAACTCCATGAAAACATGGCGTGTTAAGGTTGGAGTAGAAGAACTTGAGTGTCCTGCACAGAGCCCTGATCTCAACCCCACTGAACACCTTTTTGATGAACTGGAACACTGACTGCACTCCAGGCCTCCTCACCCAACATCAGTGCCTGATCTCACTAATGCTCTTGCGGCTGAATGAACACAAATCCCCACAGCCACGCTCAAAAATCTAGTGATGAAGCCTTCGTAGAACAGTAGAGGTTGTTGTTATTGTTATTACAGTAAAGAGAGGACTAAATCTGGAATGGGATGTTCAAAAAGCACCTGTGGGTATGTTGGTCAAGTGTCCACAAACTTTTGGCCACATAGTAGTATAGGTGTGATCAAACCTAGAAGTAAAAGCTCCTAGTACTACAGGAAGTACTCGGTTTTGTGTGGAGGTTTACGGATTGATTCATAGCTGTAAACTGTTGCGCATTTTACACATTCTCAAAAAGTGTACAAATCTAATAGCAATAATATGTTATTTAATACATCAGACGTATAACGGGTGTCTTTTCTCTTCAAACAACAGCTCCAGCGGCACGCAAGGCCCTCGGGACCAGGAATGTATGACCGAGGGATGATGATGGACCCCCGATATCCATACCCAGGACAGAGACCTCTCATGGGTAGGGGTCCAGGAGTTCATGGCCCCCAACACATGCCTCATTACGCTATGCAGGTACGACACTTAATACCAGTGAAAGAACACATTCGACATCGTTATGAATGAGCATGTAGTCATTGCATGGTTTATAATGATGTGTTCAATCCTCAGCACAATGCAGATTTTAGTATTACCTCTAAGTAATGTAGGCAGACAATGGAGCCTTTATTTTTTGCAGTTAATAAATACAACCTCCAAATGGATGTATTGTCTGTCAGATTATTTTGAACATGTGTTGCTGCTGTATATGATAAAATACATTTAATGAATTCCACGAGACTGTTCAGTGGCAGTTAGAACCTATTTGAAAGTCTATCAAAATCATGCATTACCATTTGCTCACATGAAAGTATAAGGCTTTTTTCATGTACAGTAGTATAGTTTTCATATAGCCTGTGAAATACTGCTTACAATTGTGTATTTGACTCTCATAAATCTTATGCCATACAACTGCTTTTGATATATATGAAGCGACATGAAATGCTATAGCTCCTTAACATACAAAAAAGGCGCAACACCTGTTGTAGTCATTGTCGTTGTTGCTCGCTCATTACTTACTGATAAAGTTAAAGTCAGCAGCTGTTAGGCTTCCATTATAGAGGTGCTTTGTATGGATATTTCTGTTAATTCTATTCTTTCATACATGGAAATATGAGTTTTTATTTGTGGCATATCATTTGCTGCGAATGTGGTGTTAACTTGCAGTAGAAGTGGCATTAAAAAGTCTTCAAATGTAATACAATTAACTTGACAAAACCTGCCTATACACGAATAATATGTTTTTGACTTTTTGTTAGTTCTGTATTTAATACATTTTTCTTCTCCTCAGGGTCCACCTACCAATGGTCCACACTTTGGTCCAAGATACCCAATGGGGCCTGATTCTCGTCACATTCAGCCTCAACACCAACAGCATTCCTACATTGGCCCCACTCATGGCCCATCACTTGGCCCAAGACCAGTCGCCCTTCAGTCTGGAGGACTGTGTACCACTCCATCTGAGGGCGACATGTACCGACCTCACCATCACCCTGACGGGCAACCCATGCACCCCATGGGAAATGGCTACCCTAGACCCCTGCACAACTCCTTCACTCCTTACGGCCCCTCACCCGCTCCTTACAGGTCTTGGCCAGGCTCGAACCAGCAACAGTCTGGACGACCAATGATGCAGGAGCAGGCTATGAGTGGTCAGTACGGTCATGGCATGATACGTCCCCCACACAGTGCTGGATATCCCCCTTCTAATGGCCAATACAGGATGTCAGCAGTTAACTCCCAGGGACCCATGGCCCACAGACCTCCCATGACCCCTCAAGAGCCCAGGCCACATGTGGGATCAATGATGGACAGCCCAGAGATGATTGCCCTGCAGCAGCTGTCGGCATCGTCCTCTCATCTCAGCGTCGGAGGTTACCAGCCGCCTCCAGCGAGGAATGCTAATACCGCAGCAGCTCCTGAAAGCCAGAACTCAGCATCTGTGGGAGATAGCCAAGGTGCTGACAGAGTCTCCAAAGGTAGGAGTTTTCTTAAATGTCTTGCCTTTATAATGAATTGTTCCTTCTTAAAGGATTACTTCAGCCAACAATGCTAATCTTGTCATATCAATTCAAGAGACAGTGTTTTTGTGATGCCTTTAAAGAAAATGTGTTTTTTCTATTTATTCTAACAGGTTTAGATGTAGAACTGGCAAATAAACAACAGAGTGAGTCCAATTGCTCACCTAGTCCTGGTCCAGCTAACGATCCCGAACAGCCCAATGGTACCCAGCAGAGCCCTGCCGCAGTGTGGGGTGGCTCACCACAGAAGAGATCAGCAGAGCTTGCACCAACCTTGCTATCCACACCAAAAAAAGACAGACCAGAGCTTCAAGGAGAGAGCACTGGTGTAGGCCATCCACCCATACCCCAAAACAATCCCGTCTCTCAAAAGGAACCCCAGTCTGAAACCCAGTCACAGAAATGTCAGGATTCCTCCACACACCCTACTAATAATGGTCCTGTGAAGACCATTCAGAAGACCTCCGATCTGTCTGAACAAATGTCTTCCACCATTCCTCCAGAGTGTTCCCAAAATGGCCCACAGGATATTCCCCAACGAATTTTGCAGAGTCCTCAGCAGGTTCTACCAGGTTTATCTCCTCAGTACCCTCACAGCGGGCCAATACACATGTCTTCCAATGCTCCTCACCAGCAGATGCCCCAAAATGGATCTGCCCGAGGTCAACAGCCAGGGCCTGTCCATGGCATGCCGCAGTCTGTTCCTCAGGGGTTACAACCGGGTGCTCAACACCCTGCCACTTTTTCCTCACTGCCCCCCAGCCACCCTGTTTCCCAACCACTTGCTCAGCCCTCCCCTGCTGAACGTGGTGACCAGAGACCCAGTGAGCCTACCCGGGAGCCTGATGGAAGCTCTGGTGGTCCCAATCCTGATATGAAGAATGCCCCTGCCAATGCCAATGGGCACAACAAACAGCAGCCATTTAGCCCAGAGTCACAAACCCAGCTAAACAGGCCGGAACAGGCACCACCAAATAACCCACATGGTCCAGAGAGCAACACCTTGGCTCAGTATAGCATGTCCAATCCACATTACAGCAAATACATGGGCAGACCAGTGCCCCCGTCTGGTCGGCTGCCTTACCCAAGCCAAGCACCACAGTCTCAGTCTATGAGCCCTCATCACAATCCTGCCCATTACTCTCCATATCAGCAAGGTGCAGTGTATCAATACCACATGGGTCCACAGCATACTCAGGCCCATCCCAGCATGCACGCTTCATACCAGCAGCAACAGCAGTACTATCCCCAGCACCAGCAAAACAGCAGAACTGGTTTCCCAGCAAGAGAATGGCCTAGACATCAGTACCAGCCTCATCCTCCCATGATGCCCAACGCTTACCTATCTCCTGCAGGCGCTGGCATCAATGGTCGGCAGAAAGAGAACACCATGTCTCCTCTAGGTTCAGATGGTTCTGGTGGGAATGTTATGTCTCCGAATCTTCTTCCTGATGGATCACAGGGCAGCTTCACTGAGAATCGGGAGGGCGCAACCCCGGCAAAACAGGCCCGGACTGAGGACAGCTCGGATCTGCCAGAAAGCCCGAAAGAGATACTGGATCTAGACAGCCACAATGCTGCAGCTCACCGCCGCACCTCTGCTCAGCCTCAACACAACTACCCCTACGATCCACGGGCCATGCATCCCAGCATGCAGCATGGTGGAGCTCCCTCGCCTCATGGTATGCCAGGGGGACCATACTCTAGGTCTCAGCACCCAAGTGGACATTTCGGCCCTCACAATCCTCACCCACACTTGATGGAGGCGCTGCAGCGGCCCCAGCACCTGCCCTACACCCCGGGACAGACTATGTACAGGCACCCACATGCTGCAGGTCACTTTCAAGGCGTGATGTTGCCTCAGAGAAGCATGGTACCTGAACACTTATTTCATCCACGGTAAGTTGCTCTTTAGCATTAATTGAATAGAATGGAGTATAATAGTGATAACCAAGAAGAGGGTTTTAAACAAAGAACAAGAAAGTGTGCAGGTGGGACAAACAATGGTGATCTGTGATTTGGTTGTTGGGAACAGTGTTGATCAGTGATCAAAACTGGCAACATTGGTTGTAGTTTTGAGTTGGTCGGTACTAGCGACTAGCAAAGAAATACAGGTGATTGCTAATTCTGCAGATTCTTACTCTCACTAGAATGTTCTCCAATTTTACTCTGTTTTATGCAACTTTGCAAAATGTACTCATTAACATTTAACAATTTTACATTTTACCATGACTACACTGTGTCTTGTGTGATAGGCAACACCTGATGAGTGCAGGAGCTCCCAGTGGTTTTGGAAGTAAGCAGGGAGTGTAAAAGGTAGGATATGGCAACCTTAGACAAAAACACTGATTATTATTATTATTTTTTTTCTTTTCCAATGGTATATTATGTTGAGTTTCATTTCTGTTTCGGTGATTTGCGAAAATTCACTTCCTCTTACTGGACATGTGCATGCACTTGAAACTACGTCTGTAGTCTGTGTATGATCACCACAAACATACATTTTGGCGTTTCCTTGGAATGAGAAAAGATCGGGAACCCATGTAATCAAAGCTCACATAAAATGGACATCTAAGGGCAGTTATTGGGTAATAACACATGGCTATATAATGTGAATTTGAAATACAACCATTACATACACAAAACCACAGCTCCTCTAATGTTGTTTTGCCCAGCTTGCTCCAACACTGGAGCATTACCATAAACAATTGTGAAGTTTGTTAGCATTTTTGGAAGGAGTCACCAGTGTCAGCACTTCAGGACATAGGACTTTGCACTTTACGATTTCTTGTAAACGTGACGAGCTGCAATTCTTGTTTTATTAACTTTAAGAGGGAGAAAAAAATGGCTGGTGAGGGAACGACTGTTCATAGCTGCTATAATGTAAGTGATGCCCAATTAATTTAAAAACATAACTGTTGCAGAATTGCAGTCTTATAAGAGGACAAACCATTAGGTATCCAGTCACTGATTATTTTCCTACAATCCTATATAATATTATGCTTCACATTAGCTTTTATTGGCAGAATTCAACAACTACCCTTGAAGTTTAAATATTCCCTGTTCCTTTTTTTCAGGCTAACATGTCAGTTCCGGTCTGTGGTAAGTGATCAAACTCTACAATGCTAGGTTGAAAAAAATGATTTGATGAGTTATTTTAAAACTAAAGTGCACTATTTCACTTTGTGTATTTATGTAGGTGAAGGACAAATCAAATGGAGAAGGCTGAGCAGAGACCTGCACCATTTACTCAACTGAAAAATCTGTTTTCTGATGCTGGCCTACAGACGTGTCTGTGAAAAGACACGTTTTTGCCTCTTTTTTTTCTTTTTTTTTCTTTTCTTTTTTTTTTCTTTTTTTTTTTTTTTTGGGCTGTGGAACGTACAGCTTCCTCTAGACTGCGCAGATGAGCTCTACGGGCCTTCCACTCTGTTTCACGCTCATCAACAGTGGAATGTGGTCGGGACGGCAGCTTGCCCTCTCTGAATATTCGCTCCCTAGGTTTGAGAGCTTCTGCACTTTGGTGGCGAGTACGGGACCCTCTGACCTGGTAGGAAGTGCAGCCTCACAGGATCCTCTGCGTGCACAGCTAAAAGGAAAGACATCAGGAGGGTTGTGGCTGAACTCGGTGTTCCTTTCCAAAGTTAAACTCAGGTGTTGAAAAGAAGGTACTTGGAGGCGTCTCCATTTTCCCCGTGGACACACTGGAAACTGTTGCCTTTTGCATCATCGTTGAATGTCGTGTATGTATATGTACGTATGTCCGAACGAACGCTAATATAGATTACAGCATGATGAGTGGGTCAGCTGACTGCTGTGCTGGCCACCGTTAACTCATTCAGACTTTTCACTTAGTCCTGCAGTATGTTTCCTAGCGTTCACACTAGCAAGCGACAAAGAAACCGGCGATCATTCATTCATTTCATTTGTATGTGCGTTACATGGAGCTACTATTCTATAGCTACTATGGCGGCTAACGTGAAAACAAAACGAATCGTAAAGCGACAAAACGATTCGGCCCAAATGATTTCTCGGACCGGTCGTGTGGTCCGGCGTTTCTTCCACGCTCACAAAAATGAAAGAAAACGTATAGCCGTGACTTCATCGTATCCTGTCATTTGTGATGGTTTGTAAATGTGTATAAAAGACATTATGAAGGAAAATAAATCTCAGAAGGAAGTTTCCCGAGATCGTCGGTTCCCCTCGTGAGTATACGTAGTACAGTACAGTTAGTGAACCTTGTACGAACCTGAGCATGTAACACGTAAATCAAACTTTAAATTCATTTTGCTGGACAGTTCACACCCACAAATGACAACAGTATCCACATCCACAAATGATGATAAACGACACGAGCGACTCGCCTGCTAGTGTGAACGTATGGTTGCGCATCCTGTAACGCTGCCTTGGCTCGTAGAATGTGTTTGGACTCCGAGCGCTCCGCCGCTCCTCTTTTATGCACTAGAGATAGTCTTTATTACTGGAATTAGTGGCCTTGGACTTAGACATGTGCTACTGTGTGTGTATATAAGGCAACTCGATGAGATTTTTCCACGCATGCTAGTTTATATATCCACACAATGAACAAGGAGAGGCATTTAAGCTGTTCTTCTCCTTTCTCCATGTATATCTCATTATGATTTCTCTCCGATTCTGATTTGTAGCTGCTTGTGTCGGAAAAGAGCGTCAATCTTTACAACTGTGAAAGTAGCTCGCGCGAGACAATTCTTAGATCTTTTGAATCGGAAAATGTTTTTAATATTTCGGTGCTTCCTCTTTCACGCTATTTGTCCTCAGGGTGTCGTGCTTTTAATACGGGTATAAGCGAATTAATCTTTCGAAGGGGAAGTGACGAAGTGGGACTACGACTGGAACTGTGATGGATTACTCAACCTCAGTTGATGTGAGTTGACTGATTTAAAAAATTAAAAAAAAACAAAAAAAACATGATTTATATGATCTTGATTTTATTAAATGTGTCTTTTGCAGCTTTTTGTGTGGGTTAGAAACAAACCTGAAAGCTGTGAATTGTTTTTTTGTTTTGTTTTGTTTTGTTTTGTTTTTTTTGCTCCCACTAGAGCAGATTGGAAGGATAAGTTGGCATTCTATTTTCATTTACTTTTTTGCTGGATTTTATGGATTTTGTGTGTGTGTGTGTGTGTGTGTTTTAATTACTCAGTCCCACTTTTGATTAATTTAGCTGAACCATTTAAAATTGACAACCAGATCTTTGCCGATATCGACACATCTATCTACCTCATGAAGCTGGAGTCTGGCGAGCCACACATACAATAAACAAAAAAACACACAATATTTCATGATTGCATTGTCAACACAACACAACACACACACACAATTTCCTACTCTTCCATTTATACACTGAAACGTTTCCTCTTTCGACTGCTAAGCCTGTGACTAAATCAGCCTTAACTTTTCTAAACAGACAAAATCCAATGGTGTCAGGACACCACGCCGAGCTGTAACATCATTTTGAATCTTTCCGCAGCAAATCCTGGCACATTAAAAAAAATAAAATAAAATTTTCACTGTTTGAGTAAACAAGTAATTTCTTGATTCATATCGATCGCTGCGAGGGTTTTGTCGTCACATGGCTTTTTTTATTTATTTTATTTTTAAATAAAAGTATGAATGATTTGAGTCCTATAAAAGGATTATACTAGCACACTTTAGAGCCCTTTTGGCATGAAGAGTGTCTGCCAGTGATATTTCATTCCTAAATATTGTCCGTAGGCACATGTGAATAAAAAAAATAGGAGCAGAAGAACTCACTAGCTACAGGCTGACCTAAAGTCGACCTTGCTTTTTATATATATATTAAAAAAAAGAAAAAAAAGATAGAAATATTTTAGCAGTAGATGACGTGTTCTGCGACGTCTGCTCTCTGTTCTCTGACAGTAGGACAAGATCGTTTTTATGATTTTTATGAGGATGTGAATTTTTTTTCTCTGTACAGATTTGTTTTTACTTGCGAGTTAGGGACTGATCCACACCTACTGATTCCTCAGCATGTTTGCTGTCTGTATTTCTGTCTACACTAGTGAAACGACTAGATTTGGTTATGTATAAATCATATTTATTTGCTCTTTTACATTTTGTACATTGTTTTCGACTCGTTGTTATAAATGTCTTCTCTTTTTTTTTTTTTTTTTTTTTTTTTCCCCCTTAGGCTATTTTATTTTTTAAACATTTGTCAATACCTCAGTAGCACAACGGTATCGGAACGACTTTTCTCTGTTTTTATTTTGATGTGAAGTTTACAGGTTCTTATTTTTTGGAAATGAACCGAAGTGTTTTCTATACTCTGTACATTTTCTTAGAATAATAAAAAACAACAACGTAATGTTCTCCTTTCGGTTCTCTAAGGCTTGGGATTGTGTGTATGCACTTTGTTAAATGTAAGAATACACTGAAATTTGATTTGGTTTATTAAAAACCTTATAGAAACTGCAAGTACATAAAATGTTTTGAAAAAAAAATCAGATATTTATGTGAGGATAAATACAGTTTAATGTTAAAGATCCAAACAAGGTACAAATCTTAATATTAAGTCTTAAAGTCTTATTGTTCTTTTGTTTTTGTTTTTTTTAAAGAAGAAAACATGAATTCATTATTATAAGATTAGTCATATATGGATATATCATTTATTTATCTCATTTTTACAAGCCCAAACAATACGTTTTTGTAATAATGTACAATGTACAACAGTGTTATGGTGATTCCACCGTTGTTGTGCCATTTAGACTTTGTAACTCTTTAAAAAAAAAAAAAAAAAAAAAAAAAAACATTTTTTGTCTATAAAATCATACATTTAATTATTCAAAAATGGCAAACATTTCCAAACATTATTTCATACGTTTCAAAGCATAAAATTAGCAAATACACAAAAATGCGGTTGACTAGCATCCATGCTTTATATTTTTAAAATTAATAATTTGCTTTTAATAATATAATTTGGGTAACGAGATTGAACCGGTTCATTGGTTGTCCTTCCCTGGACCACTGTAGGTAGGTACTAACCACTGCATACAGGGAAACACCACAAGACCTGCTGTTTTGGAGATGCTCTGACGCTTGCCCATTTTTCCTGCTTTCAACACATCAACTTCCAATACTGACTGTTCACTTGCTGCCTGATATACCCCACCCCTTGACAGGTGCCATTGTAACAAGGTAATGTTATTCACTTCACCTGTCAGGTGTTTTACTGTTATGGCTGGTTGGTGTATCTTCACACGTTAATACAAACAAATTATATTTTTGAAGTATTTTACTAGTTATATTTCGAGGTAAAGTGTAGTTACAGTGGACTAGGACAGGACTGGCAGAAATGTATGAAACAAGAAATGTGCCATTACAATCTGAATTTAAAATGTACTAATCTTGTTGTGAAGGACATTATTTATGTTTAAGATTTATTTGATATTAACCTTACACACACACACACACACACAAATAAAAATACACACACAAATAAAAATACAGACACTTTTTTTTGCCAGAAAAAAATCGGCAAATCGACAGAACCACAAAAACAAAACGATCAACCGTCCTTGGGCATTTAACCGAACAAGTAGCTTAACCGGAAATGACGTACCTCAGCCCAACGTCTATGCGAAGTCTGTTAAGCATAGGGTTGCCATGTTGGTAATTAACCACTAAAACATTTCAGATTTTCAACTGGGGGAAAAAGGTTTTATTTTATTTTATTAATTAATAATTTTTTAAAATTTATTTGCCTTTTTAAAATACTTGTCTTTAATATAATGGATTTAGAGCTAATTGTGTAAAGGAGCTTGAAGTTATCCGTAATCAAGGACGACTTTCACATGAGGAAAACAGTCCAAGTGCGAAACGATTAGCTAGTTTAGGGTTACTTATTTTTTTAAAACAAAAAAAACTGTGGTAAATATATATGATATATATCCTAGTTCTGGGATTTAATAGTCTCAAAATCATCCGTAATTCGTTAAAGTGTTAGTTTCCAGACTAATTAATATTAATACATGGATAAGAGGCATCCGTGAATGAGATGTTTATATCACAACCTGGCAGCCATAATGGAACGTTAAAGCTTGCTGGGAAGCTTTAGTGAATCCTTTTGCACGGTTTGCTTACGATTTAAACATCCATATTCTGGACCTTCAGTTCTCATTCTCTTTAGGTGAGCCTAATCAGTTGTTTTAAAGCTTACATTTTGCGAATTATTTTCTAAAATAGTTTTTTTTCATGACGTTCTCAAATGAAAATCATATACAGCTGTTTGCCCAAAACATTGACACCGGTCAGTGAGCCTGTAGCTGCTGTTGTTATTGTTGTTGTTGTTGATTTATTTCTTATTTACAGCATATAAAGTGAGGATAAAAACACAACCAGGTAATCATTGGGTAAAGTAGATAGAAAATAGTTTATATTTTAAAGCAGTCGTTTGTTTGTTTGTTTCGGGGTTGAAATTAGCTTAAATGTCAAATCTGTTCCAGTACTAAACAATTGCAGTTTTAAAAGTACTCAGATGCTTTATTTCAGTAAAAGAGCAGTCATTTGTCTAAATAAAACTCAGGTAATAGCTGAAGTACAGCTTCAAATTCTTCCCTCAGGGTTAAAGCAGGAAAGATATGAAAATGAAAAGTACAAAACGGGTTCACAAAAGAAAAGACACCTCAAATAACAGTCATTTTAGTTACTGATGGTAACAGTGACATCCTGAAGTGTTTTATTCCTCTTGTACAACAGAAATTTGTCAACGATTACATTTTTATTTATGTTTTATCCATTTATAGTTACGTTTCCCACATGTTGTGGAACATCCACAAAACAAGTTCCTGTTATAAATAGCTATGTTTCCATCCACATATTTTTATGTGAATTTAAGGGTATCTCAAAAAAAAAATAAAAGTAAAAAACGCTGGATGGAAACACCAGATGCGAATAAAATCTCCAAAACGTGCATAAAAAAAAACGCTCAAATGAGGCGAGTACTTTTTCTTTTTATGCAATAGTAAGGCATGAGCATAAACTACAATGAAAACACATTTACAGAATAAATTCCTCCATGTGCATCAAAAAAAGTCATGTGACTTTGCCTGAACAAATCATGTGATTGGAAAATTGGCTCAGAAAAGTGAAAATGGCGGAGAGCGAGATGCGGCAGTTTCCCCGGAAGTGACGATTTTGTTCTCTTCAACAAAAGGGATGGAAACGGCGCTTTATTCGTTCCAATTTTTCGCGTACGTTAAATTCGCAACTTGGATGGAAACATAGCTCCTTACACTACAGCAGCTACAAACGGTCGTTCTACGAGTCCTCGGCCTTGAAGACTTTCCCATGTCGGAAAACTTAGTGTTACAAAGTACTGACACTGGAGACTCCTTCCAAAACGCTGAACAAACGTCTCCTCACAGAAAAATCAGCAATTACAAAAGTTTTTTTTCCACAAAAACAATAACGCGCGCTTTTAACCTGTTTGTTATTAACCTGTAACTTGCAGCTGCACAGCTGTCTAATGAAATTAATCGGCACCTTCTGTCCATTTGAATTGATTTGAAAATTCAGCAGCGCTGACATCAGTTTTATTCTTAATCTCTCAGGTGTTAGCTAGCATGATTATCATTTTCTCTAAACAAACAAGCTGAATGCTTATAGCTATCTGTCAGACTACAAACTGCCGTGATGAGCACAAAGTGTGCGTAGCAGCAGATCGATTACAGCGATCGAGATTAGGTCTCGTTAGCTGTCGAGTTCAGATTTGTTAGGAATTTAGCTCGGCGTTTTGAAGCTGAAGTCTGATACTAAGAACAACTTCTCGTGTGAATTGTGACTTTACAACTATGCGATTATGGAGAAATTGTGTGATGTTTGTAAATGTAGTGAGAAGAAAGCAGAGATTTTTGTTTTGAAATGTAGGAAGTAAAAGTCAAGCAATGATAGAGATCAAGCTGCCTGTTTTTCTATCACCACAGCAAACAATCTGAGGTAAATGTACGGTTTTGTTTGAACGCAGCAGAAACGCAACAGAAACTGCAGAATGCTGAAACGAGAAGTGCAAGCAGGTGGCATGTTTCCTTCATATGTGTTTATTTTAAGAGGTTACGACAAAATAAATGTACATAATTTTTCAATTTTTCCCCTAAAATATAGTCCATCAGCCTGGACTTCATCCTACCCTTACCCTTTACATTACGGTTCTCTTAACAAACGTTACTCACTGCGTTATCAAGAAATGATAAACTTGCACATTAACAAAAAAGGTAAGTAATGTTAACAAAGTAACAAAATCGACACACCGATTGACGTTTGTTTTAATGTTAATGAAATACATCTGTAGTAATGTTTACTCAAGACTTAAGATCGTATAAGAAGATTAAGATTTTTTTTAAAAATCTATCTAAAATAGAAATAACTAATGTGTAAAAATATCTCAAATAAAATAAAACACTCTATAAAAATAAATCAAAGTCCGAAAAGTCGTAAACACAAATATTAAATTACAGAATGTCGATAACTTACCAAACTCTGTTTTATTATTTAAAAAAAAAATCACGTTGTTAATGTTGAGCTAAGTAATCTCTTTGTAAATGACTGATTTTGGTAAACAGCGTTTACAATCGTATTTATACATCTAATATCACAGTTGAACTACAGTGTATATGCGTATTATACAGTCCCCTCTGAAACTATTGGAACGGCAAAAGACCAATTCTTTTTTTTTTTTGCTGTAGACTGAAGACATTTGGGTTTGAGATCAAAAGATGAATATGAGAAGAGAGTTTGGAATTTCAGCCTTGATTTCCTGGTATTTATATGTTGATGTGTTAAACGACATCGAACATAGCACATTTTGAATCAGACCACCCAATTTGTAGGTGACCAAATATATTGGAACATGTGACTGACAGGTGTTTTTTTTTATTAGATTGATTGTTTATACATTAAATAGTTCTGAACATGGGCAGTGGTAGCTCAGTGGGCAAGACGTTGGGCTACTGATCGGAAGGTCATGAGTTCAAACCCCAGCACTGCTAAGCTGCCCCTGTTGGGCCCCTGAGCAAAGCCCTTAACCCTCAACTGCTCAGATGTATAAATGAGATAAATGTAAGCTGCCCTGGATAAGGGCGTCTGCCAAATGCCATAAATGTAACATCTACTCTTGGTTTTAGTCTTCAGTTTCACCTGTGAAGACTGCATTTGTGGTTAAAAAGGTTAAATCAAAATGAAGACCAGAGAGCTGTCTATGGGAGAAAAGCAAGCCATTTTGAAGCTGAGAAAAGGGGGATAATCAATCAGAGACATTGCACAAACATTGGGAATAGCCAATACAACAATCTGGAATGCCCTGAAAAAGAAAGAAACTGCCGATGTCCTGAGCAACAGACACCGAATGGGTCGGCCAAGGAAAACAATAACTGGCTGATGGCAGAAACATTGTGAGAGCTGTGAAGTAAAACCCAAAAACAACAGTCGGTGACATCAACAACAGCCTTCACAGGGCAGGGGTGAAGGTACCACAAACCACCATTCGAAAAAGATTTCGAGAGCAAAAATATAGCAGCCATGACCCAAAATGCAAACCACTCCTCAGCAGTAAGAATCAGAAAGCCAGATTGGAACACGTACCATTCCTGCTATATTAGAAAGTTATTTAAAATTGATTTTTAATAAATGAAATTATGGAAGATATTTTGGCTGATAGACTTCCATTATGTATTTGGAATTATAGTAAATTAGTCTCGTAGCTCCAGTGCTAAAGAAGCAAATAACAGACTAGAATTACGGAAATTGGGGAATAGTGTACATTTTATCTCTGACAAAACTATTAATTTATAATTTTGCCTCAAATCCAGTCACGTTTCTTCTACGCCTGTCTGCCATGTCACCCAGAAGAGGACGGGTTCCTTTTAAGGATCGTCGTCTCTGGCTTGGTCATTAGGGATCTAAAATCTACATTCAGATCTCTGAAAAGCTGCTTTGTAATGAATTGCATGCTGTGGACTGGATAAAAATAAAAAATAAAAAAATCTGTAAAAGTTCATACTGATCCAGAACTTCAAGCTAGCAACAGCCCTGATATGATACTAGTAATTTTTTTTTAAATTATTTTGTTTATTTATGAATGAGTTCTCTGAACCTTTGTATGAGGTGAAATATATATCTTTCCAGGGCTTTGCAGCCAGAGCCATGTGTGTGCCTCCCTGGAGGATCCAGCTGGCTTTGACGTGGCTGTTGTTGCTCTGCTTCACGCCACGGTGCAGCTCGAGGCCCGATCCGCACCAGCGAGAGGCTTTGATAAAGATGGAGGCTCGCAGAGAGATCGGCGGCGGTGTGGTGCTGAACAAGAAAGAAAAGCTCCTCGATGGAAAACTGTACCAGATGAAGTGGCAGGAAATGGCAGCTCCAGACTTCCCTCCTGCCATGCACTTCTTTAAAGCAAAGCCTCTGATCGATGCAAGTCCAATCTTCAGCATTCTGCAGAAGATGCCCAAAGGTGTGGTAATGTTTATATTCAGACATCTAACACTCTTTACAGCAGTGAAAATCAGATATCAACAGACTTTAATATACTGTATATCTCTGATACTCGGTGATCTACCTCTTGTTTACGGAGTTGAATTGCTTCAGCTCAGGTTAAAGTTTGAATATCCCTAGGAAAAAAAATCTCGTAGATCGCTAACTATTTCTCATTCCCATTCTCATTCATTCTCATTATTTCTCATTAATATAATGTTAAATGTCACTACAAATGCTCAATACGTAAAGAAACCCTTGCTGTTTTGTATTTTGGAGCCCATTGCAACTGCGCTAGTAATAATAACATCCCCTTGTGACATCAAAGCGGCACACAGCTGCTAACTTCTCATAGATATAATGAAAATACAGCACCAACCGGCAAAGCAAGCACCGACATAGCTTACCTTAAACCTCCCTAACACATCTTTTTGAACTTTGTCGCCGATTTTGGTTTCAAATTCAGTTAATTCTTGGTTTGAATGAGGAAACAGTACAAAAAAAAAAAAAAAAAACCCAAGCACTTCCTGTAGTGTATTCATACTTAAGGGCGGGGGGAAACCCTCTTTTCTCCTCGGTATTTGACGGATTCTTTGTTATCATATAAACACATGGGATATATTTTACTTGTTATTCCTGCAGGTCATTTTGTAGTAGAAGTAAAAAGAAATAAGACAGAGGAAGGCATAGTCCATCAAATCCAGTACAGTCCATCAAAAGAGTTACTCTGTAAATAATTACGCTACCCCAATTCTGAAAACTAATCCCATCCGAATAGGGGTCAATTTGAGATGAGTATCCTACAAAAGGATTGTTGGGATAAAGGCGGGTTAAAAGTTAAAAGTTCTTTGACGATGGTTTCCTAATACTCAGGTTTTGACTGTTAACTAAAAGTAATTACCCCCATGCCCACGAGAGTTGGCATACTCTGTCTCTTCTGTCAGTCACTGCAACACTAGCCAATCGTGGGTGTCTGTGACGTCATGTATGCGGAAGAGGACAGATGGTGCTTTCTTCCAGGTGTGTTATGCTTTCCTTAAGGTTGGCTTCTCGAAGAAAGCACGTTAGCCTTCACTCTCGCTGTCTGGTAGCTGTCATGCGATAAGGGAAAACGGTTACTGGTGGTTGGGAACGTGTCTTCTCAAGAAGTTCCCTCTTATCCGTTTCAGGTGCAGCTCTACATGTGCATGACTTTTCCATGGTGGGAGTTGAATGGCTGGTGAAGAACGTGACCTACAGGGAGAACTGTTACGTGTGTTTCACCGGCGACGGCTCGGTGCGCTTTGTGTTCTCCTCTGTGCAGCCCAAAGCAGCGCCTTACTGTTCCACATGGGCTCTGCTCAAAACCATGAGGGAGAAACACAACACCACTGAGCTGGACAACAGGTGAAGAAACCTGAAGGATTGCAGAAGAAAAGCTGGCACACACCGAAGTAATGAGGTTCACATGGAACAAACGTTTTTTGTTTTTTTTTTGCATTCACAGCTTTATTCGAAACCTGACGCTGGTTACTGAGGACCCAGACAGTGAGTACCCCAATCAAGACATTGTCTGGAAGAGGTTTGAACAAGTTTTCTTGGTGGCCTACGGGTTGGTCACGTATGCTCCCGTCTTTAAGGACTATCTTTACGAAGGTTTCAGGCAGTTCTACATGGACAACATCATGTACGTGGAAATCCGAGCTCTTCTGCCGCTGGTATGTGTATTTATTCTCCCCTCTCAGCCTTTTTGAAAAGAACATTTAATGAAACCGTTCAATTTTGCCGTCACTCAGACGTACGAGCTCGACGGCAGAAAGAACAGTAGGGACTGGAGCATGAGGGCTTGTCGGGAGGTGCTTAAGCGTTTCATGTCTCAGTATCCAGACTTCTTTGGAGCCCGAATGATTTTCACCGTCCACAGGTTAGAATGTGTAATACAGCATATTTTTATGTGTATGACAGGATATTGGAGATATTTAAGTGCCAAAAATGGTCACCAAAGAGTGTGTGTGTGTGTGTGTGTATGTGTGTATCAGAGGCTTGAATTCGACACAAGCTGTACAGGTGGTAGAGGAGGCTATCCGGCTGCAGAGGAACTTTCCAGACATCATGGCAGGCTTTGACTTTGTAAGTACAACCCCAAATGCAATAACAGAACAAATCAAACCAAGATTCTCCAGGAAAACCAAACACACTCTCATATGTGCTGAGCAAACCAGCTAACTAGCGGTGTGTTGATACACAAAATACTAATTCAGTACAATACAGCAAAAATAAGCATTGCCTGAATTTGTGTCTTGGGTTTACATGATAATATAACAGCGTAATAATGCAAGTACACCCTTTCAAAGAGCAGTGAACCTTTAATTATTTAGAATATTCAGACATTGGAATTGGGATGTCAAAAAAATAGTTTTTGTCTTCTGACGAAAATATCCTTTGAGTTTAGTCAACATTTTGTCATGTCATATTTATTCATTTTAGTCAATTTTACTCCAAATATTCACACATTTTATATATTAACTTAAACATGGATCAATTAAAACATGTTTTGAAAACCCCATCTACTGAAATAATAACATTACAGTGAGTACATTATTGTAATACAATATTGTGAATTCTTTGTTTTAGTTATTCGTAGTCTGTGTTTTAGTGCGTTGTTACGGAAAGAGCGTGTTCACAACGCGACTTACCCGTTCTACCTAGCGCCTTACTTAAGTTCATCTGCGTCATTTTGTGCAGAAGCAGGTTGTAATATTAGGTTTATGTTGTGTAAATGTCTGATTGATCTCATAAGTGTATAGGATGCGTCTGGGGGAGTTCATTAACCCGCTAGTAAAGCGCTTCAGTTCACCGCTGTTCATTCACTGTTCAGCTTCATCTCACGCACCTTAATCCCCGACATTATTGTCTACGACTGGGTCATTTGAAACACTAAAACTAGTCTTTCTAGATTTTTCTTCTTCAAAAAACATTCTTAGTCCATTGTTAATATCTTGCGTGTCATTTTTTTCAACAGTACGTTTTTAATTCAAATCGGTGCTAGCGCTTGTTACACATCTTGAATTCGAATGCACACAGTTTTTGCATTCGAATGGGCATTTTTATCTTAAATTCGACGAATATTCCAAGTTCGAATTTTAATTTGACAGCCTTGGAGCAGACGAGAGGACAGAAGCAGCGTGAAAGGCTGCTGCTAAAATGTTGGTGGCGTTCATTCTTATGTAAACGAACACGCATGTAAACACTATGGGTGATTTCGAGATCAGCAAAATCTATCGAGGTCACGTCTGTATAATATCGTACGATAAGCCGATAACGTGATTACAGCGACGGGCCTTGCTGGCGTGACTCACAAGGAGGCGTGTCTGAAGCACGGGGTGCTTTATTTCTGTGCTGCGAAAGTCATGCGGCTCTTTGGAGCTCAAACATGTTTTTTTGAATCTTGCCTTCTCCACTTTCCAGAACTTCCCGGTCACCACGCTGATTTCTTTAACTCGGATTGAATCAGCGAGGACACGCTAATGTCATTAGCCTCTCCTGATTCGAGACAAAGAGGGAGCTACTTTTTTTTAAGAGGAGAGAGAGCATGTGGCTTGATTTAAACTTGAATGTTTTTCCCCTCGCGTGATTTAAGCGGTAATTTATGATGAATAGCCTATTTTATTCTAAAGACTGCTGAAGGTATCATTCGGTACACAGACGTATTGAATCGAGAGCCTTGTATCGAACGATGCTCTGTATCGATACAGTTCTACAGCTAACCTTGATAATGCTAGTGCTGAGCAAATCTGGGATTATTATGGTATATCTTGACAGGTTTGGCTGATGTAATATGAATCACTGAGGAATATAAAAATGCAAATTGAGACTCAAAAACATCTCACATGTGACGACCTCCATCCTAGTGTACTAGCAACTTAGTGTCCTGTCCATCTAATATCACTGTTAATATTATAGAGAATTTTGGATGGAAGGAAGACACATGGTCTTCTTTTTTCCCCCCACATTGCATATTCATGCACAATTATAGATCCATGCCATTTTGCCACGCCAATAAGGATAACGTTGTAGCATTGTTCATAGGCTTTTTTTTTTTTCTTGGGAATCGACATGTTAAAGAGTTTATTACTCTAAATACTATTATTAGTAATGGTGTAAATTGACATGCTCAGGAATACTTTAACCAGACAACGAATCCCAAGACAAATGTCCATCTTGAATAAAGGATAATAAAGTTTAACAAATACAATTAAGGGTATAATTAATACTTATACTTATTAATAATATAATAGAATAATATTAAACTAAAACCTTGTTAGAGAGGAGTTGGTACAGCAAGAAATACACACACCAGTGGATTTTTAAAAATCGTTCTAAAATGTTCTATTTTTAAAAAAAAAAATTTTATTATTTGTTTGTTTCATTTTAGTTATTTATTCATATTTTTTTATATCTTAAAACAGCAAGGAGTAACAAAACAGTAATGCTCATGCTCTCGTGATTTTTTAAGGTGGGTCGTGAAGACCGAGGAAATCCCCTGTGGTACTTTAAAGAGGCTTTGGGGCTGCCAGAGGAGCGCGGCGTCCATCTGCCCTACTTCTTCCATGCAGGAGAGACTGGTACGACACACGACACGTCAGACATCCAAATACTGTGCATTTCCATAGTTTGACTTGTGCCTGATTTTCCACCGTAACTTGGTAAAGTGCATGTATTCCACTTCCTGTGTAGATTCAGAGGGCACGGCAGTGGATCAGAACATGATGGACGCTCTGCTCTTCAACACGTCTCGGATCGGACACGGTTTTGCGATGCCGCGTCACCCAGTGGTCAAAGAGCTCGCCAGGAAGATGGATGTAGCAGTGGAGGTTTGCCCCATCTCTAATCAGGTAGCTTTCTATCCTCGATCAGGTCAGACTGGATGAACGATTATAGCCGAAACTCATGGCTACGTCTCAAATGATGAATGAGATTCTTATTACCATTCCCTAAAATTGGAATGTATTATCTACATTATATTAGGCTTTGCTGAAGTTTAATGACAGAACTGTTCTTCAGATTTGTTTCTGGTAAATACAGATTATCCCTGCTTTGTAGTTTATTTTAAGAAAAATAAGATTACGAAGAGTAACCTTTTTATTTTAAGCAAGTACACGAACATTTGCGCATGTTTTTGCACAGTAATGATTTAAAACTAAAGAAAGAAACGTCGGACAATAAAGACGTCTTGTCCGATTGACTGCGTTCGAAGTGGAACTCGGGCCAGTTTGATTTCTCCCTAATTATTCCTTTAATATTATTCCACAAGTTCAGTCATATGAATTCATACTCGCTGCAGCTGGACAGAGAGTTATTTATTTTTATTGTTGAATCAGATGATTTAATCTACGCAGTGCTGCAAGTCATCAGGACAGGAATGTGTAAAAAAAAAAAATCTGTGTTCTTTTTCACCCTCTCAGGTCCTGAAGCTGGTTTCAGACCTGCGAAACCATCCTGCGGCTGTACTAATGGCAGAGGGCTATCCCATGGTGATCAGCTCCGACGACCCGGCTCTGTTTGGAGCGTCTGGTCTCTCATACGACTTCTACCAGGCTTTCGTGGGCTTCGGTGGAATGAAATCCAATTTAGCCACGCTGAAAGAGCTCGTGTTAAACTCTCTGAGGTAACATCACTGTGCACACACACCCACACACACACACACACACACACACACACACACACACACACGTTTTGCAAGATTATTTGTATTACAGAACGCCAAAAAATCACCCATGCACTATATTAAAGTTAAAATAAAACGTTTAAGATCTCAGATATTTCAAAGCAAATTTGCTTCTTATTAATAACGCAGAGTTTTTAAAATTGTTCTTTCAACTGGACAATCAGAATTTTATTTGGTTTTCCTGTTCCCATATTTTTAATTCAAACGTTAACTTTGTTGCTCAAAACACTGTAATCAGTCTTATTAGTAGTATAAACATTTTGTTTCAGATATACAGTACTGGGCTTTATATATAGTATATATAGTATAGTTTTAGGCACCCTATTTTTTTTTTTTAGTACAAACTTTGTTATAGATTTTTTATTTTATGACTTCTACATTATCGAGTGAGTACAAAAACATTTTAGTTTTCTAGCACAAAATTAAATGTTACAGAAAAATGTTTGTATGTCAGTAAAGAAAGCAGCATATTACGTAAGAGACACTTTTCACACACAAAAAAAACCCCACAATGAAGGCTGCTGGGTTTCGCTGCAAAAATAAGAAGCGAGTGCGAAAGTCAAAGTGTCCAGAAGAACTGAGGCTGGTTCTGCAAGATGCTCAATAAAACTTACCAGCTCATTTCCTTATAAAACTGCACACATTGTACCGGAGACTACTATTTTTAATTTTTATTTTTTTGTCACACCAAATATTGACTTTGTTTCATTTACTACACAGTACTGTATATCTATAAAATAATTATAATATGGTTCTAGTTTTAAGCGCTTAGGTTTCAGATCATATGTAGAAAGATTTGAAATAATGTGTCTGAGATAATGACATCTAATGGTTTTATACAGCATCGAGAATGTTATTATGAAATGTGTATAAGGAGAAATGATAAGATTTTGATCATTCTAGTATAATTATTTAGCAATTAACAGCTAAAAAAATGTAATAACAAAAAAAGCCTCTAAAAACAATTTGGTATAAAATTAAATATATTAAATGTACTGCAGTGTATGTAGGTACACACTTAAAACACTTGGGGGTGTGCTGTTGTAGGAAAATAATCAACGACTGGGTGGTGTGAGGTCATTCCTTCTTCTCTTTCTTTTTTTAAAATTATTTTTGTATTTATTTATTTAATTTTTTTTTTTTCTTTCTAAAGTGTCCCCATTTACCTGGATGTAATTGTTCCTCTTCAGTTAAATTGGACAGTAACAGAAATGTAGACGCATTTGTATTGGACTGAACATCTGCTTCCAACAGAACAACTTCACTTTACTAACACAAATCACGATGTTTCAATGTGGCCCGTCCTGTTTTCCCTGGACATTTCAGCCTTTTCAGAATGTTGTGTATGTAATTTCAGTGTTAGAAAAGTTCTTCACCCAGGCTTTGTGATGGAATCTTTTTGTTTGCAGGTACAGCTCCTTGTCTCCCACCTTGAAGAACGAAGCCATTGCAGCTTTACTTGTGAAGTGGGACAAGTTTGTCTCTGAGACTTTGCTGTAAACTTGCTGGAGAAACTCTTCATTTTATCAAACTGCACTTCACTGTTGGTCCGTCCATCAGTACTGAGTTTACTGAAAGATGGACAATTCGAGGGTTTTGATGTATATTGACACATGCTTTTTTCTCTCTCTCTCTCTCTTCTTCTATCTATACTTTTTTCCACCTGGAGCGAAGTGTATGGCTCCATTAAGACTTCTGAGTGGATAGATCGCCCTCTGCTGGACAAATTCATTTATTGAACTCAAGCTGTGCCACATTTGACTCTCCACTACAAACATGAGGGCTTGAGGTCTTCATCTTGGGTGAATTTCGCTAGTGAGAAGAAAAGTGACAATAACCAAGCAGCTGTAATTTTATTTCAGAGCCTATGAAGCTAGTTTGAATGAATCTAGTTTTACTGACATACAGGTGAGGTCATACGTTTACACACGCCTTGCAGAATCTGCAAAATGTTAATAATTTAAGAAAAAAAAAAAAAAGAGAGATCTTAAAAATTGTACTTAAAAAAAAAAAAGATTTAGTACTGCCCTGAATAATGTTGAGAGACAATACATTATTATTTGTTTAACCTTAGGCTAAAAGAAAGTGTCAGGATAAGAAAGTCATCAAGAAATGTAAGAATTAAACTTGGTCAAATGTGCGGTTCTAGGAAAATGATCAACGATGGTGAGGTGTGATACTGTTACCACTTTAAAGTTGATTATTTTCCAATAACAGCATGTTCTGTAGTGTTTTTATTCCCTTTTATACCACAGCCATCTGACAATTCTAATTTATTAAAGAACTACATACATTTTATCCATTTATAGTTACATTTAATGTTGTGGAACATCCACAAAACAAGTTTGTTCTGGTTATCAGTTAACGTTATTAGCAGCTACAAACAGTCGTTTTTTTTCTCTCGATTGAAAGTAACAACACAAAGAATTTGCTTCTTGTCATGTTACTGAGAAACCAGAAAGCGTAAATCCCTGCTATCAGGACAATGAAAGTTACAACTCGACCTGTAACTGTTACGAAGTGCTGACACTGGAGACTCCTTCTGTAAATGTTACATAAACGTCTCCTCACAGAAAACTTTTATATACAGCAACGTTTATATGTTTCAGTTGTTAAATAACACTTTTAAAATTGATGCACTTTAAAGTGTTTAAGGTGCATTAATATTGTATGAACTGTGATTTGCAGCCGCACTACTATCAGAGCTGCTGTTATAGAAAATTAATCAACACCTTCTGACCAATCAGAATCAAGCATTCATGAGAACTTGTCATGGAGAAAACTACAGTTAACCAGATATCTTATCTGTGAAGGTTTAGATGTACATTTTACTTTTAATCACTTATTTATAGAACTCTTTTGTGTGTGTGTGTGTGTGTGTGTGTGTACATATATATTTGTTGCTTTTTATTAATTACTTATTCATAATAGATGATGATTTGTGAACGTTGTTACATGTGTAATCTCAGGGACACTGAAGAGACACCGAGTGCTTTAATCTGATCATTCACTCTCATTCTAATAATAAATGAAGTCATAGTGAGATCACATGGATTTGCTAGAATTAGCAAATGTCATCATTGTAGAAATGTAAACACCTCTGCAGTAAGTGTATTGGGATAACAATGAATGCTGTGTTTATGTAATGGTGGTTTAAAATGTTTGTGAAATTGTTTTCAATAGAAATATAGCTTTGCAGTGCAGAGTTTTTCATCTTAATCTCTATACACTGCATCTGCAGTGTGTGTGTGTGTGTGTGTGTGTGTGTGTGTGTGTGTGTGTGTGTGGGTGTGAGTGATTACCACAGACAAGAATTTCTACACGTTTCTGAAAACTTTTATCCAAAAGGTATAATCAAAGGGCTCAATAAATGTTTAAATTTATGCAGCCATGTAAAGCAATTTTCAAACTACAAAAGCATTAAACACTATCTGCCATATGTTTTTATATTATATTTTTTTGAGTAAGCAGCTTATTAGTTCTTTTCATAGAATGAAATGTGTTGGAAATTTGTTTGTATAAATCACATACATTACAGATTCAGTATAGTATATAAAAAACACTGGAGTATTCCTTTAACATATGATTTGACTGTTTGTCTTTGCCTAGATAAAACAAAAGTCTTCAATTTGCATTGTTTTATTTTAAGATAAATAATAAAAGTAAGACACAAATGCAGTAAACCTACCAGACCTAAGAAGACATTAAATAAGATACTGAAACCTGTTCACATCCTCAGGTCTCTTACTAGGGCTGTAGGACTCGAATCCGGTCTCAAGACCTTTTCTGCATTGACTTGGACACAGTCTTGGGCATTATTCTTGCTAAATATGATGTTGATCTTGATCAGAGTTTGTAAAAAATAATGTTTGAATTGTATTTTCTTTCATAAAAGCACAAGGTTTGACAGTAAGTAATTCCTTCTTCTAGAAAACAGCCTAATCATCGCTCAGTGCATGAATGGGTTTCGGTCTCGAGCTAGACTCTGTCTCGGTTTCATTTGGACTCAAACTCGTCCACCTTAAGACTCAAGCACTCACTTAAGACTCTTGAGTCATGACTTAATCTTGGCTAGTCCTGGTCTTGGACTTGACAATAGCAGTCTTCAATACAGCTCTATCTATTACATGATGTACATCACCATAAATAAGATCTGGCTATAAATCATGATATTGTACCAATTCAGATGTTGATAAAACGTTTCAATGGCCCTGCATGCCATTAATGCCATTAAGAACAAAAAAGTGCCAACTTACTTATAAATGATACATCCCAATACAGTTTACTGAAAGATGGACAATTCGAGGGTTTTGATGTATACTGACACATGCTTTTTTTTCTCCCTTCTTCTATCTATACTTTTTTCCACCTGGAGCGAAGTGTATGGCTCCATTAAGACTTCTGAGTGGATAGATCGCCCTCTGCTGGACAAATTCATTTATTGAACTCAAGCTGTGCCACATTTGACTCTCCACTACAACATGAGGGCTTGAGGTCTTCATCTTGGGTGAATTTTGCTAGTGAGAAGAAAAGTGACTGACAATAAGCACACAGCTGTAATTTTATTTCAGAGCCTATGAAGCTAGTTTGAATGAATCTAGTTTTACAAACATACAGGTGAGGTCATACGTTTACACACGCCTTGCAGAATCTGCACAATGTTAATAATTTAAAAAAAAACAAAAAAACAAAAAAACATGAGGGATCTTATAAATTGTATTTTTAAAAATATTTTATTTAGTACTGCCCTGAATAATGTTGAGAGACAATACATTATTATTTGTTTAACCTTAGGCTAAAAGAAAGTGTCAGGATAAGAAAGTCAAGAATTAAACTTGGTCAAATGTGGAAAATGAATTGATTGGAAAATGATCAACGACGGTGAGGTGTGATACTGTTACCACTTCAAAGTTGATTACTTTCCAATAACAGCATGTTCTGTAGTGGTTTTTATTCCCTTTTATACCACCGCCAAGGCAAGTCACATTTTGTGTTAAACAGGATCTTTATTTTATTTTATTTTGCAAGATGTCCTAATGATATTTAATGAGATTTCTATCTGCTGCACTTATTGAACTGGGAGAAGTAGCTCTCATCGGGGATGTTGGTGTAAACCTCCTTCTTCCTCCTGTGATGAAGACAAAACACAGCTCCTAAATTCACAGCACAGTCCAGCTGTGTAACTTGGTATCAATGTGCATTGCATGTAGCTATGAGTACGTATGTGTGATTAGTGGCAAGTTCCTTATGGGTATTGGCGGTTCTTACGCACAGATCTAGAACTTGTTCTATGCATGCTTTCATAAATGAGACTCCTGAATGCTAGTGCAGGGGGTGGAGCTTTCAGACAACATGATTTACAGGAAAATCAAGACTCATCCTGGACTGGTTGATCCACGTCATTTACTTTGTCTCCTGTTTACATCCTGCCACGAAGACCTGAGTTTTATTAAAGTTGGAAGCTGAGAGCAGAACTTCACCAAATATTACAAAAAGGCCTCTTGGTTGCTTCTCTGGCTAATGCTTTCTTTCCCCCCCCGTCACTGACATGTTCAAATATTTAAGATATTTTTTTCTGTGACCAAATCCTGATATTTTTCCTGGACTTGGTGTTCAAGATGTTGTTTGTTGTCTACCAAATTCTGGGTTCTTCCAGGTGCAGGTGTATTTACATTGACATCATGTGACACTTAACAACTAATTATGTGAATTCTGATGGCACCAGAACTAATTTAGGGGGGTGAATACTTATGCAAGCACTACTTATTTCTAAATAATTCTGCAAACTATATTGACACCCCCCAACTCATGGGTTATTTTATGTAGATTTGTGACATATACAGGTGCATCTCAATTAATTAGAATGTCGTGGAAAAGGTCATTTATTTCAGTAATTCAACTCAAATTGTGAAACTCGTGTATTAAATAAATTCAATGCACACAGACTGAAGTAGTTTAAGTCTTTGGTTCTTTTAATTGTGATGATTTTGGCTCACATTTAACAAAAACCCACCAATTCACTATCTCAACAAATTAGAATATTTCATAAGACCAATAAAAAAACATTTTTAGTGACTTGTTGGCCTTCTGGAAAGTATGTTCATTTACTGTACATGTACTCAATACTTGGTAGGGGCTCCTTTTGCTTTAATTATTGCCTCAATTCGGCGTGGCATGGAAGTGATCAGTTTGTGGCACTGCTGAGGTGGTATGGAAGCCCAGGTTTCTTTGACAGTGGCCTTCAGCTCATCTGCATTTTTTGGTCTCTTGCTTCTCATCTTCCTCTTGACAATACACCATAGATTCTCTATGGGGTTCAGGTCTGGTGAGTTTGCTGGCCAGTCAAGCACACCAACCACCATGGTCATTTAACCAACTTTTGGTGCTTTTGGCAGAGTGGGCAGGTGCCAAATCCTGCTGGAAAATGAAATCAGCATCTTCAAAAAACTGGTCAGCAGAAGGAAGCATGAAGTGCTCCAAAATTTCTTGGTAAACGGGTGCAGTGACTTTGGTTTTCAAAAAACACAATGGACCAACACCAGCAGATGACATTGCACCCCAAATCATCACAGACTGTGGAAACTTAACACTGAACTTCAAGCAACTTGAGCTATGAGCTTCTCCACCCTTCCTCCAGACTCTAGGACCTTGGTTTCCAAATGAAATACAAAACTTGCTCTCATCTGAAAAGAGGACTTTGGACCACTGGGCAACAGTCCAGTTCTTCTTCTCCTTAGCCCAGGTAAGACGTCTCTGACGTTGTCTGTGGTTCAGGAGTGGCTTAACAAGAGGAATACGACAACTGTAGCCAAATTCTTTGGCACGTCTGTGTGTGGTGGCTCTTGATGCCTTGACCCCAGCCTCAGTCCATTCCTTGTGAAGTTCACTCATTCAATTCTTGAATCGATTTTGCTTGACAATCCTCATGAGGCTGCGGTTCTCTCGGTTGGTTGTGCATCTTTTTCTTCCACACTTTTTCCTTCCACTCAACTTTTCTGTTAACATTCTTGGATCTTCCAGCCTTAGACATTGGTTAATGTACTAGATAGCAGATAATTTGTTGGCAGCTTACTGTGATAATGCTCGTAGCGTACCCTTTTTCTCCTTCCCTGAGGACAGAGGACATTGTTTACACAACATAGAACGTCCATGTTTCACTTTGGCTTGATACTTGTTACCTGTCCTACACCCTAAGCGGGCTCAGGTTGAGGGATGCCACCATCACTTGTCAGATTTGAAACTGGAGACAGACAACTGGGAACACACAACTGCAAAGCCCATCATTAAATGTGACATGTTCAGCCCATGCATTAGATACCAGCTCAAGGCCTGATAATTTAGAGTTGAGTTTTGAGTGATTACAAACCGATATGTTCGTGACGAAAAAAATATTTACTCTAGCTCTGTATGGTTTCTCCTTACCACCTACCTTCCTAAACATAATCTCTTCATATTCTTCCCTACTTACTGTGTCCCTCTGTAAGGAGTATGGTTACTCCGTTACCTCACTTACTTCTTATTTGCTTAAGCTTTACTTACTTATTTTCTTCAGTTATCTTTACCTTAAAACATCCATACAATTAACTCGCAGACAGGCTATTTCTCAGATTTTCTACTGTCTCTCTGTCCGTGTGAAACTCTCTGTAAGTCTCTTTTATCTCCAAATATAGGCCATTTTTTCCACACTGGAAGCTCCTGTCACCAAAACATATCCCTTATGTGTGTAAACATACTTGGCAATGCAGGCGCTGAATAGTAGTCTTAGGCTAATTCTCTATCTACTTATAGTCTAAAGAATCTTACTTAGAATTTAAAACTTTTGTCGAGGATTAAACAACAGCAAAATTGTGGATATTACTTGTCTCCCTATAGTTGATTCTTACAATTTTGATGCTGGCCCAGATTTTAAATGTCCCCCCACATTTCATGCTTCTAATCTCTGTAGCTTTTATACCTTACTCATGGTGTTTAGAGTATATTCATTCTATTAGACATGTAAAGAAAAATATTCAACCGATATTAAAACCCAAGTGGAAAGTAATCAGTTGTTGCAAAGAGAGAAGACCAGAATGATCTTTGAATGTAACAAAACCTACCTTTATTATTTAAGTAATTGTTCTTATTCCTTCCTTCTATTAAACATTATCTATGTAAAATATGGATATATTAAAAATATAAAATTGTATTTCTTGTAATACTTTGTTTTATTTCGTATCCATTCACTTTTTTACTTCTTATTTTAATGCACTTCGATAATCAAAGGAATAATACCTCTCTTCTATTCTCGTATATGCTTAATCTATCAAAGTGAGTTCTAGCCTATTTTCTACAAAAACATCCAAGCAGCCAAGATTAGCTGATTACCTTTTTTTCCTTATTAGGCCTTTCTTACTGTAGAAAGAGTCTGTTATTTTAAAGCTATTTGTACACTATCCTGATATGTTCAAATCCCATCTGTGCTAACAGTAATCCCTAATAATTCAAGACGCATATGAGGTTGAGATCTAGACGCTTTTATCCCACTAATGGTATTTTAAACCATCTATTAAATTTATGTTCTTTACTGTGTATAATATGTATGTATATTCATCTAGTCTAATATATTATTTATCATCTATGAGATTGACAATTAGCTTCATTTGGGGAGCTTTGTGCCAAGCATAAACATCACTTTATAAATGTATCTATTTCACTTAAACTGTATTTGATCAAATCAAAAAGATGTCCCTTTTGAACGTATACCGGGTTTATCACTGCGTCATTATCCGCAAAAATTAACTTTCTAAATGAACTAAACCCAAATATTTGAAAATTATTTGCAGATCCTCATATTTTACTCATTGTATTGCATTCAACTCTAATAACCACTACACCATAATCACATATATTTCTCTCTCATACACAGATAAAACACACACACACACGGTCACCCTGTCTCCAAAGCTAATTTCTCTTTCTGGGTCACATTGGAGACAACCAACCTACCAAACCCTGAAATATTTTCCTAATATATCGCTAATTTTCATCTAAAATGCCCATTCTCACACATCTCTCTGCGTTCCACACACACAATCGCACCCAAGGACACATACACACAGGATCCTTCTGTATAAGACACACACACACTGACAGGCCTGTCGTTTCCACACATACACACAGAAATACAGGTCAAGAGGCACGAGGCATTTTGCATACAAATTCCCCAGCTTTAGGCCTTTTTTGATTGTTCCATGATGGTTTAGGAGGACGTATGTCCAATGAGATACAACCAACCATATAACAGTCTCAAGTCTACACAATCAGTCCCGGGACAAACGCTTTAGACAAAAGGTCTGGGTCTACATTACAATGGAAATACTTAAGCAAACATAATGCTGGCTGCTCTGTAGCTTTTCAACACATTTTCCTCTTACATAGGTATCTTCTGTCTTACACTTACACAAAAATATCTCACGTCTTTATCCCAATGCAAAGGTTTTAATTCATACCTTCATGCACACACATATACAGTTAATTTATACCATTACTGGCCGGCCGGACAATCCACCTGTCTCTCACAGGACTTTTCCTGTTATCTTCTTAAATCCGTTTCACACACATAATAATACACACATTATACTATTACAACTGTTTCACCAAATCTTGTCACTTTATCTTCCGGTCACCCACCGGAGGCACTCCTTAAATATCTTTTACTTCTCCCATCCACTTGTTTCTCCCGAGGCTTTTCCCAATTAAAATTTTCTCTACGTTAGCCTCTGGGTGCACTGGGGACCAGAGACCATTCCCCCCGCCACAGGGGACTCACTCCCCAGTCCCAGGCCGCAGAATAACTAATGCAGAACTTTGAATATCAAACAGGCGTCTGCTTACCTTTTCCTATATGGCGCCGGTACCTGCAGTCAACAGGACGGCAAAGAAGCCCCCCAGCCCGGGGGATCAGACCCCAAGCTTCACCCAGGTCCCTGTTCGGGCGCCAATAATGTGGCATTTTCCTGCCACTGGATATACCATAGCCTCTACACAAACACTCCAAATTCAATAAAAAATAATACTCACAACATAGTGGATGAGAGAAGCAAAAATCAGATTTACTGCCCAAAAATATCAGTCAACATGAGATCAGTTCAAATGAGACGTCCCAGAAGTGATCCCATCTACCCTGAGTTTGGTCTCTATTTATACTCTTTTCCCCCAATTCATATAAAACAATTTCCCATTATGTTTGGTTTTCAGAAAATGCAGCTACCATTAGCTTCAGAAATCCAGGTTTTTCACCCACCAGTACATCCAGGTTTTTCAAGGTTAGACGAAAAAAAAACCCACACTCTCTCCTCTGCTCTCCTCCTTCTTTCCTTCTTGCCCCGCCCCCTATAAAAGACCTCCGTGGCCCAATTTACCAAAATGTCTCCCAGCAGTCTAGACAAGCAAACCTTTCTCTGCGTTCTCTCTTTGGTTCTCATATTAAACTGTTAGTCTTCGCTTCAATTTTATCTCTTTACTTGGGTAAGTGTTGTTTTTATGTATTACAGATTCTGTGCATGATTTTAACATGTTTTTTGTGTTTTACACACTACTTAAAGCTCTATTATAATCTTGAGATTACACATATTTGCTAGGATTGTAAGACTATATAGACTGTAAGACTGCTATAGGATTATAGTAGGACTATAGTGCTTTTTGCCTTTGTATATATTTATTTACAATACATATAATATAATGTAATATAATATAATATAATATAACATGTGTTGTTTTCCCTCGTTTTCCTAGCCTCTCATGGACATGCGTTATCTGCAGTTGTTATGGCTTTACCTCGACATGTCCCGAGAGCTCCTCAGCCATGCACAACACCGCACGGCAAAGGGCCCGTCTTTATATTATTCTACTCCTTAATGAACTACACTACGTGTTTACCTGGTCTTCTGTGTTTATTATGTATATTTTATGCAAATTAATTCCCACATCGACCCGAAGACCGTCAGTAAAGCCAAAGCAACTCTTTTGAGACAGCAGAATTTCTCTGGCAATGATGTCCAACATGTGAAAATGCAAGATCCTTGATTGTGCCCTGCTGTGGTTTCCAACTCTTTGCGCAGTTCTGCAAATTTTGTCGTCCACAGTGCTGAACTCTTGAACTCTTGAATTAGCTGCATTCCCATGTCCCGTGTATCCATCCACTCTATCAGAGATTCATCGAATTCGTGTCCATCGAAGCTTTCAGGCTTAATCAAAAAAAAGAGAGCACATTTCCTCGAGAAGGGACTGGAACTGTCGGTGCGTGAGGGAAGATCGCTTAACTATGGAATTAACAATCTTCACCACTGTAGCCATAACTTCATTAAGATCTGAATTTGACATTTTTGCACAGAGGTTTTCTTGGTGTATTATGCAGTGTAGTTTCATTATGGGGTGACCCACTTTTTCCTCAATTAGTTTGACGGCTCCTTTCTGCTTGCCGACCATGGCGGGAGCTCCATCTGTCGTTATTGCGAAAATGTTTCCGACGTCGACCCCTCTCTCCTCAAGACGCTCAATGAAGGCTTTGGCAGTGTCTTCACCTTTTGTTGTGTCAGTCATTGGCTTTAGGCAACAGAGTTCCTCTCTTACATTCGAATCACAATATTTTGCCATGACTGCCGAACGGGGTGTGTCATTTATGTCCACGCTCTCATCAAGCGCAACACTAAATACCATTGCATCTTTCAATCCAGCTGTTTGCTGCTCGCTGACATTTTCTGCCATTTCTTCTATGCGTCGCTGAACAGTTCTGGCTGACATGGGAATATCTTTAATTCTAGATTTGATAGTCTCTTTGTTATGTAAGCCATCAAATAAAACATCTGCGCTAGAGAGGAAAGCATCCTTAATGTATTCTCCGTCGGTGAACGGCTTTCCATGTTTCGCAATGCAATGAGCAATTCGGTAACTTGCTTCAGTGGCATTATTTTTAGGTCTAACAAAAACATGGAGAGTGCTGGTTTGCTTTTCATGATTGGACACAGCGCGTCTGATGGACTCTTAACACTGGATGTGCGGCACACGACATTTTCTAAACATAAAGTGCATACGGCGCGATCTTTCTGAAAAATGGAGCCATATTCTTCTCTCCCAGAGGGCTGAAATAACCGAACATCAATTTTTGCCTCCTTTTGCGTCTCCATTTGTCAACCTCGCCTGAAGTTCAGACCACGGTGAGCGCAAACTGCACGATCCCTGACACGTGATGTCTACAGCGCAGTGACAACTATAACTAAACAAGTAAACTTGATTATGATTATGGATTAATAGGTAACTTTTCATGCTAATACCACCAGGACTTGAACATTTTTTAAATAAAAAAAATAATATTACTTTTATAATAAATATAACATTCATCTGCATGTGCTTGGCGTGCTGTTGATTTTCCCTCAGTGTGCCAATAGTGGCACGCGTGCCTAAGGTTGCCGACCCCTGATATATGGTATACTATAATACAGTATAGCATGGCACAGCACTGTACAAGTATAGTACAATATAAACAAATAAATAAAAACTAGATAGGTCAATTTTGAGGACAAAGTTTGATGTTGGCTTGACAAAGCCAGTCTGAAGGTTTAAAATAATTATCAGTTTGAAATGTGAAGGTAATGTGCCGTCTTAGGAAAGAAAGAGAGACTGATAGATAGGGTGCCAATACTTGTAGAGTCGATTAGATAGATCAATAGATAGATAGCCAATACTTCTAGAGTTGGATAGATTGGTTGGATAGATGTGGTGAGTTATGTAGCTTGAAAAGCTCTGGGAGGAGTAGCGTTTAGAAATTTTGGGTAATAATAAAAATGTATGGTAATAATAATAATAATAATAATAATAATAATAATAATAATAATAATAATAACTAGATTTGACATTTTCTGAAGAAAATGTGAGGGGTGCTTGCCTGTGCAAAATTCGACACTTACATTACTGCATTACTGTACACTGAGTTGAGGATATTGTCATCCCCCATAATGCAATTCTCCTCACTAAGCCGATCGTTTTGAGGTATGACATGGCTGCAGTAGTTTGGTGATTAGTTTATGCCTCTTTCGCTCCTCTAGACTCATCTTACATTACTGCGGGTTGGGAATTCCGATGGGTAATTCCATGCGACGTGCACGTGGGATCAATTCCCAATTGAAAAACACTTGGACAGGTCATTCATGTCTCTGTCACCGACGGTGTGGGAGTTGGGGGGGGGTCCACATTTTCCTACCATTTTCAATGGAGCCGGAATAATGCCATTTTCCAAATATTTACGGAGAAAATTCTGTACTAAATTCTGTCTACTCCATAAGACATGTGAGAGGACATGTGATACGAGCATGTCAGCCGAACCACGTCCGAGTTGTGACACCTGTGTTTTATTCACCATTCATTCTCTATGGGCCAAAAACGTGTGATTTTTTTGTCTGAGGTTCAAACATCGTAAGTTGGATCGTTAAAAGTCATAGCACACCTCTCCTCAATAAGCCGGTGGACTTGAGCCCTCATTCATGCGTTGTTTGATCTGTCTAGTTCTAGTAGGCTGTTGTTTTATGTTTCCTTTTCTTGTATTCTGTCAGGTTATGCAGGTAGAGACGGATGCAAGTGCAGATAGGGAGAGTGGAACGTTTAATTACATACAAACCGCAAACATGTGGCAAAGTACGAGAAAAGGAAACATAAACCAACAGCGAGCATGACATGAAACAACTAGACAGGTCAAACCACGCAAGACAATGAGTGCTGTACAAACCGTGACTTAAATACCCGTGTTAATGAGCCAATAACGTGACTCGGGTGAAACAAGACATGTGACTAGGTGCAGTGACTGATGGGAATCGTAGTCCTTCTCCGGTATTTACATGACAATTGGTCTGAGGAAACGGTCAATCCTCTGGGTTTGTCATTTTACAGCATCATACCGAGTTTGTGAAAATATCAGTTTAAATGTTGCTTGTTGATGTAATAATTGCTCCGTGTCGAACACATACATAGAAAATGATGTCGCTTTGTCACTTGCTTTTGTGATAGTGCTCAGTATTTCTGTTCAGACCTGATGTTATTCCTGTACTTCTGGTCCTACAGTTCAATGACTGCATGTCCAGCCACCTCCTGTCACTGGACCTCACTCCGTACCCCCTAAACGACGAGAACGGCAAAGAGCGAGAGATGGACGTGATGTAAATTATTACATAATAATTTATAATTTATAATATTATTTATAATTATTATTTATAATTATTATTATTACATAATAATTTATAATAACTGTTCTGTTATTACATTTAAAAAATGCAGTATTCAACTACTGAAGTTTAGATTTGAATTTCTTCCTGTTAAAAAAAATTCTATCAATTTTCTGTTTAAAATGGCAGATTTCATGCCCTAATTTATGAGCACTTCAAGTTACTGTAATATTTGATGGATGTTTTTATATCGAGTAACTGTTGTTAAGTGAACATTTGAGTAATCAAAGAATATTTCTCTGATCTGATGATGTTCAGTGTTTAACTGATGTTTAAGGGTTTTAATTTAAATAAATGTGAGAATTATTCACAGTATGTTGATCAGGCTACACATGGTCTCTTCAGACCTCATTAGTGTTGCTGTAGCACTATTCTAACCTCTCACTCTGTCACTAAATCTCTTCCCCTCATACAGTACTCATCCTCCTTTTTCTATGACGCATGACACAGTTCTGGGCAGGGGATTAGGAAGAGAATGATCAGCTCATACTTTCTTTTTATTTAACATTCGTAGAATTGTCATCGCTTGGTCCACTGTCTCTTTATTGTATTATTTAAACAGCCACTTTTCATCAGCTTTGAAGTACTTATTTGTTTTATTGTGGATTTATAGTATTTGATCCCCTGCTGATTTTGTACGTTTGCCCACTGACAAAGAAATGATCAGTCTATAATTTTAATGGTAGGTGTATTTTAACAGTAAGAGACAGAATAACAACAAAAAAATCCAGAAAAACGCATTTCAAAAAAGTTATAAATTGATTTGCATTTTAATGAGTGAAATAAGTATTTGATCCTCTATCAATCAGCAAGATTTCTGGCTCCCAGGTGTCTTTTACACAGGTAACTTTATTTCCATTAGCTGTAAGCCGTAATCATCAAGATTAAATAAAAAAAAAAAAAAGGCTTGAAATATTTCACTTTGTGTAATGAATCTAGAATATATGAAAGTTCCACTTTTTGAATTAAATTACAGGGGGAAAATTTAATTTAAAAAAAAAAAAAAAAAAAATTTCCACGATATTCAAATTTTTTTAGATGCGCCAGTACAAACAAAGTGCTAACACTGGAGACTCCTTCCAAAAATGTTAAATAAACTTTTCAACAATTGCACACATTTTTTAAATTAGTTAATTTGAAATGTCCACCATACAAGTCCCTGTGAATGAGCTGTTACTATAGAAACGCTAATGTACTATAGCAAGCGCATTAATATAAACCTGAGATTTGCCTTGCAGTACCGAAAGTACTGACAGCTGCTGTTATAGAAAATTAATCAACATCTTCTGACCAGTCAGTGTCCCCACACACACACACACACACACACACACACACACACACTTTGTCTTCTTTCTCAGACTAGACTGTTAATGTTGTGCTGAACTTGCAGTCTGCTCCCTTTTCCTGCTCAGATCTGCACTAAACTGACTCATTTGTTCATTCTTTCCTTAATCCTAATTAAGGAAAATTATTCCTAAATTAATCGTACTGTGACATACTGAAGCAGAGCATGATCCCCTCCCTAAGGAAACTGGGCCGCAGGGCAGTATTCCAACATGATAACGACCCCAAACACACCTCCAA
The DNA here is from genome assembly GCA_023630585.1 of Cranoglanis bouderius. Classification (NCBI taxonomy): domain Eukaryota; kingdom Metazoa; phylum Chordata; class Actinopteri; order Siluriformes; family Cranoglanididae; genus Cranoglanis; species Cranoglanis bouderius. Next base: position 3,950,379 of record CM042561.1, read on the forward strand.
GACGACCACTGCCTTGCTAAAGAAGCTGAGGGTAAAGGTGATGGACTGGCCAAGCATGTCTCCAGACCTACACCCTATTGAGCATCTGTGGGGCATCCTCAAACGGAAGGTGGAGGAGCGCAAGGTCTCTAACATCCACCAGCTCTGTGATGTCGTCATGGAGGAGTGGAAGAGGTCTCCAGTGGCAACCTGTGAAGCTCTGGTGAACTCCATGCCCAACAGGGTTAAGGCAGTGCTGGAAAATGATGGTGGCCACATAAAATATTGACACTTTGGGCCCAATTTGGACATTTTCACTTACGGGTGTACTCACTTTTGTCGAGTTATTTTGAGGGGACAGCAAATTTACACTGTTATACAAGCTGTACACTCACTACTTGACATTGTAGCAAAGTGTCTTTTCGTCAGTGTTGTCCCATGAAAAGATATAATAAAATATTTGCACAAATGTGAGGGGTGTACTCACTTTTGTGAGATACTGTATGTAGCCATCTCTGTCTGAATTTGAACCCTACTGAAAACCTGCGGTCGGAACCAAAGAGCAAAAAATGCAGGAGCTTGAAATGTTTCACATGGAACAGGATGAAAGGTCTCTACAAATCAACTTTGACGAAGGGGTGCCAATACATTTGAATACGACTTTTTTGGTGTGTGGGTTGCCAGTACTTTTGAGACAAGCATTTCGGAGAGAAGTGGTACTACTTGTTTAACAATAAAACTATACAGCATCCACAATAAAAATGAATGAATTAATGAATAAAACTCTAACCTTGACAATTTTTTTTACACCAACCGTTTTCAGCGTAACAGCAGAACTGTGGAGACACAATTCCGACGAGAACAGGTTTCTATGAAACACCACAGTTCAGGTGCACGAGGCAGACTTTGGAAAAGTGCGGTAAAGTTAGTTTTATATTTGACATTCGCGACAACACCCATTAAATTTAACTATTTGATAGTATGACATCACAACAAATATGAAATGTTAAAAAAATATCCCATGCATAACACAAAGCAAAAAGACTCATTACACATCTGTTCATGTGACATCAACTTACAAACAGTGGTGTAAAGTGACAAAGTATTTTACTATTAAAGTCACATTGTGGTAACAAGTACGGCCATAAAAATGTGATAAAGGGAATGTTAAAAAAAAAAAATATATATATATATATATATATATATATATATATATATATATATATATATATATATATATGTGTGTGTGTGTGTCTGTATATATGTATATGTATATATATGTGTGTGTGTGTATCTCTCTCTCTCTCTCTCTCTCTCTCTCTCTCTCTCTCTATATATATATATATATATATATATATATATATATATATATATATATATATATATATATATATATATATATATATTTAAAATGTAAATGTTTCAATATACTGAACATTTACTCCCAAAAACAAGCCTTGTGCTATATGAAGAATAATATTCTGAGTGTTTTGCAGATGGTTTCATGTCTCTAGATCATACGGTCATTGAGTTTAAAGAAATTAAAATATTACAAACATTTACACTACTATATTTATTTGAAAACATATTGAATGTAAATTCCACAAACAGAGCCTTGTGTCCTGAAAGGGATATTTTTTATATATTAAATATTTATATATTAGATATTATTTGTTGTGATGTCATAATATCAAATGGTTAAACTGTTTGATTTATAGGGCTAATAAAATTGATATGAAGAAAAAAAAAAGTTAATTCAGCTTTGTGCTAGACAAAGAAAACCTATTCATGCATTTCCAAGTTGGTTTGGCTTGAAAATGTTATAGGCACGGAGAGTTTAATGGCTGTTGTCGCGAATGTCAAATGAATGTCAGATATAAAACTAGCTTAACAGCACTGCGTGAGTGGATTGATTTTAAAATTGCACTGAACATTTTTTTTTTTTTTTTTTTTTTTTTTTTGAATCCTCATGACACCATGCGTCTCTGCGGAACTGGAATAGAATGTTCCGGTAAAAGTTCTGAAAAACTCTGTAAGAGCTCTGGAAAAACGCAGAGGGTCATTCTTTCACTGATCTTCATACTGACAAGCTGTTTATCAGACGTGTTAAGGTTAAGGTTAAGGTGATACAATGCTATCTTTCAAGAGTTTAGCAGGACTTGCAGCATGTACAGCTGGAGCTGTAGCCATGGCTGCTGGTGTTTATGTTCATAAGCATGGAGTTGTGAAGCGGAGTACGGAGGCCTTCGAAGACACACTTATCGACGAAGGTAAGGTTATTTCCATTTTTATTAAGTACTTCTCGGTCCTGGTGTGACCATGCACTGTTAAATGTAATTTAAACAAAGGGTTTTCAGTCAGGAATGTAGCTAGACCTTTTAGGTTACAATTTGGTTTGACAATTTTTGGTCAGACCAAATATTGTGCTTTATTGTGCTGGCAGTCTAGTGTGAGGCGAAATACTAATCAGCATCCATAGAAAATTACATAATGACATTGTCTACCCCTATTAATAATAATAATAATAATAAAAAACTCTGATGAACGCCTGCTTACATAATATTTTTGCTTTTTCATTTAGACCCAGTGCAGATTGACTCTTCAGGCTTTCTGCATTCTTCTGATGGATACAAGGACATGCTGATGGACAGGGCCAACCCTGAGGTACTCCTCAAACCTCAATCACATTCATTTACCAGCCAGTGTCTAAACGTGTGTGTAAAAGTAAAGAAAGCCTACAACATCTTTGAACTTTCAGGGGTCTCTGGCCAAGGCTGAGGAGAAGGATGAGAAAGATGAGGTGTCCGGTGTTCGGCTGAACAGCGAGAAGCTCTATGTGCTGAACCTGGAGGACAAAGTGATGGAGCTGGAGAAGTTGCTCTCTGAGGTTCAAAGAGAGTCCGAGATAAAAAGCAAGGTGAGTGAGAAAAGCCTCATGTTAAACATATCTTCTCGAATGAATATGACTACCAATACAACTGAGAAAAAAAAAAATCTCTTAAAACCTTAAAACCTTAAAACTATCCAAGAGACAGAATACACACTCTGACCAGAGAGTGTTAAGTTTTGATTATATACTGGGTGTCATTAAGAAAGTTTCTGACCTGTCTTTCAGGAATGTGAGCAAGAGCGACAGGCTCACAGAGTCTTGAAGGAGAAGTACGATGAGATGAAGGAGCTGGTAAAGATGAATGAGGTCAGCTCTTTTATGATCATATACTGAATATTAATACATTTATTTGATATGTATAACAAAAATTCACTTCACTATTTTTTTTTACAAATGAAATCAATGTGGCCCCTTTAGCACTAAAGTTTGACCCTGTTCTGTCTTTCATATCTATTCCAAATCAGGGGACTCTTGTTTATAGTGGAAAATAATAGCTACCTGATAATATTTGATCAGATTTACTTTAGTGTTTGGGTTTCTTACATTCCAGAAAGATCAGAAAAGATCGCTGGAAACCGTCAAGGTTTCATAAAGACAACAACTCCAAACATGCCTCCAAAATAACTCAAGAAGGCCTTGCATGGCCTGGCCAATGTACTGACTTGAATCCTGCTGAAAAATTATGGGGATATTAAAATTACAAGTCTATCAGAGGGACACTCATAACTTTGGGGATTTGAGGATTATATGCTGAGAGGAATGGACCAAAATTGAACCATAATCCTGCATGAAGTTATTAGTAGTTCTTACTGTATATGTCCCGAAGTTGTAATTGCTAACAATGGCTTTGCAACAAAGTATTAATGTTGGTAATTTGTGTTGTCTGAAAACCTTTTATCAATTTCATGCACTCAGGATGCTCTGGAGCTTGAGAACTCCAACCTGAAGGACCAAGTGAAAACACTGAAAGGCACAGGGGAGAACTTGGAGGGACAACTCCATGAGAATCAACGCATGCATGAAGAGAAATTGAAGGTAAGTGAGAAAAGCTTTAATAACAATTTATTTAGTAACATTGCAGTTTTATTTATACCACAGCATCTGTTTACTATGCATTTTCAAAAAAAAAAAAAAAAAAAGTGAAATGGCCCGTTGCAGATGTGAACATTAAACCCTCACATGGCTGTGTTTTAGGAGCTGGAGGAAGAACAACAGCGTTACAGGGTCCTTTGGTCCTACTACGAAGACATTAAGGTAAGCTTTTCTTTTCATTAAGCCACGACTGCTATTGTGTGTGGAAGAATATTTTTGTAGAAGTAAATAAAGCTGATGACATTTTTTGTTGAACTTCCAGTCTTCTCTGACTGAAGCTGAGGAGAGAGAAATGATTGCTGTAGCTTCCAGCGCTCAGCTGGAGAACCAGATCTCCAACCTGAAGGACGAAGTAAAAACACTGCATTGCTTATGTGAGAAGTTGGAGTTACAACTCGATGACACTCGCCGCATGCATGAAAAGAAATTAAGGGTAAGGGTAAAAAGAGACTTTTTCAGTCGTATGGTCAAAAGATGGAAAAAAAACAAACCTGCACACTAAAAACAACTCTCCACAAATGATATGTTAACAACCACAGCAACACTGCTGCAAGCATTTCTACATTTTCATCACCTGCACAGTGTTTGTGCTCACAGTATGTCTGCACACGTGTGTTTCTTCATGCTTGTTTAGCAACACTTTTTCCATCGTACATATCCCCAAATTTTTTGTTGGTCATCAAAAGTATCTCAACATGTGTGTAAAAAGTAAATAAAGCCTACAACATTTTGGATGGTGAATTTTCACACTTTAACCAGACAGTGTAACATTTTGATCAACTGTGTATTGAAAAAAAAGTGAAATGGCCCATTGCAGATGTGAACATTGAGCACTAACATGGCTGTGTTTTAGGAGCAGGAGCAAGAGCAACAGCGTGACGGCATCCTTTGGTACAAGTGCGAAGAGGCTAACGTAAGCTCTTCTCCTCTTACAATCCTGCAGAAAGTTGATTACTTCTTAGTGTATAAGTTTCATGGCTGTAATTGCTAACAATGGCTTTGCAACAAAGTATTAATTTTGGTAATTTGTGGTGTCTGAAAACCTTTTATCAATTTCATCCACTCAGGATGCTCTGGAGCTCGAGAACTCCAACCTGAAGAACCAAGTGAAAACACTGAAAGGCACAGTGGAGAACTTGGAGGGACAACTCCTTGAGAATCAACGCATGCATAAAGAGAAATTGAAGGTAACTGAGAAAAGCTTTAATAACAATTTAGAGGTGCACATAAAAAGAATCTCTTACAATTGTATGGCCAAAAGTAAAAAAAAAAAAAAAAAAACCTGCACACTAAAAACAACGCTCCAAATGATATGTAAACAACCACCAGTATGTCTGCACACGTGTGTTTCTTCATGCTTGTTTAGCAACACTTTGTCCATCGTATATATCCCCAAACTTTTTGTTGGTCGTCAAAAGTATCTGAACATGTGTGTAAAAAGTAAATAAAGCCTACAACATTTTGGATGGTGAACTTTCAGGGTAAGGAGTCAGAACTGAAAAACCTGGAGCTCGAAAGGGGGAATCTGGATGAGATGCTCTTTGAGTTAGTCCGAGAATCTGAGATGAAAAGCAGGGTGAGTGAGAAAAACCTCACTGTATCTGTTTACAACTATGCATTTTCCAAAAAAGAATGTGAACATTAAACACTCACATGGCTGTGTTTTAGGAGCCGGAGCAAGAAGCTTTTCTTTTCATTAAGTCACAACTGCTTTTGTGTGTGGAAGAATATTTTTGTAGAAATAAATAAAGGTGACAACATTTTTTTTGTTGAACTTTCAGTCCTCTATCGCTGAAGCTGAGAAGAGAAATAAGATTGCTCTAGAGTCCAATGCTCAGCTGGAGCTTGAGAACTCCAACCTGAAGGACCAAGTGAAAACACTGAAAGGCACAGTGGAGAACTTGGAAGGACAACTCCATGAGAATCAACGCATGCATGAAGAGAAATTGAAGGTAAGTGAGAAAAGCTTTAATAACAATTTATTTAGTAACATTGCAGTTTTATTTATACCACAGCATCTGTTTACTATGCATTTTCAAAAAAAAAAAAAAAAAAAAAGTGAAATGGCCCATTGCAGATGTGAACATTAAACCCTCACATGGCTGTGTTTTAGGAGCTGGAGGAAGAACAACAGCGTTACAGGGTCCTTTGGTCCTACTACGAAGACATTAAGGTAAGCTTTTCTTTTCATTAAGCCACGACTGCTATTGTGTGTGGAAGAATATTTTTGTAGAAGTAAATAAAGCTGATGACATTTTTTGTTGAACTTCCAGTCTTCTCTGACTGAAGCTGAGGAGAGAGAAATGATTGCTGTAGCTTCCAGCGCTCAGCTGGAGAACCAGATCTCCAACCTGAAGGACGAAGTAAAAACACTGCATTGCTTATGTGAGAAGTTGGAGTTACAACTCGATGACACTCGCCGCATGCATGAAAAGAAATTAAGGGTAAGGGTAAAAAGAGACTTTTTCAGTCGTATGGTCAAAAGTTGAAAAAAAAAACAAACCTGCACACTAAAAACAACTCTCCACAAATGATATGTTAACAACCACAGCAACACTGCTGCAAGCATTTCTACATTTTCATCACCTGCACAGTGTTTGTGCTCACAGTATGTCTGCACACGTGTGTTTCTTCATGCTTGTTTAGCAACACTTTTTCCATCGTACATATCCCCAAATTTTTTGTTGGTCATCAAAAGTATCTCAACATGTGTGTAAAAAGTAAATAAAGCCTACAACATTTTGGATGGTGAATTTTCACAACTTTAACCAGACAGTGTAACATTTTGATCAACTGTGTATTGAAAAAAAAGTGAAATGGCCCATTCTTAGTGTATAAGTTTCATGGCTGTAATTGCTAACAATGGCTTTGCAACAAAGTATTAATATTGGTAATTTGTGGTGTCTGATAACCTTTTATCAATTTCATCCACTCAGGATGCTCTGGAGCTCGAGAACTCCAACCTGAAGAACCAAGTGAAAACACTGAAAGGCACAGTGGAGAACTTGGAGGGACAACTCCATGAGACTCAACGCATGCATGAAGAGAAATTGAAGGTAAGTGAGAAAAGCTTTAATAACAATTTAGAGGTGCACATAAAAAGAATCTCTTACAATTGTATGGCCAAAAGTAAAAAAAACCAAAAAAAAAACCTGCACACTAAAAACAACTCTCCAAATGACATGTTAAGAACCACAGTAACACTGCTGCAACCTTTTCAACATTTTCATCACCAGCAAAGTGTTTGTGCTCACAGTATGTCTGCACACGTGTGTTTCTTCATGCTTGTTTAGTAACACTTTGTCCATCGTACATATCCCCAAATTTTTTGTTGGTCGTCAAAAGTGTCTGAACATGTGTGTAAAAAGTAAATAAAGCCTACAACATTTTGGATGGTGAACTTTCAGGGTAAGGAGTCAGAACTGAAAAACCTGGAGCTCGAAAGGGGGAATCTGGATGAGATGCTCTTTGAGTTAGTCCGAGAATCTGAGATGAAAAGCAGGGTGAGTGAGAAAAACCTCACTGTATCTGTTTACAACTATGCATTTTCCAAAAAAGAATGTGAACATTAAACACTCACATGGCTGTGTTTTAGGAGCCGGAGCAAGAAGCTTTTCTTTTCATTAAGCCACGACTGCTTTTGTGTGTGGAAGAATATTTTTGTAGAAATAAATAAAGCTGACAACATTTTTTTGTTGAACTTTCAGTCCTCTATCGCTGAAGCTGAGAAGAGAAATAAGATTACTCTAGAGTCCAACGCTCAGCTGGAGCACGAGAACTCCATCCTGATGGAGCAGCTAAAAACACTGCAGTGCTCATTGAAGAAGTTTGAGGAACAACTCTGTGAGGTCAATTTATTGAAGGTAATTGAGAAAAGCCTTGCATTAATATGTACTTTTCACCTATCATGTAAACATGAACAGAGTGTGCCGGGGCATATTAGAGGAGAATTTAACCTCATCAGCCAATAAACTGAACCTGGGGAGGATGTTTCTACATGACATTGACCTCAAACAGGTAACCAAAATAACTCAAGAGGGTTCAGCCTATCTACTCACTTGAATCCCACTGAAAATGTAATGAATTGAAGATGAATTGCCTAGAGGAATTGGACAAAACTGAACCACAATCCTGCAGAAAGCTGATCAGTTTTCACTGTATATGTCTCAAAGCTGCTTAGTGTATAAGTTTCATGGCTGCAATTGCTAACAACGGCTTTGCAACAGAGTATTAATGTTGGTAATTTGTGGTGTCTGAAAACCTTTTATCAATTTCATGCACTCAGGATACTCTGGAGCTCGAGAACTCCAACCTGAAGGACCAAGTGAAAACACTGAAAGGCACAGTGGAGAACTTGGAGGGGCAACTCCATGCGACCCAAATGATTTGTGAAGAGACACTGAACGTAAGTGAGAAAAGCCTTAATAACAATTTAGAGGTACACATAAAAAGAGATGTTTACAATCATATGGCCATAATACCCCATGGTTGCCTTCTAGGAGTGGGAAAGAGAGGAGTAAATACGTAATGTTGTGGATTTTAAACATTCATTTTGAAATCCAGAATTGGGTTTCCACTCATTGTTTCTCACTTGAGCTCATAATTGATCTCAGCCAGTTGACTTGTGGAGCTTTCTTAGCAAGCTTTATATCTAATATGACTGAGTAAGCTCGCTAATTGTCTTTCTAAACAAAAATATTTATTCCAAATCATGGAACTCTTGTTCATAGTATAAAAGAATAGCCACCTGATAATATTTTATCATATTACTTTAGTGTTTGGGTTTCTTACATTACAGAAAGATCAGAAAAGATCAACGGACACACTCCCATAATCTACTACAAGCCACAAACCACTGACCAAAAAAATTGTGCACCTTTGATTCATATCTGCATTTGTATCTGACTTTGCATCTGTTCATTCTTAATAATTCATTTATATTCCATCTTTGGTTCATTTATATTCCATCTGTTGGTTGGTGAACTACCAGGGCTCTCTGGTGGAAGCTCAGGAGAATGCTCAGAATGCTCTGAACTCCATTGCTCAGCTAGAGAATGAGTTCACCCTGATGAAACGATTGAGAAGTCTGCAAGGCTCAGAAGAGGACTTTGTGCTACAGAGCTCTAGATCGCGTAGGATGTCACAAGACTCTTAAGGTAAATGAGAAAACTCTCCATTAAGCCATATTTTTTTAATAACACGAGGAGTATGCTTTTGCTGCCTGATGAATTGTACAACAGGCTGAACTCCTGATTCCCAATAACACTCCTGCTAACATTTTTCTGTTTTCTCTCTTTTTAAGATGGAATCATTGAAGTCAAAGAAGTGGAAAAAATAAAATCGTCAACAAAGATGCTGCACATCGTTTAATGTGATGAAAATAAAAAAAAAAAAAGAAATGAAACAAGAATTAAATAAAAGATGATATATGCAACATTTTTGAACTGTTCAGTTTGTATTAGGGTTGTCATGATACCATAAATGTTACGAGACACAGACGTGTTGGTCGGAAGAGGGAGTCAGGATGCATGCCCTGGGGAGACGTCAGTAGATATAGAAGAGTTTATTCCAAGAAATAAGAATCCATACTATGAACAAAACACATTATAATCCAGGCTGTAGGAAACAAGAGTAGTGATCTGGGAATCACCGGAACAAAGCTTACGGTTAAACACATCTACTAGACTATACAAGACTATCCTATGAATAACTATGACAAGATAAACAAACGCTAAACTAAACTAATCTAATCTAAACTAATACTCCGCGACGAAGTGGAAACGGAGTGGCGTATTTAAACACAAAGAAAATCACAAACAGCTGAAACTCATGATTACACAGAATGAATTAGACGAACTTGAACCAATAAGAATTAAGGAGGCGGAGACATGACACAAACCAAAACATGAGCACATGGAAACACAGGAGGCGGAGACATGACGTAACTGAAAACATGAACACATGGCATAGGTAAACAACACGAGAGTCTTTGTGAATGAAATGTCAATCGTAGAGTTTTTGATTAGCGCTGGAAAGCGCGCAGTGGAATGCGGAAGTGTTCGAGTCTGCCGGAGACTCGAAAAACGAGGGGAAACTTCTAACAGAGCCCCCCCCCAAAGGCGCTTCTCCCGAAGCGCCAAAAGTTCTGACCGTTCTGGCGGACCCGGGCCCCTGGGCAGGATCATAACATCAGCCCCCCAGGACCCCAAGGCTGGCGATGTTCAGTGTCCTGAGGCCAGAGCAGAGCGTGTCGGGCTGTCCCTTAGGCCTTGGTCGAGAACTTGGTCGAGAACTTGGTCGAGAACTTGGTCGAGAACTTGGTCGAGAACTTGGTCGAGAACTTGGTCTGGTGCTTGACTTGGAGCTCGGAGTGACGCTTGACTTGGAGCTCGGAGTGACGCTTGACTTGGAGCTCGGAGTGACGCTTGACTTGGAGCTCGGAGTGACGCTTGACTTGGAGCTCGGAGTGACGCTTGACTTGGAGCTCGGAGTGACGCTTGACTTGGAGCTCGGAGTGACGCTTGACCTGGTGCTTGGCCTGGATCTCGTAGCTGCGCGTGACCTGGTGCTGGGCATGGATCGCGTAGCTGCGCGTGACCTGGTGCTGGGCATGGATCGCGTAGCTGCGCGTGATCTGGTGCTGGGCATGGAGCTTGACCTGGAAGTAGGATCGGAGTCAGCTCTGGAACCAGGATCGGCATCAGCTTTCGCACCTGAATCGGAATCAGCTTTGGCACCCGGGTCAGGAACAGCTTTGGCACCTGGGTCAGGAACAGCTTTGGTACCTGGATCAGAGAGAGACTTGGAAATAGACTTAGATAAGGACTTTGAGAGAGACTTGGAAACAGATTTCGAGCAGGATTTAGAAACAGAACAAAGAACTCGGTTAGACCGAAAACCATAGACAAAATAAAAAACTTGGTTGGAAACAGCATTGGAAATTAAATTGGAGACAGGTCTGGAGACAGAGGAGTGAGCTGGGTTGGAGACAGAGGAGTGAGCTGGGTTGGAAACAGAGGAGGAGACAGAGGAGTGAGCTGGGTTGGAGACAGAGCTGGGAATCAAATCAGCCTCCGAACTGAGAAGGAGAGCAAACAACCATCCAGAAATTAAACCTATGTAGCTAGTTATGAAATCAGGAACTGAACTAGGAACATGGTCGGAACCTGGACTTGGATTTGGACATGGACTAGGATTAGGGCAGGAACCTGGACATGGACTTGGACATGGATTTTGACAGGAACCTGAACATGGACTCACTTTTGCTCTAAAACATGGGCTAGAACTTGGAATGGAGGTCATCCCGTGGACCTCAGATATGGATTGGGCTTGAGAAGAGGCCATCCCGTGGGCCTCTGACTTGAACTTGACTTTGGAGGAGGTCAACCCGTGGACCTCTGACATGGACAGGGCTTGAGAAGAGGCTATCCCGTGGGCCTCTGACTTGAACTTGACTTTGGAGGAGGTCAACCCGTGGACCTCTGATATGAACTGGGCAGGAGTGGAGGTTTCTTCTCGAACCTCTGACTGCTGCTTGACGGGGCTGGAGATCACCTTGCTAACCTCCTTGAGCAGCTCCCTTGTGGAGACCTTCTGCTGGGCCTCCTGCTGGAGCTCGGGGCTGGAGGTCGCCACGTTAACCTCCCTGAGCAGCTCCGCTGTGGAGACCTCCGGCTGGGCCTCCTGCTGGAGCTCGGGGCTGGAGGTCGCCACGTTAACCTCCAGGGGCAGCTCCGCTGTGGAGACCTCCTGCTGGGCCTCCTGCTGGAGCTTTGGGGTTGCCCGCCTGTGGAGCCGTTTGTGTGCTCGCCAGCTGCCCTTAAAGCAGTCCTGGGAGCAGAAGTAATAGCTCCTAGTTCCCTGTTTCCTGCGGGTGGGGCACTGGAGAATGGCTGGTCGGGTGCAGCCCTCGGTTGCACACTCCTGAAACTGGGGCTGAGAGATGCAGACCGCTACATTAGCCTGCTTCCTCTCGTAATACTCCAGGAATGACTGGCTGGACCGATGACCCAGACGGTCCTTCCCCAAGAATGTCCTGAGGTCGGGCATGAATTCTGGGCTGCCAAATACCTGAATCAGTAGATCCACAAAGCCGGAAACCGAAGAGATCCTGGTGGACCCACTGGCAAGGTGAAGCTCCGCCCACTGACGGGCAGAACCGACCAGGCGGGACAGGAGGAACCTTAACCACTGTTCTTCGGTGGGCAAGGGATCCTTTACACTAAGAAAGTACAGTTGGGCCTGCCACAAAAAACTCTGAGGCCACACGGAGAAGCCATCATATGCCGCCGGGGCATAAATAAAGGTCCACTGTTCGAAGGAAACTGAATCAAGGGGAGGAACAAAAAATTTGGCATGACAGGCCCAAGATTTCCCCGCTGCATCCATGTTTGGCGGAGTATTCTGTTACGAGACACAGACGTGTTGGTCGGAAGAGGGAGTCAGGATGCATGCGCTGGGGAGACGTCAGTAGATATAGAAGAGTTTATTCCAAGAAATAAGAATCCATACTATGAACAAAACACATTATAATCCAGGCTGTAGAAAACAAGAGTAGTGATCTGGGAATCACCGCAACAAAGCTTACGGTTAAACACATCTACTAGACTATACAAGACTATCCTATGAATAACTATGACAAGCTAAACAAACGCTAAACTAATCTAATCTAATCTAATCTAATCTAAACTAATACTCCGCGACGAAGCGGAAACGGAGTGGCGTATTTAAACACAAAGAAAATCACAAACAGCTGAAACTCATGATTACACAGAATGAATTAGACGAACTTGAACCAATAAGAATTAAGGAGGCGGAGACATGACACAAACCAAAACATGAGCACATGGAAACACAGGAGGCGGAGACATGACGTAACTGAAAACATGAGCACATGGCATAGGTAAACAACACGAGAGTCTTTGTGAATGAAATGTCAATCGTAGAGTTTTTGATTAGCTCTGGAAAGCGCGCAGTGGAATGCGGAAGTGTGCGAGTCTGCCGGAGACTCGAAAAACGAGGGGAAACTTCTAACAATAAACATATCTTACAATTACTATACCAGCTGAAGTATCACGATACCATGCAATATTGTGTTATTTCATAAGTCAAATCTACAATATGAACCGAATTTACATAAATACATAGACATAAATGAAAACAAACAAACCAATTTTTTTTCTGGATACTTTATTAATGAGAATGAATAACTATTGGCTACTGGAAGAACTCAAAAACAATCATGCAACTGGCAAGTAACTAATTCAATGTGCCACATATTTCATCTGTTGTTCCCTAGAGCAATGAAATCATGCAAATGGAAACTGTAATAAGAATGAACACTAGATGATCATGCACCAACAATGATGTATGGCAGGGGTCAGCAACCTTTTTGATATGATGTGCCATTTAATTTTTTTCTTGGCAAACACTGTGCCATATCAACATTAACTATAGTTCCCTAAATCTAGTTATATCCCTGTTTTGTCCCTATTTTTCTCAGATAGGTTTTATTACCCACCTCTGCCTTGTATTTTCCACGACTCAAGGGCTCTTTTTCTTTTTTGGTTCTCTCAGTCGATGTCCCAGGGGTGGGCGAAAAAACCTCTAGGCCCAATGGCGAGGAAAAATTCCCACCCTGCCAGCATTTTGTGCTCGACGGTGATAACACCTGGTCCTCCTTGTCTCTCTAAGACAATTGCTTGCAATTTCATTCACATGGTCCATTCATAAAAGAAAATAAGTCCATTATGAGTCCATGAGTCCATGCAAAGGTGTCAGAAGAGTTCAAAGAGTCCCAGTCCATTCTCAGATCATTTTCACTGTCCATATCCTTGCAGAGGCGTTGTCCTCTTCCGCCACGCCTCAGTCATGAGTGTCTGTACATATTCTCACAAATATCCACATTAATACTTTTCCCGTCCCTTCTGCTGTCCCTTTCATCTGTGTTTAGCAGTATAATTTTAGTTAAATAGTTAAATTTTTGTGTTCCTAATCATTTAAACATTCTTTTGTACGTTTGATCCTCCTCCCCCCTTGCGAGGCGGGAGCGCCTCGCCTAGATAAGGCACAGATGAAAAGACTGTAAAAGGCTCAGGGGTGCCACACGTAAGCCCTCTATGTTTCTCCATAGTCCTGTCCCTCGTTCCTTCTTAGCTCCTCTGCCTATCCATTTGGCTATTTCCGTCTCAGTGGCAGCATTCTGAAAACTCACAACATAGTCAAGATTTTCCTCACGAGGAGGTTCTTCTCCGGGGTTCATCCCAGCCAACATCTTAGGGTCCCAATGCTGTCTTCTTAACTGCTTCGTCTACTGCAGTGTTTCCCCTAGTAAAAAGGAGCCATCAGTTTTGTGCTTGCCGTTTAACAATAGCTACTCGGACGGAGTAATGCATGTAGTAAATCTGTAATACAAAATTTTTCTTTGCCCATATAGGCCTGTATGGCATATATGTTTGTTCAAAACACTCGGATTCTTTAAATTAGGTTCCGGCTGGATCGATGCTAAAACTGCTACCTGGCACCCTGAGAAACTTGGTTATCCAGTCTGCAGTGTTATTATTACCCTTAATGACATAGTCATTACCTTTTTTCTCATGTATCTAACATTTATAATTCTAAATCATAGGATGCATCATGGCAGAAATCAAATTATCTATTTGTCTATCTATTTTATGTAAAGGTAGGTCCCTGGTAATGTGAATATTGGTTAGGCAATCGTGAGAGTTCCCAGTGACTGGCCCATCAGAATTAATTAGGCCGTACAATACTACAGTCATACTACAATCTGTGTGTTAGGCACAATATTGGGTCTTTAAAATTTTTAAAGATCTTCATTGAGCTGCCATGTATTGCAGGTGAATGTAATCCAAAATGGTAGTTACCTGGTGTGGGGAGTGTAAGATCAATGTGTCATAGAGCAATTTTTCCCGGCGGTCCGCACTAAGAGAGCAGCTTCAGCCCCAACATGCAGAAATGCTGGCAATCCTTATGCCACTTAAGCAACTGTTTTTTATCTATTTATATAACTCACAGCCTGAAGTGTTCCCCACGCTCCTGGGCCCCGCGGGACCCCCACAGTGGCTCTCCGCTCCCTCCCTTCAGTCACATACAGGTGTTCTCGCGCTTAGTGTAATTAGGCAGTTGCAGTGCAGGTGCAGCAGGTGCAGAGCATAAGGCAGCCTTCAATGCTTGAAGAACAGTTCACCGGGTCGGTAGTTCATTCGCTCTCAGGTTTTTCTTCAGAACACCCAGCTCTCAGGATCTGGAGGAGCACTCAGTGATCCGCTGCCGACACTACTGGATAGTGTCCAGGAAGCTTATCATTTGTTCTGTGGTATGGGATGGAGGATGACCCCTACTCATGTCCTGTCAGCCTTGGGACCATGAGAATTTTAATGTCAGTGGTTGGTGTCTCTTGTGTCTCTTGACCGCAGAGGGGAGTTGAGTCCACAGGGGATCCCCAAACCCGCAGGGAGACGCCCCCAGGCATATTGTTGATCTTGGATCGTTAAGGCGAGCAAGCCCTATCCCGCAGACACACCGGGAAAAAACCTGAACACAACAGAGAAATATACTGGATTAAAGAATTATCCAGTATATGGATTACACTGGAAATGGAAGAGGTTACAGTATGGACATTAGGCACTAACAGAGTTAGATAATAAATTTATTAATTTTCTACATGACCAATTTTGTGTAAAGTAACATCATCTTCGGATACAGCACTCTGTGAACAGCCAGCTTCTTTGGCAATGAATGTTTGTGGCTTACCTAGTGAACCAAACTGAGAGACCATTTTGAAGGCTCAGGAAACCTTTGCAGGTGTTTTGAGTTGATTAACTGATTGGCATGTCACCATATTCTAATTTGTTGAGATAGTGAATTGGTGGGTTTTTGTTAAATGTGAGCCAAAATCATCACAATTAAAAGAACCAAAGACTTAAACTACTTCAGTCTGTGTGCATTGAATTTATTTAATACACGAGTTTCACAATTTGAGTTGAATTACTGAAATAAATGAACTTTTCCACGACATTCTAATTTATTGAGATGCACCTGTATTCCCAATTAAGTCCATTTTAGTTCCAGATTGTAACACTATAAAATGTAGAAAAGTTTAAGGGGGGGTGAATATTCATGCAAGCCACTGTATACCACATTGAATAAAACATTAACAGTGGTTATTATTCTGTGATGCTTCTGGGAAACTAAATCCTGGTCTACAGGTGTGTGTGTGTACAATGGATATAAAAAGTATAAACACCCTTGTTAAAATGGCAGGTATTTGTGAAGTAATAGAATGACGCTAAGATTAAATCATGTCAGATCTTTTCCCACCTTTAATGTGCAATCGCAAAGTATACAAATAAAGCAAAAAACAATCAACCTTTTTAGGGGGAAAAAATGGGGGGTACAGACTGTGCATGCTGAGCCTGGGCCAGTTGTATGTTAGTCTCATCCACAGCCTTGCGCAGCTCTTTGTTCATTCTCACCTGCTGCCTCCCCTGCAGCAGTGCAGCCCGAGTCGAAGCCATGTGCAGTCGGTCCTCCTGCAGCTGCTCCTCCCTCTGCTCCATGCGAACACGCTACACACACACACACACACACACACACACACACACACACACACACACACACACACACACACACACACACACACACACACACACACACACACACACACACACACACACACACACACACACACACACACACACACACACACACACACACACACACACACACACACACACGTGTCATAAGTCAGCCATGTTCATACAACCGACATGGTTTTCCATCAAACATCATCCTAAGGTTCAGGATGAAGTACATGTGTGAACACATCCTGATGGCCTGGCACGCACTTCATCTTTAACTAATCAGTGTTATGCAGGTACTATTGACTTAACATTTTTAATCATGGTAAAGAGTAAATATAAAAAGTGTGCTATCAATACCATCTATTCACTGCTGGTGATTTTGGTGCACGATAGATCAAATGGTCACTACAGTAGCTCGCTCACGAAGACTAATTAATCGTTCAGGAATAAAAGACGGCGATCGGGTGTATGTGTTGAACTTACCCTCTTCTCCTCGGCTTGCTGCCGCTGACAGTTGGTGAATTCTCGGATCTGCTCGGGTGTCATGCCCTTGTAGCAGTCCCTGCGCGCTCTTGTGCTCCGCTGTGTGCTCTCGCTCAGCAGCTCCCCCTGCAGATGGTTCAGGATATCACTTTGGTTGTTCTCCTCTTCCTGACGACACTCTGTTTCTCTCTGAGCTCGCAATTCGACCGCCTGTGTGAAGATCAAAAACATGCGCAAAACTGTTTTAAACTGATGTAAACACACATGTCAAGATACAAGTCTAATGGCCCACAAAGTTGGATGACCCATTAGTGTTTTCCCCTGAGCACCAGGGAATGTGCTTTAGCTGAGACAAGGAGCATCACCACCAAGCTTCTGACTCACCCGAGCTCGATTAAAGTCCTTGATGGTGATGTTGGTGGCTCTCTTGTGCTCTTCCTCCATCTTCTGCAGCTCGAGGGCGAGGTTATCCAGGGTTAGTCTGCTTTGATCATACTGCTGAGCTATTTAACAAAACACACCCTCAGTTAATTTAACAGATCCTCTGTTTAGTTCATTTGGTATGGGCAGATACCTCTCAATATTTTGAATCTACCTTGCAGTCTTCGCAGCTCCTTCGCCTGGTCCAGCTCCTGCTGCTGATGTAAGGTCCAGTCTCTCAGCTGCTCCCGCTGTCTCCGTGTCCTGTCTCCACTCTCTAGATCCTCGCCTACCAAGCCCGGCAAAATGCGCACTCCTTCCTGCTTCTTCAGCGCTTCAGGGTCATTCAGGTCGAACTCGCGGCTGCCGTTGGGCTGCTGGAACCGCTGGCGGAAGTTCACGATGGCCTCCGCTAGGAGACGTTCGTCTTTCTTCTGCCTGCTCTCCAGGAGACATGCTGTACAGTCAGTGCGTATGAGGTCATCATCTGGGAGAATGGAGTAAAGTGTAAGACAGGGCTTTTTCTTTGTTCCTGAAAGGAAGAAACTAGCCACATCTACAGCACAGCAATACTGCAGAACATGGAGGTCGGTTGTACCAACGTCTCCATTACTTCTATGCTTGATTCTCCTTAGTATGATGTTGGACAATGAGTGAGAGAAGAAGCTCATGCACAGGATGGTTAGAACGGATGTAGAATAGTGTACACTGTGTAAAGAAATTAGCATTAGTAGTGGTAGCTACTGCAGAAAACATGTCCATGAGCATTTGTTTATAATGAGGGTGAGGCCAGAGGGCAAGCCCTGAAGAGTGCAGCCACAGCGGACATGGTTCCGAGCTCCCAGGCTCTCCTTCTCACAAAAGTCTATGACCTGGTCCCAGTTTACGGAGTGACATCAAATCTACATGGCTGCACACACTCAAGCGAGCAATGCAGCACTTCCTAGTGGTAACTCAGTGGTTAAGATGTTGGGTTACTGATCTAAAGGTTGTGAGTTCAAACCCCAGCATTGCCAAGCTGCCACTGTTGGGCCCTTGAGCAAAACCCTTAACCCTCAACTGCTCAGATGTATAAATGAAAATAAAATGTAAGTCGCTCTGAATAAGGGCATCTGCCAAATGCAATCAATGTAAATGAGTTGTACTGTATAAATACAAGTATTTGCTTAAGACCAATCAACATAGACATATTTTCTTGATAAATATGTAACACCGTCTAAATAGTTCACGCTTTTGACAAGGTAAATATACATCACTAATCACAGTTTGCTGAGGTGTCCATATTTTTTATTTTTTTTTTTACTTTGTACCTCGATTGCATGGAGGTCGAAAATGACGCCTTTCTGAGATCCGACCTTTCAGGGTACGTCCACATTAAGCCGGATAGATCTGAAAACTGCGTTTTCGTTTTTAAAACCCTCTCCGTCTACACCGGTGTTTTCAACTGTTTTCCAAATATTGCTCGTCCACACTGAAACGTCGGAAGACGCTTACGTCCCTATACCACGCATGTGTAAAAACGTAAGAAAGAAAGGCCTGCGTCGTTTCCGTCAGACGTTTATTTAAAAATGAAATCTGAAGATTGTACAAAGTGACATTAATCTTTGACAGCGCTATCAAATCGGATAGCAGGCACAACAACTGCAGTACAGAATCGTCCACCATCTTGTTTATTTTGAGTTGAATGGGTGACATGGGGGGCACAGTGGCTTAGTGGTAGGCATGTTTGCCTCGCACCTCCAGGGTTGGGGGTTTGAATCCCGCCTCCATGTGCACGGAGTTCGCATGTTCTCCCTGTTCTTTGCGGGTTTCCTCCGGGCACTCCGAGTCCCCCTGCCCTGCCCAAAGACACGTGTTGTAGGCTGATTGGCATCTCAAAATGGTCTGTAGTGTGCGATTGTGCCCTGCGAAGGGTTGGCACCCGCCTTGTGCCAACGGATGGATACGTGGATGGATGAGTCACATGACTAAAAATACATCATTGTTTGTATTTGAATATCTCTGTTTTCTCAGTCCACACTACAATGTGAAAACGTCATTTTCAAGTTTATCCGCTTGGGAGAACATTTTCGGCCAAGACGTAGAGGAAAAGATACAAATTTATCTGGATTAATGTGGACGTAGCCTCAATTCTGAAGCAAGTCAAATGCAGCATATGAAAGTCCCCCAGTGACGTCAAAGCGAGACACACAACAACTTCTCACAGGAACAACGGGAATACAACGCCAGCCATCAAATTAGCACCAGAATCACTAAACATCTCAGAAATAGTTCAGTATAATCATACTGAATGTGTTTCAGGGTGAAGTTTTCCTTTAAATCGAGCTCACATAATGTGTTAAACTCACCATATTCCTTCAGCGCTTTGGCCTCTGATTCTCGTTGAGATCTCTTTTCCTGCACCTGATGCTGAAGAGCTTCTTCATCAATCTACACAACAGGTTACACTTTATCATGAACATGTCAGATTCAACTTTAGGAAATAAGTAAATCATTAGTTCATTGCTCACTCCTATAGTCCGGACTTTGGTGTTGAAAATGCGCTCTTGTCTCTGCAGCTCTCGGTTTCTTCTCCTGTCCAGATGAGCGGCTGCGATGCGGTCGGATATCAGCTCCACTCGGTTCATTTCCGTCAGCGGTCACTTACATGAACTTTTACCGACTTTTAACGGCGTTTTTACGATTTATCTATTTATTTATTTATTGGTCGTGCAGCAAACCTTCACCCTGGGAACCTTCTCACCGCATACACTCACCGTTGCTAGGAAACACGAAAGCGCGAGCGCCATCTATCGAATCCGATTCTTGAATCACTGTAATCAATGTTTGGGAATTGATTCCTTGAGTCGATTCAATTAAACATGAATCCAAGGAGAGACTGCAGTGTGTATATGTACTTCAGTAATAAATAACTGTAGATGTAGTAAAAAATCTGAGCGTAGCACCTAAAGTTTCACACAAAAATCCTGACAAAACACTTTTTACAAGGACTTTTATTCATTATTATTATTTTTTTAATTTCGTTTATTGAATTCACAAACTAAGAAAATGAGCTTTTATGAAAGAAAAGAGTTTAATATTATTTTTGAAAGCTGGTATGAACGACAAGGGATCTCGACACATTGACACATAATAATTAATTACTATTATCCAACAACTCCTGAATTCTTGCATCTAATTCGTCAGAAGTTGTTGATTAATTTTCTAACAGCACCTCTGACAGTAGTTCCAGCTGTAAGGCAAATGAAATGTTTATATTAATGAGTTTGTTTTAATATGTTATCGTTTCTATAGTAACAGCTCGTTCACTGTAAATGTAAATTTTTGAACAGGATGATCGGAGTAATATCGGTGTATATCGGTGTATATCGGTAAAAGGATGCTGAGGTTAGAGCTGCCAGGCAGGAGGCCGAGAGGAAGACCAAAGAGGAGGTTTATGGATGTAGTGAAGGAGGACATGAAGGTAGTCGGTCTGAGAGAAGAGGATGCAGGGGATAGGGCTAGATGGAGGCAGATGATTCGCTGTGGCGACCCCTGAAGGGAACAGCCGAAAGGAAAAGAAGATGATCGGTGTAAATTGTTATTTTGTGTTCTGGGAAATGTAAATGTCTTATGTAGCTTCTGAAGGGCAGTACAAAATGAAAAAAAAAAAAAGATCTTTAAACAAAATAACAATTTACATCGATCATCCTGTTCAAAAGTTTAACCCTTTAATAATGTTCTAATGCTGGAATGCAGTGTTTTCCTTTCTGCAAACAGAACACTTCTCATTTAGGCCAAAACTTTCTATTTTGGTCTCATCCGTCCACAAAAATTGTTCCAATAGCCTTCTAGTTGGTCCATGTGGTCTTTAGCAAATGCAGACAGGCAGCAGTGATCTTTTTGGAGAGCAGTGGCTTTCTCCTTGCAACCCTGCCATGCACACCATTGTTGTTCAGTGTTCTCCTGATGGTGGACTCATGAACATTAACATTAGCCAATGTGAGAGAGGCCTTTAGTGCTTAGAAGTTACCCTGGGTTCCTTTATGACCTTGCAGACTATTACACATCTTGCTCTTGGAGTGATCTTTGTTGGTCGACTACTCCTGGGGAGGGTAACAATGGTCTTGAATTTCCTGCATTTGTACACCATCTGTCTGCCTGTTCATTGGTGGAGTCCAAACACTTTAGAGATGGTTTTGTAACCTTTTCCAGCCCGATGAGCTTCAACAACTCCACACTTCCACAAATATGCGTTGTGAAGATCAGGCTCTTATAGATCCCTGTTCTTTAAATAAAACGGGGCGCTCACTCACACCTGATTGTCGTCCCATTGATTGAAAACACCTGACCCTAATTTCACCTTCAAAAATTAACTGTTAATCCTAGAGGTTCACATACTTTTGCCACCTCACAGATATGTAATAATGGATCATTTTCATCAATAAATAAATGACCAAGTATAATATTTTTGTCTCATTTGTTTAACTGGGTTCTCTTTGTCTACTTTTAGGACTTGTGTGAAAATCTGATGTTTTAGCTCATGTTTATGCAGATATATAGAAAATTCCAAAAGGGTTCACAAACTTTCAAGCACCACTGTAACTTTAGGTTTTCCATGTCTCAGGACAGAGTGCTTTGTGCTTAGAAATTTCCCAATAATAACTGACCTGTTTTGTGGACCACAAGATTAATTGTAATTATAAAAGATGAAAGAACACCAGGTGTCGTTCATTAATAAACTGTAAATTGTAATCATTGGCAAATTAGAAAGTAATCCACCTCAAGTTGTTAACAGTAACTCCACTTTGCGATGGACTGTATCACACCACCCCAGATTAATGTGTTAATCCTTACATTGATCTTCACATTACATCCTTATATTCCATATTAATAAACAAGACATTTGTTGTTGTAAGGACATTTGATTAAAAAAAAAAAAAAAACTACAAAGAACAATTATTCGTATATAATATCCTATGTTTTGGATTCTTGTACGCTTGTAGGCATTTACATATTGTACATCACATTAGAGTTTAACTTGAACAATGTGCAGGTAGAGAAACTGACAGTAAATGCAAATGAGACAGGAAAACCTTCAGAAGAGTTTGATAACATGTTGAATCTCCCACTGTTGTCCTGAGCAGTTCTGAATAATAAGAGTGTGATGGTGTATTTCCACACATCTGTTTGTCTTTCGGTTGCGCAGTTCTCCACCCTGCATACAACACAGCGATGATGAGCATACACCCGGCAAAACTGCTGTTATTTCTATGCAAACACTTCTTTTAATTAGCTTATTGTCAAAAAACCCCTCTGATGAATGATTTACAGCACCTGTTTAAAATCCCAGTGAATGCCCATATTTTTCATCAAGGCGTCTTTGCATGGATATAAACCAGGGACATTCCCTGTGCCAGGATCCACCAGACACCTGTTATCATTGTATTTATGAGACTTGATCCCACCAATATAAAACTCACCACTTTCTCGGTAAAAGGTACGCTGTGAAAACAAACAGAGAGATCAGATCAGTCCTTGTATGTCAGTGGTGTGTGTGAAGAGTGACAGGTGGTGAATTAGTGCAGGTGTCGTTACAGGTACTCACGTGAGGACTATAATAGTGGCATGCATAGGCTACAGGGATATGACCTGGTACAGGACCTTGATCCAAGCACAGCTGTGCATTTAAATTTTTCATCTTTAAGGTGAAAAATATAAGGAGGAATTTAATCAAAAAAACACATCAATTTATCTGAAAAAATGCATTCTTTTAGGCTTTAAATTTTAAAATATTAAGACTTGTTTGTTCTGAAAATGAACAGTTTTTGGATGCATTTCAGTCAATGACACATAACTCTGTTAAGCTTGAAATGTAGTAGTCTGACACTTCCTAAAGCAGTAAAGCTCCAATCTAAATTCCTTCTTTCAAGTTTGAAAAGTTTGTATGTAAACTACTGTAGTTCTACGCTTAAGTGGCACTGGCACTCACTGAGACCTGGCACTCACTGAGACCTGGATTTCACCAGAGAATTCTGACACACCTGCTGCTTTAGCCTCTGTCTATGCCTTCTCTCATACACCACAAGAAACGGGCAGAGGTGGTGGCACAGGTCTTTTGTTGTCTCAGAGATGGCGTTTCACACCTCTCCATATGTCTCACTTAACCATCTCTTCCTTTGAATTTCACACAGTTTCAGTCACCTCTCCAATCCCCTCTTTATTGTTGTCATTTATCGTCCTCCTGGTCCACTGGGTAACTTCCTGGATGAGATGGATACGCTACTTAGTTTCATCCCTACCGATGACACTCCTCTGACTGTCCTTGGCGACTTCAACCTTCCGTCTGAGAAACTTCACTCCTCCTGTCTTCTGCCTCTTATGGATTCCTTCGCACTGACCTTCAACAGTTCTCCTCCCACTCACAAAGGAGGAAATGTCTTGGATCTCATCTTCACTAGTCCTTCTACAGCCACGAACATGACCACCACCCCACTTCACACCTCTGATCATCACCTGGTATCGTTCAGTCTTTTTCTTCCTATTTCTTCCAAATTTAACTACCAACACCTTTCTGTAACTCATCAGAACCTCCACTCTGTCCCCCCTTCCTCTGTAGCTTCTTGCACCCTTTCAACTCTCCCTGACCCTGATTCCTTTTCTTCTCTACCCTTAGACTCAGCCACTGACACTTTCCTATCCTCTCTCTCCTCAACCATGGATCATCTTTGTCCTCTGTTTACCAAATCTAGGAAGACTTCTTGCCCTGCTCCTTGGCTGTCGGATGTGCTGCGCAGTTGTATAAGAGAACTGAGAACTGAGAAGGTGGAGAAAAACGCATCTTGACACAGATCTTGCCTCTTACCGCGCTCTCTTGTCTCAGTTCTCATTGGATGTGACTTCTGCCAAGACTGCCTTCTACAAGGAAAAGCTTGAAGCTTCTGCCAAAGATCCTCATAAGCTCCACAACATCTTCTCATCACTTCTCAACCCTCCAGCTTCCCCTGCTTCTTCCTTGCTGTCTGCAGAAGACTTTGCCTCCTTCTATGATGAGAAGATCAAGGAAATCTACAAGACCTTCACCTCTGCTCAAACTAATTCTATTCTCACACAGGTCTCTCCTCCTTCTCCGTCACATTTCTCTGTCTCTCCTCCTTCTCTGTCACATTTTTCTACCCTAGCAACACAGGAGATTCAAGAAGTCATCCTGTCCTGCAACCCTACCACCTGTCCACTGGATCCAATTCCCTCCACATTGCTCCAGACCATCCTGCCTGACCTTCTGCCCTTCATCTCTACAATCATCAACGGTTCCCTGTCATCTGGCCAAGTTCCGGGTTCCTTCAAGAAAGCACGGGTTACTCGTATCCTGAAGAAGCCTACACTGGATTCCTCTGACATCAGCAACTACAGACTGGTATCACTTCTCTCTTTCCTTTCTAAAACACTTGAACGCTCCGTATATAATCAACCGTCTCTTTATCTCTTACAGAACCACCTTCAAGATCCATACCAGTCTGGCTTTAAAGCAGCACACTCCACAGAGACTGCCCCCTTGGCCATCACTGAAAAACTTCATGCTGCCAGATCAGCCAAACTGTCCTCTGTCCTCATCCTGCTTGACCTGTCTGCTGCATTTGACACAGTCAACCACAAGATTCTCCTAACTACCCTCAAGAGTCTTGGAATTTGCGGAGCAGCATGGCAATGGTTTGTTTCATACATGGAAGGTCGTTCGTATCAGGTATCATGGGGGGGATCAACATCTGCACCTCGCAGACTCTCTACTGGTGTCCCACAAGGCTCAGTACTTGGTCCTTTCCTCTTTTCTCTCTATTCCCACTCTCTTGGCAAAGTCATCTACTCACATGGGTTCTCTTACCATTGCTATGCTGATGATACTCAACTTATCTTTTCCTTTCCCCTTTCAGACACCACTGCTTCTGCCCAGATCACAGCATGTCTGACTGACATTTCATCGTGGATGGCAGCTCATCAGCTGAAACTCAACCCCAGCAAAACTGAACTGCTCTTCATCTGAGGAGATTCATCCCCATGCCAGGATCTCATGATCTCCTTGGACAACTCCATGATCTCTCCTTCAACTACTGCTCGTAACCTTGGGGTAATCGTGGACAATCAACTGTCCTTTTCATCACATATTACTAATCTAACACGGTCCTGTTGGGTTATCCTTTACAACATTAGAAGGATTCATCCATTTCTAACAACACAGGCCACACAGTTGCTTGTGCAGTCTCTTGTCATTTCCAGACTAGACTACTGCAACTCGCTCCTGGCAGGTCTACCTTTGAGTGCCACCCATCCTCTACAGATGATCCAGAATGTAGCATTGCAGAACGCAACTTGTTTTCAACCTCCCTAAGTTCTCTCACACCACCCCGTTGCTGCGCTCCCTTCACTGGCTTCCAGTAGCTGTACGCATCAGATTCAAAACATTGATGCTTGCTTACAAAGCCAAAAGTGGAACAGCACCCTCTTATCTTAGAGCTCTCATCACCCCACGCACCGCACCACGCTCCCTCAGGTCAACAAGCACTGCTCGACTGGTCCCACCCTCTCTCAGGATGCAAGGTAGATTTGCCTCATGACTTTTCTCTGTTCTGGCACCAAGGTGGTGGAATGAACTTCCCATCAATGTCAGAACAGCTGAGTCGCTGGCTATCTTCAAGAGACGCCTAAAGACATACCTGTTTCTTAAATACTTACCCCTTGATAATTAGTGTTTTCTTCTTCTTCTTCTAAAAAGGGAATATCACTACATCCTTGTTTTATTAAGATCTCAGCTAACAAGTTCTCAGGTAACAAGTAAACTGTGTGTACAGTCAGTGTGCGTGGAGCATGTGCTTTACAAAGAAAAATCATGTAAACAGTGTTGTGCACTGTTGGAAACAACGTTTAAGGAATATTTATAAGAGAGCAATATTGAAATGAGTTTTGTTGTTGTTGTTGTTGCACAAGTTCAGATTTTAGAAAGACTAGTGGAAGAGTAAAAGTAGTGACATACAGAAGTGACATCCAAGCTGCATTTCCCATTGGGGGTGCAAAGTTAATTATTTGCATAAACACCATCCTGTATTTAGTACCTTTAGGTAGAAATGCTCCAAGTTGCAGATTCTTTTAGGCATGTGCTGTTTTGCTCATGTGAAAGTGTTTTACATGGGTGCTATTGTTAGAGAGCCCCCCGCACCCAGAGTCGCTCGCGAAATGAACGACTCATTTCCGCATTCCACGCTCCGCGCTGTTACGGAGAACAGCGCACTTCCGCATTCATAAAACCCGTCGGACTGATTCATTCATGAACTCAGGTTTTGTGTACTTTGCCATGTGCTTGTGTTATCGTTTACGTCATGTCTCTGCCCCCGTTTGTTCATTGGTTCTTGGCTTTTTGTTTACGTCATGGCTCCGCCTCCTTATGTTCATAGGTTTTCCATTTTTCAGTGTGATTATAAGTTTCAGGTGTGTCTCATTGTCTTTTGAGATTATTTAAACCGTTTCTTTTGTCCGCTTGGTCGCGGAGTATTACCTAAGTAAGTTAGTCAGTAAGTAAGTAAGTAAGTAAGTAAGTAAAGTAAAGGTAAGTAAAGTAAGTAAGGTGAATGTGTTGCCTTTACCTCGCGGTTCATGGACTATGGATTATTATGGCGAATGCATCCAGCCTCTCTTCCGTGTTACATAACAGCTATAAAGTTTATCAAACTATTAACCTTTTGGAAATCAGGGCCTAAATGAATTATTATTCTAATCAATCAAGCAGTATGCAAATTTTTGCAATCAACTGTACATCTGCAGTTGGTCAACATCCGGGGTGTTCAAGTCTACTGAAAGTCAAAATCAACTGATGCACCCACACCAACTCTTTGCAGATAAGATTGAACACCCGTGGTCAACATTATATGACATAGACTAAGAGGAGGAAGGGAAAGTAACAAAATTATCAACCTACGACCAGAAATGGGGCCACTGATTTGTGGTTTGTATTGCTATTAATCTAGAAGATCCTTCTACGTGGAAATATTTTTGTTAAAGCAATTTGTTTGTACCACAACTGATTAAATTAATGTGATTTTAGAGGCTGTTTAAATTGTTAAGCTGATATGATATTATAATATTATTATAATATTAGAAAGTTTTTAGAAAGAGAAGACTTACTCCTCCGTAGCCCACAAGGTCGATCCAGCTGTCTAGTTTAGGGTAGACGTTCTCCAAATACCACTTGAACGGTTTACAGCCTAGTTTTTCTCGGAGTTTCTTTCTTTCTGACGTATCCCCAATATCAATGCCATGATCCTGTACAGGGAAAAAATTGACATCACGGTATTATTTGTAACAGACAATCTGACTTGCTAAACTCTCACTTGAAAAAGTCTATAGATTATAATTTTGGGGGATTTTAATTATATGTGATTAGACTACAGTGCTGTTGAATTCTCGATTCTGATTGGTCGGAAACTACAGATTAATTTTCACTAAGAGCAGCTCTGTTAGTAGTTACGGCTGAAATCGGATTCTTTATATGAATGTACTCATTCTAAAAGTGTTATTTAGAAATGAATACGTGTAATCATACTATAAGCTTTTGCATACACTTTCTGTAATTTAACATTTATGTCTCCAGTTTCAGCGCTTTGTAACCAGTCTTCCAGCACTTTGCACTTTGCTTTGCTTCTTGGTAACATGACAAGATGCATTTTTTGTTTTGTTTTATTAACTTCAAGAGAGAAAAAATGAGATCCTGGTAAGAACACAAATATTTGTTGCTGCTATTACGTAAGTGAGAACAGAAACATGTTTTTTTAGTGGACGTTCTGCAATACTAAACATGTTGGTCCATAACATATTATCCATTGTTGCATTCCTCCAGCTGCTGTTATCTGCTTAAATATCTAAATTCATGCAAATATGTTTACATTCAGTGTGCACACAGCACCTTATGCCTTGTAGTACTATTGTCTTGTTACATTGCACTGTTTCTTTCATTGTTCTGTGTCCTTCTTGCTTTTTCCTTGTTTTTGTTTTTTTAGCACCTGGGTCCGAAAGAAACAATATTTCGTTCATCTGTATAATTTGTATGTGGATGAATGACAATAAAGTTAACTTGAAACTAAATGTAAATATAAATGAACAAAACGTGTGGTGTCAGTCTTTTAAAAAAAATTTTTTTATATTGTAATCGCAGACAAATTGCTTTGGTCACATTTACTCTGCTTCATCATGCCACCCCGTTGTTGGTTATTTTTCTATAACATCACACGGAGTGGTTTATTATTCATACATAATACAACCCCAATTCCGAAAAAAGTTGGGACAGTATGGAAAATGATGATAAAACCCAAGAGGAGTGATTTTTAAAAGTACTTTGACTTGTATGTAAACAAAAAACGTATAAAGACAAGGTATTTGATGTTTTTTGCATTTTCCCTACTGTCCCAACTTTTTCGGAATTGGGGTTGTATGATGAGATAACTGGCTCCCAACACATTCTACTAATAAAAAGATACTATATTTAAATAAAACAGCTAATTTGCATTATATTATATAGTAGAGTATCAATAATAAATATCACAGTGTACTCAAGGATTTTTCAGCTATCATTTGTACCCATTGTATGCACTCACTTTAAAGGGAAGGTTCCAGGCTATGTTAACATGATACTTGTACTCATCCATCCAGATGTCAGCCACTCGCAGGGCGTTTCTCTTCATGGCATTGCTCAGGTCGGGCATATACGGCTTGTGGGCTCTCTCTATGTGGGCGATCTTGGAGCAGGGCACTACCTCAATGCTCCCACCACATGTCCATACCTGAACATGAACCCAGAGCAGCTTTTGCTTTACAACTGAATTAAACAGTGAATTAAACAGCAACAGTAAGTTTAATATATCTCACCCGAATACCAAGCTCTACATTTTCTCCACCATAAACCTCCATTCCTGCATCCAGGCTGCCGATCTCACCCAGAAAAGCTCGGTCTGCAACCAGAATTCCCATAACCGAAGGCGACCTTACGAGGGGAAAAAAGAAGTTTCACACAGTTTTCACATCATGGCACAATGATCATTATACTATACCAAGGCATTGTTGAATTCTCAGTTCTGAATAGTTGAATTATTTTCTATAACAGCAACACTGACAAAATAGTGCAGCTGCAAACCTACCGCCTATTAATGTGCTCTTTTTAAATATGATATCGTTTCTATAGCAACAGCTCATTCACAAGGCATGTGCTTCATATAATTTAAGTCTAATAATAAATGGAATAAAAAAAACTGCACTGTTTTTTAATAAAGAAAAAAATGTGTAATTGTTGATGTGGTGAATATTTTTTTTTGTAAGGAGACATTTACTTAACATTTATGGAAGGAGTCTCCAGTGTCAGTGCTTTGTAACAGGTAAAGCTATGGCATAACTGTATTTTTATTTAATTTTATTTTTCTGCTGGAGGGAGGTAACATGCCCCATCAAACCAAATCTATGCGCACACTTTATCCAATTGGTTTGTGTTGAGGCAGTTATTATCATGCAAGCTTGTTGTCAATGTAAACATTATTAGCACGCTAGCAAACATTTGAGCTGTTAGCTTTCCTAATGATCTGGACGTGATTATTAGTTTCTTGAGAAAAGACACACTAATTTAGTATCCGTAACCAAAGTGTATAACTTTAGATTTATGTGCAGTTACTTTTTCTTTTTCTGTCATTTACTTTAACTAAATAAAGTTTGTACTTTTGTACTTTGATGAAAAAACAACATTTACTTGTATATATTTATTTACATGACTACTTGCACTTTTAGTAATGTTTTATGTATACAGTTAATAATGAATATATTTACTTTTATTTCTGATATATTTATTCATTTAGGGTTAAATGTTTTCCCAAACTTATTTTTTCTTCAGCGGATAGCTGCTATTTTAACCGAAGTATTCAGTACTTTCATCACTGCTATAATTCTTATTACTAAATGTTTGTGATAAAATAAAACTGACACATCAGAAAAAAATTATGTTAACCATCTCGGTCTAAATGCCAATCGACTCACTTTCCAGGAATTGAGGCATCGTTGAATGTATACCATTCAGGGCTGAAAGACTCGTACATACACCATAGCGCCCAGTCGAAGGCATGAGCAGCAGGTCTGTACCGGACAACTTCAAGGTCGTAATAATTGACTCGGTCAAACACAGGAGAGACGATGACTGTTCTGTCTGCCTTGATCTGCGCTAGCAATGGCTCTGCCCTGGTGACATTAAAGCAAAATGAGAATGCACATACGAAAACATGAACAAAACAATAAAACAGATGACATCAGCTTTCTGTTCATAATGACCATGTACCATTAAACCAACAATCGAGATATTATATGGATAAGTTTCTGTTTGAACTTATTTCAAATGGATAAGCTTCTGTTTGAACATACAGCCAGGTCCAAGTATTTGGACAGCAACACAATTTTCTTATTTTTGCCTCTGTACACCACCACAATGGATTTGAAATGAAGCAATCAAGATGTGATTGAAGTGTAGACTTTCAGCTTTAATTTTAGGGGTTTAACAAAAATATTACATTAAGTGTTTAGGAATTACAGCCTCGATTTTCACAGGCTCAAAAGTAATTGGTGTTATGAACCAGCTAGTGCTGTGTCTGATAATTGATTGATAAGCAGTTTCATGGCCAGGTGTGGCCTGTTTCCTCATAATTTCATGATAAATTAAGGAGACAAAAGGTCTGCATTTGATTCCAAGTGTTGAATTTGCATTTGGTAGCTGTTCATGGAAACTGTCAATATGTGGTCCAAAGAGATGTTGATGAAAGTGAGGGAGGCCATCATTAGGCTAAAAAAAACCCAGCAGAAACTTTAGGAGTGGCCAAATCAACAATTTGGTACATTCTTAAAAAGAAGGAATGCCAAAAGGCCTGTAAGACAACTAAAGTGGATGAATTCAGAATTCTTTCCTTGTTGAAGAAACACCCCTTCACAACATCTAGCCAAGTCAAGAACACTCTGGAGAGGGTATAGGCTTATCATTGTCAAAGTCTACAATCAAGAGACACCTTCATGACTGTAAATACAGACAGTTTACCTCAAGATGCAAGCCAATGGTAACACTCGAACAGAAAGATCAGATTAGACTATGTATGGCTGCTGATGGAACTGGGTCACTGGTGTTTATTGATGATGTCACTGCTGATAGGAGTAGCTGGATGAATTCTGAAGTGTATAGAGCAATACTTTCTTTTCAGATTCAGTCAAATGCTGCAAAACGGATAGGACGGCACTTCACAGTACATATGGCTAATGACTCACATGAAAACATACAGCAAAAGCAACCCAAGATCTTCTAAAGGCAAAGAAATGAAATGTTCCTAAATGTCCAGTGACCTCACCCAATTGAGCATGCTTTTCATTTACTGAAGACAAAACTGAAGGCAGAAAGACCCACAAACAAGCAGCAACTGAAGGCAGCTGCAGTAAAGGCCTGGCAAAGCATCTCATTGGAGGAAACTCAACATTTGGTGATGTCCATGGCCTCCAAACTTCAGGCAGTCATTGACTGCAAAGGATTTGCTTCCAAGTATCCTGATATTTATGATTGTTAGTTTGTCGAGTTACTTTTGAGCCTGTGAAAATCTCTCTGTAAGACTCTGTAAAAAAGACTCTGTGTGAAAAGAGAGACTAAGAAAAAAGACTCTGTAAAAAAAAAAAAAAAAAAAGGCTGTAATTCCTGAACAGTTAATGCAATATTTTTGTTAAACCCCTTGGATTAAAGCTGAAAGTCTACACTTCAATCACATCTTGATTGCTTCATTTCAAATCCATTGTGGTGGTGTACAGAGGCAAAATTACAAAAAATTGTGTCACTGTCCAAATACTTACGGACCTGACTGTACACAAGCTTTACTTGTACAATAGAATTCTCATGGATGTTTCAGTAGAAAACAAATGATAAATAAGTACAAATAAAATAATGACAATTGTCAGGCTGCTGCAGATATGATTCAGTCTTTCTTATAGTAATGTTACATGATAAATCTTCCATCTGGACAGATCTTTTTTCATCATTCTTTTTTTAATCACAAATCTACTGATGGAGGAAACAATAAAACACACAAGCAAATCCACATTTTAAAGATGTCTGTCTGAATAGACAGAAAGCAAGCTGTGGCTAATACACTAACTATAAAAATAAAAAGAACAAAGAAAAAATCTGAGCAAACATGTGAACATTAGATCATGGAGAGTGCATGCTTGAGTTCCTGCCCATTATTTACTCGATGGCAGAAAGTTAATGGGAAAGGCTGAGTCACGATTGCTTTCACTGTGTGACTGTCAATAAAATATTATATTATTATAGATTTGATTTGCCAGTGGTGGCAACTTGATAACCACATTGTTAACGGTAGACAAATTATTTAATATACTGCTTCCTCTTCAACCGCATTTACTGTGGCATAGTGGGCAATGGTAGCTCAGTGGTTAAGATGTTAGGCTATTGATCAGAAGGTCATGAGTTCAAACTCCAGCACTGCCAAGCTGCCACTGTTGGGCCCCTGAGCAAGGCCCTTAATCCTCAACTGCTCAGGTGTATAAATGAGATTAATGTAAGTCACTTTGGATAAGGGCGGCTGCTGAATGCCATAAATGCATAGCTGTGGAACTGGAGCCTATCGTAGAAGTATGTTACGGATGGAATACACCTGCCTTTAGTGTAGCAAATCCTCTTAACTAGCAGTTTTTGGGAGATGAAAAAGTAAGCTAACTCTTCTAACTATGCCCTCTCACCAGAACCACAAAGGTTCTCTCCTACTTCCTTTCAAGATTTCTTTTACTTCCTCATTTCTCTATACTCATGTAATGCATGTAGGAGCTAATGTTGTGTAATCCTGACCTAGGATTGGTCCGAGCAATGATTTGAGTCAATCGTTTGGATTTGTCCCTTTACTGCATCATGCCTAATTTGCATACAGTTGAGAAAATGTCAACTCAGATGTCATTAGCTGAAATCATAGCACCATGTCACACACATGTCAAAACACCTGTTGTTTTGTTGCTTGCTAGCGTGAGCGCTGGGTCAGAGCCAGAACTCAGGATCGAACCCCAAACCCTGTTGCTGTGAGGCACCAATACTACCTGCTAAATCACAGTGCCACCCAAATGTGTAACTTAGCATTGGTTAATACAATATACAATACATAATACATGCAGTACTTCAGTTGATTTAATACTCACCACTGCACATTGACCTCTATATGTGCATCCAAAATGGCCACCACGTCAGCACTAGCGGCAGTCCAACCAGAGACTCGAGCTTGGGCGAGGCCCATCTGCCGATCGTGTCTCACTCTCCGGATCTTCAGCTGAGGATACTGCTTCAGTGTGGCAGCAATGTACAAATCAAACCTCCCTCTCAGGTCCTCTGTGCAAAAGTAGCATAATGATTGGGGCACTGTGACACAGCAACATGTGATTAACATTCATGAATTGTTTTTTATCCAAAAGTGTCCAATATTGTTACAAAGGGACAGCGTGGCTGTGTATTCATTCCAAACCTGATTAATTAGTCAATGAAAACCTGCAGCCATACTGGCTCTTTGTGGAAAAGATTGGAGACCTATAGTCAAGTCCATGATTTGAGGATAAGCTATATTTAACATTTGCGTAACGTCGCATGAACACAAAATACATCTCAATTAAGTAAATAAAAGTAACTAGTAAGCCGTTTAATACTACTAAACTATGTTTAGCGTGGTTGCCATAATTACTAGACAACATGGAACAGAAAGCATTCTTCTTCCATAATCTGTGCAAAATATGAACAGGAACACGAACCAACTTTCAGTTCATGTAGTCTAATTTGACTGAAAAAAAAATTGGACTCAAAATTGTGATTTGTTTTAGCCACATTTTTAGATTTATTAATTCAATTCAGGTCCAATTAAACATGCCGTGTTTTGCCATCACAGGAAAATAATCAACAGTGGGGTGGTGAGGTCCAAAGTGGAGTCACTGTTACCGACCCAAAGTTGACTACTTTCCTATAACAGCATGTCCCAGAGGGTTTAATTCCTCTTATACCAGAGCAATTTGCCAATGACTACAATTTTCATTAAAGAACAATACTTTTTATCCACTTATTGTTATGTTTAATATTGTGGAACTTCCACAAAATAAAAAGTTAGTCTATTTTTTTTCTCAATCTTGAAGTGAATAAGCCAAAAAAACAAACAAAAAAACGTAACTTATGTTATTAATAAACCACAAAGTGCAAAGTCTGTCCTGATGACTTTCCTGTGTCAAAAAAACCCTGACCATCACAAAGCGGTAACACTGGGGACTCCTTCCATGAATGTTAAATAAACTTCTCCTCACATTTTTCTTTGTTAAATATCAACACAATGTCTAATCAGTTCATTATTAGAAGTAGATTTTGTGGAACGTAGACTTGCAGCTGGAACTACTGTCAGAGATGCTGTTATAGAAAATTAATCAACACCTTCTGACCAATCAGAATTGAGAATTCAACTGCGATGTGGAATGACTGCATATAATTTGTTTTAGCTCATCAATTAACCCTGATTAACAGCAAATACAAGTATAAACATGTCACAGATCTAACCGGGTTTGATTTTTTAACAAACCATTAGTGCTGTGATCGTCCACCAGTATGATCTCCTTGAGCAGGTGAGCAGGTGTTCTGTCGATGATGCTGTGTATGGCTCTCTTTAAGATCGACAGAGCCTCATTCAGGTAGATCAGAACCACACTGAGCGACGGGAGTTGCTCCGGATACACCTTCGTAGCACACCTATCAGGAATGCGATTATTAGCAGGGATAGAAGTCTACAGAGTTTTTAATTAATTCTATCAGCGTTTAAGTAAAATGAGTTGAAATCAGACTCTTTATCATGTCAATCACACTGCCACTTTTCCACCATATCATTCATTCATTCATTCATTTTCAGTTCCTGAAATTCCTGCTCAGGGTCATGGTAGATCCAGCGCCTATCCTCGGAACACTGGGCATGAGGCGGGGATAAACCCTGGATGGGACATCACACATAATATATACACACAAACAAACTTTAGAGGTGCAAATTAGAGTCACCAATTCACCTACTGGAATGTTTTATTTTTTTTGATAGGGAGGAAACAGGAGAACGCAGAGGAAACTCACACAAACACGGAGAGAACATGTGAAACTCTACGGACAGTAACCCGAGATCAGAATCGAATGGAGGACCCTGGTTCTGTGAGGTGGCAACACTACCCACTGTACCACAGATCCACCATAAGCTTCATTCGTATCAGTGCATTATTTCAGACTATAATAAATCACCCCGAGATGCAAATGTGTGGTTGAGTGTGTGCGAGAATGGTTCCGTCATTCAGGGTGAATTCTCCCACTGTTATGACACTGAAGGAGCGGCTCGATACAAGCGCAGGGGAAAAGTCACTTTATTAGAGATATAACCAAAAATAATGAAATGGTTCAAAATAATAGGAACAGGTCAAGTAATAAGGAATACTCGAAACTTATGGAACAGTTCAAAAACGGCAGGCTAAGGAAAGGTCAAAACCAGGCAAAGTTCTTGGCAGGAGCAAACAGTGATATCCAGTGGTGGGCGGTCCGGTCGGCCTCTGGCGTGAACAGAGTGTGGTTGGCCGTCCCATCGGCCACAGGCATGAGCGGAGCGTGGTTGGCCGTCTCCTCGGCCTCAGACATGAGCGGAGCATGGTGGGCCGTCTGGTCGGCCCCAGGCAGAAACTGGGACTGGAACTTGGACGGGAACTTGGACGGGAACTTGGCCTTGGGGGCTGCCTGGTTGGCCCCGGACAGGAACCTGGACAGTGACCTGGACAGGGACCTGGACCGGAACCTGGGCCGGAACCTGGACCGGAACCTGGACAGGGACCTGGACAGGGACTTGGACAGGAACTTGGACTGGAACCTGGGCTGGGACTTGGGCTGGGACTAGGCTTTGGGGCCCACCTGGTCGGCCCCAGGCATGAACTGGGGCATGACCCTGGGCATGAACTGGGGCTTGAACTGGGCCATGAACCAAGGCTTGAACCTGGGCATGGACTGGGGCATGAACCTTGAGAGGAGGTCATCCCGTGGACCTCCGGCATGAACGTGGCTTGAGCGGAGGTCATCTCGTGGACCTCCGGCAGGAACGTGGCTTGAGCAGAGGTCTCCTCGTGGACCTTCATCTGGAACAGGGCTGGAGCGGAGGTCGCCACGTTGACCTCCGGTCGGAGCTCCACTGAGGGGACCATCTGCTGAGTCTCCAGCTGGAGCTCTGGGCTGGAGGTCGCCAGGTTGACCTCCAGTTGGAGCTCCGAAGGCGAGACCATCTGCTGGATCTCCGGCTGGAGCTCTGGGGGTGCTCGCTTGTGAAGCCACTTGTGGGCACGCCAGCTGCCCTTAAAGCACTCCTGCGAGCAAAAATAGGAGCCTTCTCTCCCCTGTTTCACACAGGTGGGGCATCGTAGTTTGGCCTGTCGGATGCAGCCCTCGGTCGCGCACTCCTGGGTCTGAGGCTGAAAGGTGTTGGCCACCACGTCGGCCAACTCCCTCTCATAGTGTGCGATGAACGGCCGGCTGGGCTGATCAGACAGGCGGTCCCTCCCCAAGAAACAGTTGAGGTCGGACGCAAAGTCAGGACTCCCGAACACTTGGATTAACAGTTCAACAGTTAGCTACAGTACTTAACTTCTTTGATCCATTGGCCAGTTGAAGCTCCG
This sequence comes from Cranoglanis bouderius, assembly GCA_023630585.1. Classification (NCBI taxonomy): domain Eukaryota; kingdom Metazoa; phylum Chordata; class Actinopteri; order Siluriformes; family Cranoglanididae; genus Cranoglanis; species Cranoglanis bouderius. The sequence goes on from CM042561.1 coordinate 3,987,591, forward strand.
CCCACTGGGGAGCTGAGCTGACTAAACGGGATAGGAGGAACCCCAACCACTGCTTCTCGTCGGGCTTGGGGTCCTCCAAACTAAGAAAATAAATTTGGGACTGCAGGAGAAAACACTGGGGGTAAACAGAAAAACTGTCATAGAATTCAGGAAGATAAACAAAAGTCCACTGGGGAAAAAGAACCGAATTGAACGCGGGCACAAAAAACTCGTTTGGCGGCGTGTCCTCCATTTCATCCATGTTAGGCGAAGTATTCTGTTATGACACTGAAGTAGGGGCTGGATACAAGTGCAGGGGAAAAGTCACTTTATTAGGGATATAACCAAAAATAACAGAACGGTTCAAAATAATAGGAACAGGTCAAATAATAAGGAATAATCGAAACTAATGGAACAGTTCAAAAATGGCAGGCTAAGGCAAGGTCAAAACCAGGCAAAGTTCTTGGCAGGAGCAAACAGTGATATCCAGGGCAAGGCAATAATCCAACAACGAGAGACGTAGCAAAGATCCGAGAAACCAGTATACACAGTCCATGAAACAAGGCTTGGTACGAGGCAGAGACACAAAGTAACTACGCTAATACTTCGCGATGACGTGAAGAAACAAAAGGGCTTAAATACATGAATGAGATGAGAGGTTAACATAAAACACCTGAAACACATAATGACACATAAGGCACAGAACCAGTGAACGTACAGGGGTGGAGACATGACATAAACCAAAACAAAGATGCATGTGGCGAAGTAAACAAAACAAGAGTCCATGAATGCGGAAGTGTGCTGCTCGCCCGCTTCAGCGAACAGCGCGAGGGGAAACCCTAACACCCACCTTGCACCCAGTGTTTGCCCGGGTAAACTGAGATTCCATCACAACCCTGAATAAGATAAAAAGCTTACTGAAAATCAATGAATGAAATACATGTTTCCATTTTACCCTCTAGCTTCTGCGTACATTTCATTTTTAAGGGAGTGTTTCAGGTAAATTAGGGCGAGTTCTACACATTATTTGAATAGCTCTGTGGGTCTCAGGATACGGAGACACACCTAGAAACACTCCTATACACTCAGAGTGACTGCACATTCATAGTCATGTCTATTGTATTTAGTAATTATGGAAGCATATCATTAAACAAAACAGAAAATTGAAAATATGATATGTTGCTCCTATATTAGTATTTATATATATAAAAAGTTCTATCTTTTGCACTGCTCTTCAGAGTCTCAAGTAATTTTTTTGCTCTAAAAGTCATACCTACGTATACATTTAGAAAATCTAGTACACTGACTTTTCAAAACGTATTATTAGTTTTATTTATTAGTTAACTCACCTAGCAGTAAGAATATTCAGTTAGGTAACATTAACTTCAGTAAATCAGATAACTGACAGACTGAAAGGGGGAGCATTTCTTCACACTCACCTCCTACAAATCAACAGTATTTAAGGGGGAAAAAGTACAACCCCATTTCCAGAAAAGTTGGGATTTTTTCTAAAATGCAATAAAAACAAAAATCTGTGATTTGTCTTGAAACTTTAATTAAATGACAAAAGTACAAAGAAAAGATATTCAATGATTTCACTGACCAACTTCATTGTATTTAGTAAATATAAGCAAATTTAGAATTTGATGCCTTCAACACACTCAAAACAAACTTTTATCAGAGGCATGTGTTATATCACCCTTCCTTTTAATTACACTTTTTAATTGTTTGGGAACTGAGGATACTAATTGTTGCAGTTTTGCAAGTGGAATTTTTGCCCATTCTTTCTTGATACAGTCAACAGTCCTTGGTCGCCATTGTCCGATTCTCCTCTTCATGATGCGCCATAGGAGACAGATCTGGACTTCTGGCAGGCCAGTCAAACACACACACTCTGTGTCTACGAAGCCATGCTGTTGTAGCATGTGCAGAATGAGGTCTGGCATTGTCCTGCTGAAATAACCATGGACTTCCTGGGAAAAGACGTTGCCTTGATGGCAGCATATGTCTCTCTAAAATCCAAATATACGCCTTTGTGTTAATGGTACCTTCACACATATGCAAGTCACCCATGCTGTGGGCACTGATGCACCCCCATACACAGATTGTTACGACGGACACAGGGGAGCTGGATGCATGTGCTTGGGTAAAGTCTGTTTATTAGGGATAATCAAAATTATAAGGACAGGAGAAAAATGCAAAGAACCATAAGTATTTGGACAGGGAAAAAAGGAACACAAAGGCAGGGTCAAAAAACAAACAATAATCCACCAGGTAGTAAATCCACAAGAACAAGGTATTAATCCACACAAGAATGAGGCATAAATCCACACAATATTGAGGCAAGAGTCCAAGGTCCAGGAAACGCGAGGGCAGTGAAAAACAATGAACATACATACACCAGGGACTCTAGATGAATCAATCTATCTAGTTACATCTATCTACTCTAATACTCCGCGTCGAAGCGGACAAAAGAAGAATACATGAAAGAAAACAAGACACACCTGAAACTCATAATGAAGCAATAAACAATAAACCAATGAACAAACAGGGGCGGAGACATGACATGAACCAAAAACAGAGAACACATGGTGGAGTAAACAAAACTAGAGTCCATTAATTGGCGATAGCAGAAGTGTGCTACTCGCTAATCTTAACGGTAGGTCTGGTTGGTCTTTTCATCTTTGGCACGGAGAACTCGACAGTGAAAAGGTCAGTGAAAACATTCAATATCTTTTCTTTGTACTTTTGTCAGTTAAATAAAGTTTCAAGAGACTTGATAAATCACAGATTTTTGTTTTTTCATTGCATTTTAGAAAAATTGTTGTGATTTATTTTCATATAAAATAAAATGTGATGAATTGGGACACTTTCTGCTAAATCTAGGAAAACACATTGTGTGTGTGTGTGTGTTTTTTTTTTTTTTTTTTTTTTTGCTAATGTGTATTTTTATTAAAATGGCTTCCTCCCATCATTCTATGTTGCTAATACATAATATTAATACTAATAAACTCTTAGGTCCTACATGTATATAATGTGTCATGTCTCACCCCTAGAGAACCCCCTGTTATCTTGTAAAATGTACACATAAGCAGGTATCATGTAAGCAGGATTTTACCTGAAGTCTCTGGTGTCTGGTATTGTCCTGTTCAGAGGGAGTCGGTCACTGAGAAACACGTTGTAGCCGTAAAGCTGAAACAAGTGCTCGGCATGCTTCTGTTCCTCCTCAGACAGCTCACGACCCCACTTCCTGAACAGCTCCGAGTTTGGGAACAACTTGTTGACCACTGGCTGGTCAAAGTCAACACTTTACCTTGAAATATAATCATTAAAATACTTCAAAAATCGTAATTTACCTTAGTGTCTGAAACCATCTAACATCACATGTGTTTTCTATAAGTCATCCATTATCGGTTATGAAAAATGCACAACATTCACTCATCCCTGATATCTATATATAACACACAGTGTGGTGCAAAAGTTTTAGGCACATGCAAAGAAATGCTGTAGAGCAAAGATGCCTTAAAAATAATGAAATTAAATGTTTCTACATTAAATAAAAATACAGTGAAGAGCAGTAAACAGTAGTAAATGAAACAAAGTCAATATCTGGTGTGAAAAAAAATAAAAAATAAAAATAAAAATAGTTGTCTACGATACAATTAGTGCAGTTTTATAAGGAAATGAGCTGGTAAGTTTTATTGAGCATCTTGCAGAACCAGCCACAGTTCTTCTGGAGACTTTGACTTTCACACTCGCTTCTTATTTTTGCAGCAAAACCCAGCAGCCTTCATTGTGTTTTTTGTCTGAAAAGTGTCTCTTACGTAATATGCTGCTTTCTTTAATGACATATAAACATTTTTCTGTAAAAATTTAATTTTGTGCTAGAAAACTAATGTTTGGGAATCTAAAATGTTTTTTGTACTGACTTGATAATGTAGACGTCATAAAATAAAAAATCTATATCAAAGTTTGTACTAAAAAGAATAGGGTGCCTAAAACTTTTGCACAGTACTGTACGTATTCACCCCAAGCCACATGCTCAGGGAGCTGCATCAGCTGAATTTCTTTAATACCATGGGAAGAAGAAAAATCATGAGATCACTGAAAGTACAACCTTGTTACCCAAATTATAGCTGGAATGTACCTTATGAATAATGAATAAAAAGTTTAATCATTCAAATTATATATTATAATATATATATATATATATATATATATATATATATATATATATATATATATATATATATATACACACACACACACACACAGGGTATAGAAAAGAATCACCCCCCTTTAAAATAATCACATTTTGTTGCTTTTCAGCCTGAAATGAAGATGGACACAGTTTCTGTTTTATCCAGCTGTATTTACTCAGTGCAACTTATAACATACAAGTGAAAGATATAACACCAACAGGTCAGAATTTTTTTTTTTTTTTTTTAAATTAAAAAACAGAATCACTGAGTTGGAAAAAGGATCACCCCCTTGCTTTAATTTGCCTGAATTTTTTAATTACAGCCTTTAGTCTGTTGGGATATGTCTCTGCTAACTTTGCACATCTAGGCTTTGCAATATTTGCCCACTCTTCTTTGCAGAACTGCTCAAGTTCAGTTAAATTTGATGGTGACCGTTTGTGGACTTTAGTCTGCAAGTTATTAAAATACAAGCAAATTACTTAACATGTCTTTGTCGGATTTTTTTTTTAAATTTACAATAAAACTAGCTAATTGCCTGCATAAAATATGATAGCATTGGACAATTACGATATATGTAACGATAAAGTTTCCAGTGGTTTCATAAATTGATTACAAACATAATGACGCAAAACACACCATTATTTGCATTATTTGTTCTTCATTTTCTAGAAGTAGAGTAAAAGAAAATTAATTTGCTGTAATTTTTTGTAGTTAATTAAGAAAAGGTACACCGCCATCTTGCTCTGAACAAAGTGATGTCGTAATTATGACTTCCCAACTCGTACATACAAACTTCCCAGGAGGATTTGAATGAGCTTTACTGAGCCAAGTGTAAAGTACAAGCTTTTATGTAACTTAGAGATTTCATTAATCTTAACAGGCTGAGCTTGTTTATGGTGTAGTAGATTTATAAAATTGTGGCAGTAATGTGATTAAGGTTAAAATGATCAGGAATGTGTTTCAGAGATACCAGGTGAACTAAAACTGGTCATCTAAACTGTGTTTAATTACAGTATTCCTCAGGGCATGTTTAGACATTAATGGCTGTGTGTTGAGTTATTTTGAGGGGACAGCAAATTTATACTGTTATACAAGCTGTACACTCACTACTTTATATATATGTGTGTATATATATATATATATATATATATATATATATATATATATACTGTGTATTTTTCTTATGACTGATGGTGGTGCTATTGTGCACAAAATTCCAAAATAATCCACCTTAAACTATTTGTTAAAAGCTAATTGTCTGATGTGGAAACCAACTTTGGATTGATGGTTTTATATCTTTGAACGACAGGACTGGCTTAGCCTTGCTCATTTACTAAAGCAGGCACTCCTGCCCAGAGGGACAACCGAAGAACTCTTAATGGTTCTAAGAAATATTTTCTAAAAGTACATTGTTTATTTTATTTGTTTATTTATTTTTACATAGTTTATATCGGAAGTTAGTAGTAACATTTCTCATACATTTTTTTAATCCAGTTTTCTCAACACACATACATACATTCGTCTGTTAACTATTCATAACAAACACCTACCATTTTTATGTTAATATCAGTGGATATATCAGATTAAATCAAAGGATCAAAATGTTACCAAACCTCATCCCACGTCTGTGGGAGAGATAAGTATATGTTTTAGGTGTAGTAAAGAACTCTGATGAAGCACTTTCTTTGCTAAAACCTTTAGTAAGTGGATGCATAAAGGTTTGCCGATATTTAGCCCTATTTGGACTGGATTATTTTAGCAGGGGGACGTGTGTAATAATATTTACATGTCTCCTCAGTGGGGGAAAAAAAAACAAAAAACAAACAAAAAAAAAACAAAAAACACTTGCATCTGAACAGCAATAAAATTACCACAGGATTTTTTTGTATTTGTTTTGAACCTGGATGTTTGCGTCATGTGTGTCAGTTCCTTAAATATCTCATGTAAAACTGTAAACGTTTTGGGGGCGTGTCAGTAAAAAAAATAAATAAATAAAAAAAAACCCATGGTGGAGTCAGTGGATGCAATGTCTGTAGTTGACGGTAAATTTGTTGAAATTGAATGTTTACTCGTCTCAGAAGGTGATTTCAGTTATTATGCGTTTGGTTTACGCAGCAAGTCATTAAAATACAAGCAAATTACTTAACATGTCTTTGTCGGGTTTTACAATAAAACAAGCTAATTGCCTGCATAAAATATGATAGAATTGTACAATTACAACATAACATGTAACGATAAAGTTTACAGTGGCTTCATAAATTGATTACAAACATAAAGAAGCAAAACACACCTCATTTTCTAGAAGTGGAGTAAAAGAAAATCAATTTGCTGTAATTTTTTGTAGTTAATTAAGAGAAGGTACACCGACATCTTGCTCTGAACAAAGTGACTTGAACGCACCTGACGTCGTAATTACGACTTCCCAACTCGTACATATGAACTTCCCAGGAGGATTTCAATGAGCTTTCCTGAGTAAAGTACAAGCTTTTATGTAATTTAGAGATTTCATTCATCTGAACAGGCTCAGTTTGTTTATGGTGCAAACCGACTTAAATTCGTCTCCAAAAACACTTCAAGGACTTTTTACGACGTTACTCGTAGTACTGAAACTGCAACACTGGTTATTCTGAACCTGAATGCACGTGCGAAATGTAATGTAATGACATGTAGGTAGGTTAACATACGACGCACATGCTTATTAAAGAAAGCTAATTAAGTGTTGTGCATTCAAACATTAATTTCTAATTGAACAAACTCACCTATTTGGTTAATCTGACTCTCAATTCCTTCCAGTTTGTCTAGGATGGTGCGTTCAGCTGCTCTCTCGAGCCTCGGAAGGAGGTCTGGAGACGGATTACTGAGTAAAATGATAAAATAAAACACCGCGTACAACAAAATTGCAAAAGCTCCCAGAAGGCAAACTGATTTTGTGACCCCTTGTCTCCTCATTCTCACACAAAAAAAGCCTGAAGTATCTAAGATAAGTGTTAATAAGCGCCTACAGATTTAAATACATCCATTCTCACTGCACACACCTTAAAGGGGAGTGGTTGACAGAGTGACAGTTTTCAAATATTTGGAGAAATATTTGACAGCAGTGTAATGATGACTGAAGAGCAGGTTTCTCATACAGGAATCCTTTTCAGAGTAAAACAAAAAAGCAAAAAAACAAAAAAAAAAACATGGACCCCAGTATAATCAGAGCAAAGATTTTGTTGTAAGAATTGATCAATAGTGCAAATACAATGTGGTTAGAAAAGTCTGAGTTCAGTAGTGAACATGATATCGTTTTGACGGCTTTTGTAATTTAACACAACCTTTTAAAATTCAAACGACAAATTATCCATCCATTTTCCATACCGCTTATCCTACACAGGGTCGGAGGGAACCTGGAGTCTATCCAACTCAGGGCACAGGGCAGGGGACACCCTGGATGGGGTGCCAACCCATTGCAGGGCACAATCACACACATTCTGGACAATTTGAGGATACCGATCAGCCTACAGTGCATGTCTTTGGACTGGGGGAGGAAACAAGGGTACCAGTAGGAAGCCCTCGAAGCACGGGGAGAACATGCAAGCTCCACTCACACAGGGTGGAGGTAGGAATTGAGCCCCCAACCCGAGAGGTGTGAGGCAAGTGCGCCGACCACTAAGCCCCCCCAAGACAATTTATATTATCAGCATAACGATTACAGTGAAACGTAAACTCTCTGGACTGTTACATAATTTCTTTGTATTTCATACCTCTTCCTTTTACTCTTAATTACAGTGTGCACTCGAGCTGGCATGGACTTCACAAGTTTGTGTAAAACCTGATTATTCATGTTAGATCAAATCCATCACAGTGTTGTCTGAACTTTCAGTGGAAGAGACAGAGCTCAAGGAAAATCTGACCTTTTGTTCAAAAGGAGTACATGCAAAATGGGTAAAATTTGAATAAAATGGATAAATATGAATAGTGACCTAAATAGTGCATAATCTTGAATATTTCTTCTTTGTATCTAGTTTTGAATACAAAAAAACAAAAACACAACAGATTTTCAACGTGTCTCAGAGTCATGGACCCCACTGTGTGGACTGTTATTAATTCTTAGTTAGCTAGCTGCATGTTTTTAGACAGTGGGAAGAAACCGGAGAACCCAGAGGAAACCCACTTAAACACGAGGAAAATGCGAGAAACTCAGGACAGACAGTAAGCCGAGCTCAGGATTGAACCCAGGACCCTGGAGCAGTGAGGAGGCGACCTTTCAGACAGAAACCTAAAGGAATTTTGCTGGTTAGTAATTTAAAACACCTTGTGTAAGAGACCCACTGAAGAACAGAAAGATTAAAGAGAATCTCCACCCTGAATCACGTAACCTATGCTTATAGTGAAATGATTCTACTGCTATTATGTTGATGCTGTATTTTCGTTATTCCAGTGAGGAGCTGTCACAATTTTCCAGCGACGTTCAACGCCATACTAATGAGAAATCCAATGTAGAAGTAGTGGAGAGAGCAAACATGTGAATTGAAATTCCCATAATACAATGCAAAAATACAACACATTTTTATGCTGAGTTATGGCAGAGACTTGGCTCGACTAGTTCACGATCTTCGAGATGAAGATCGTGATGGTGTAGACGGCGGTATAAGAATTCAAGTTGAAGTTTTGGAAGCTGATCTGCTTGAACAGAGTGAACAGATGAAGAGGTGAGAGAGATGGACAGACTAAAGGACTAAAGTGCCGCTGCATCACACTCTTTAGGTAGATGTAAAGCAACGGATAAATCCCACTGCACCATCATCACCATTGTGGGTTATATAGGAAACTGTTGTGTTAGACCTGAAAATAGACCGACATGTTAGTCAACTAAAAAAAAGTTATATGCAGAATTTAGTCATAAAATATTTTGCACAGTTAATCACAAGCTCATCTATTGGTTATAAATATTGATAGTCATTCAGGGAGGATTTTCCCTTTATGGACTCCACTTCACATTCAGTTCCTGAACACTAAATTTCCCTTTCACTCACAACACACAGACAGACAGCCCAGGATACGGGTCATCTTTATTTATTTATTTATTTATTTATTTACGTACAGAGATGCAGTAAAACCAGACAGCACAACGTGCGAAGATGAGGCAGAGGACTGCGCTCTGACTGACTGCTCAATAGGTGACAGTCTTGGCAGGCTTGGTCTCGCTCAGCTCGGCCTCCAGGAAGCGGAAACGGCGATGACGGCGCAAGACCTCAATGGCTTTCTGCTCCACGGAGGAAGGAGTGATGCCCAGGTCCTCAAAGCCTGGCAGGTCCGGGTACTTCATGTCCGTTAAATGGAACTGGAAAGCAAATAGTTAATATTGTAAAACAAGTCTTACAATATATTTGGAGAAGCACCACTGACATTCATTCGTTCATCCTAAATAATCACTTTATCCTAGTCAGTAGGCCTGTCACGATAACTACTTTTGTTGGACGTTTTTGTTTATATCGTCCCAGAAATATTTACATTACATTTAGGGCATTTGGCAGACGCCCTTATCCAGAGCGACTTACATTTATTTCATTTATACATCTGAGCAATTGAGGGTTAAGGGCCTTGCTCAAGGGCCCAACAGTGGCGGCTTGGCAGTGCTGGGATTTGAACTCACGACCTTCCGATCAGTTATTTCGATAAACGATTGTCGTTTTAAGACCATTTTATGCCACTGATTTTGGGAGTTTGGAGGAAACCAGAGAACAGGGAGGAAACTCACACGGCAACAGGGAGAACAGTTTTGTGGCTTCACATATCTGCTGTCTTGGCACTGGCCACGTGTTCTGCCTAAGCGAGCATGCATCACGCTTAGGAGGACAATGTGAGGCAAGGCCAGGCACATTGTTCTGTGTAGCGCATGTTAGCTCTTTTTTAATGTCTGCAGCCTTGAGTGCAGAGGTGGAAAAAGTAATAAAATTTTGTACTCAAGTAAAAGTACTGCTACTTCAGTGAAATTTTACTGAAGTACAAGTAAAGTTACCAGTCTAAAAATCTACTCAAGTAAAAGTAAAAAGTAGCTCATTAAAAATTTACTCAGAGTAAAAATTACCAAGTTACTTTTTAACAGTGGGGGTGAGGTGGGGGATTCTAGTGTAGTTCAAAAAAGACAAGGGCATATAAATCTCAAACTAGTTGTTTTCAATTGAAGGAACACCTTACAAATTAAAGTGCAATAACAAAAAATTTTATAAAATAAAATAAATAAAAACCATTTAAATTATTTACAGAGATATGAGTCATTTTAGTGCAGATCATCCCATAAAACATTTTAAACAATACAACCATTGAAGAATATGGCATAAACTGTGGATTCAGTAGAGCATCCTTTTCTTAAATACAATTGAGTCGTACTACAAAACTTTAAATATAAATTGGGTCAGGGACCTTAAGTATTAAGTATTAAGTATTTAAGACAAAACTGTGCCATTTCAGATAACAGACCTGTCGAATAACAAAACGTCAAATGAACAACATGGTAACTTTTTTTTTTTTTTTTTAATTGCCCTGCCCTTCTGTATATCTTTACAGTGTATTTGTGCGTTCATCCCTACTATATGAATTTTTTGTTAAGTTTGAGCAGCAGTTGATTTTCAAAGTTAGCAGAGTTCATCCTTGCCCGCTTTGCAGTGAACAACAGTCCAGCACTGCTGAAGAGACGCTCACAGGCAGCTGAGGCAGGAAGACCAGTGTTGAGTTTGAGAGAAAGGTTTTTGATGTATGGAAATGCGTTCAACAGATCCATTTTGTTTGAGACACAAGCAAGGTACCCATCTAGCTCCCCTGTACCTTGTGACCTTCTTGAATCATACCTGCTTCTATGATTTCAGCCCTCTCAGTCCTGGTGTTTTTGAACTTTGGCAGAAGGATTGCGGCAGCAATCAGTTCAGGGTCGTGCATCATCCCAGCAAAGCGCTTTTGGACACCACACTGCTCTGATAAGGGGTAGACACATCTTGGAGGATGTCTCCAGTCTGCTGAGTTTTGCTTGTAACTGGAAGATCACTGGCAGGAGCCACCCCATGTGTGTGTTGGTCTCAGACAGAAGAATGTTCAATGCCTTCACAACAAGTTTCATAACAGTGCAATACTCAGTCAGGAAAACAATTTCAGCTGGACTCAGCCTGTAGGACATAAAACAACTTTTAAAAAATTTCTTGCAGGAATAGGCGTGGAATGTGTAGCCAAGTATGGAAATGTATTTTGACAATTTTACACAAATATATAAAAAAAAGAAATACAAAGGGGAACTTCGGGAAATGATTTTCATTTGTGTCATTTCATACTTATGAAATTATATTAAAAAAACCCTCACATTTTCACTTTGAATTCTTCACAGATATTTTTCTGATAGCGTCTTCACTATTCTCTTGTATGATCCTTATGATTCTCTCCACAGCCATGTATGTAGAGTTCCACCTAGTCTGATTTGGCCAGATGAGCTGGAGCTTGCATTTATCTTCAACAATTTCTGCTGCCATGTATGACCGACCTGACTTGTTCCACATTGCTTGGCATTTCCCAAAGGCTGCATGTGATAGACATTTGTATGCGTCATTGTTCTTTTATACCAAGGCAGCATCTGTTGTGGTGACTAAATTTAACAGGTGGCATGTACACCTTTGATGTGGAGGAAGCTGGTACTCAAGACCACTGTCTTGTTCCAGGATGCTGAATGTGTCCAGGTAATCAGCTTTGGGCTCTTCAGAAGAGTCTTGATCTGATTCTGACTCTGCTCCCTCAGTCTGGCTTTGCTCACCAAACACACTGAATGCCTTGATGAAGTTTGAGCCGCTGTCTGTTGTGGTTTTTACCACTTTTCCCCTTATTCTATACTGACAATGAATGTCATCAAGAGTGCCTGCCAGGACATCAAAGGTGTGTGACCGTTTCAATCTCTGGCAAGCAAGTGTGACGGATTTCCTCTCCAAGGTTTCCTCATCTATCCAATGAGCTGTCACCCCTATGTAACTTTGCTGGTGCCCAGTCCAGCAATCAGTAGTGGTGGCAACATAGCTGACTTTACTGAGGTGTGACAACAAAGTCTTCTTCAACTGATTGGCAGCTCCATCAATTCTGGTCCGGAGAGTGGGTCTGGATATGACCTTGCATTGAGGATTCAGTGTAAGTAAAAGTTCTTTAAAAGCAGGTTGTTCAACCAAAGAAAATGGATGAAGACCCTCACAAATGAAGTTAATCATGAGCTTGTCGACCTTTGCCTGTGGCACACATTTGTTTGCACCCAGTGCAATTACGTCACTTATTTTTGCTTGCTTGGTTGGGATTTCTGGTGGTTCCAGGGTTCGCTTCCGTGTTGCCACAAAGTCACTGAAGGCCTTCAGCTTTGATGGATGTTTTCTCTGTAACCAAAACATTTTCATCATTTAAAACAATGTCATATTCATTACACATGCTGAATCTGAAATATTTACATTCATAGATAAAAGGTTTTCTACACACATCACATTTTGTCTTTTACATTTCATAATGCTTGCTCTCTGAACCTTAAGATATGAACATGACTATAAAAATAGTGGATATATTAACACGTCTATACTAAATTCAGTGTCATATTCATTCATATTAAAAGGGATAGTTCAATAGTTTTGAAGTGGGCTTGTAAGAGGTATTTATGCCTAGCCAGTGTATTCACTGTTTGAAAGAGCTTAGAGATACACTGAGCATGTAGACAGCAACAAAAAACATTTTCCCCTGGTTTCACAGACCAGGCTTAAGGCTAGTCCCAGACTAAAAAGCATGTTTGAGCTGTCACAAACGAAAATAATTTGGTAATTTTAGTGGGACATCATTTAGCGTTATAGAAAAACAAGTCATTCGCAAAAGCAGATTCAGAACTCAGACAGTGAGCGCACGCATTGAACAACTCCGCAGTGACGAATCAAAACAGTACAGTAATGTTGTAATGTTATACAGTAATGCTTAAATCTAATGCAACATCAGGAGATCTACTCTAAAATATAACACTTTTCATTCATTTCATATGACACTTAAATCGTGACACTGGGAATAGAGCTAGCTTAATTGTGCTTTGACAATTTTGCCCCAAGTCCCTGTTAATCACCGACCCTCGTGCTAACCAACATTAAAAATGTCGCGCACTGATGCAACGCAACAGTACAACAATTATGTAAACTAAAGATACAAGTAATATTAACTTACCTCAACATGCTTGCGCAGGTTTGATGTTGAGATTTTATAAGCTGCCAGTTCAGTCGACTTGGGCAAACACAGCTTACAGTGCATAATAAAGCTGTTGCCTTTCTTGCACTTGAAGTCAAAGTGATCGCTTAAATATGGCCAGGGGTTTGCTTCATGAGAATTTGATGGCATTTCGCTTTCAGCTGGGTCTGCATCATCTGTTTTGTCCGTCTCCATCATTCTTGTGAGTTTAGCGCATTTGTTCTCCCACCCATCAATCAATCAGTGCAGTAGTTTCCGGGGCGCAATTTTTTTTTCTTCCCATTTGCATTTTTTTTTTTTTTTTTACTCAGTAACGGGTATGATTTAAAATGTAGTGAAGTACAATACTTAAAACAAAACATACTTAAGTAAAAGTAAAATTACAGATTTTAAAAACTACTTTAAAAGGTAGAAGTACACAAAAAAATTACTCAATTACAGTAACGCGAGTACATGTAATTCGTTACTTTCCACCTCTGCTTGAGTGTTACTAAAATTGGACACTCCTGCTTTACAGGATGAATTCTCGGTCAAGATGTAACATGCTCGTGGTCAGTGTCTCTCATGTCATGTACTGTATGTTCCCTCCTTGCAGTTTCTACTTCTGACTTCAGTAAGACAAAGTTATATTTCATTAACAGTGTCTAAATGATTCAGAAAAACCTTTAAATCTCAGTTACTGCTAGCCAAAGCCAGGAACTCAACCCTGGTCCGTCTTAATACTTTATAGACGTGAAGCATTTCTCCTATAAAAATGGGATGACCCCGGTCGTTAAACCCGGTATGCTCTTATAACTTGGAAAAAGTGGGGCTTGTAAAACCCTGTAAAAATGTCTGACCTCTACACCCTGCTGCTCTGTGTGTGTGTGTGTGTGTGTGTGTGTGTGTGTGTGTGTGTGTGTGTGTGTGTGTGTGTGTGTGTGTTTGTAGCTGGAAGAAGCGCTGCTGAAACAGGACCGAGACTTCCTCTCCGAGCTTGTCTGCTGTCTCCTGCAGGGATGTTACCAGCGAAACGACATTACGTAAGTCTCTTTCTTTCAATCGCAGCAACTCCAAATTTAGTGGATTGCACGTTTGACCACACTTTAACAACCATCACCAGCACTCTTGAAGAATGTGTCCTAGCTTGTGCAGCAGGTTGGGCTGACCCACCACATCGTCATGACACGCTTGAACCGTTCTGGCGGTTTGCCCGAGGCAGCTGTAGCCCTGTTTTCACGAAATGGGTGTTTGCGTTAGTGGTTTAGTCAGTGCTCTGTGTGTGATAAATGGCTTGATCCCTGAGGGAAACAAATATCTCATCAGGTAGAGTAGCAGCTATAGCTGCGTACGTACCACAGGTAGAAATGACCCTGCTGGCACATGTGGTTAACAGAACGACAGGATTTATTGGACTGGACAGCTGCTGGGCCCTGGCCTTTTCATCCACACACTCGCTTGCTGAGCGTCCCGGAGGAGGGGGGGGAAAGACAGAGGGATATACATACATACATATATATATATATATATATTAATCTATCTAAAATAGAAATAACTAATGTGTAAAAATATCTCAAATAAATAGATTGAGAAATAGAGAAATAAATAAAGAATAAATAGAGAAATAAAACACTCTACAAAAATAAATCAAAGTCCGAAAAGTCGTAAACACAAATATTAAATTACAGAATGTCGATAACTTACCAAACTCTGTTTTATTATTTTTTTTAAAAATCACGTTGTTAATGTTAAGCTAAGTAATCTCTTTGTAAATGACTGATTTTGGTAAACAGCGTTTACAGTCGTATTTATACATCTAATATCACAGTTGAACTACAGTGTATATGCGTATTTTACAGTCCCCTCTGAAACTATTGGAACGGCAAAAGACCAATTCATTTTTTTTTTTGCTGTAGACTGAAGACATTTGGGTTTGAGATCAAAAGATGAATATGAGAAGAGAGTTTGGAATTTCAGCCTTGATTTCCTGGTATTTATATGTTGATGTGTTAAACGACATCGAACATAGCACATTTTGAATCAGACCACCCAATTTGTAGGTGACCAAATATATTGGAACATGTGACTGACAGGTGTTTTTTTTTTATTAGATTGATTGTTTATACATTAAATAGTTCTGAACATTGGGCAGTGGTAGCTCAGTGGGCAAGACGTTGGGCTACTGATTGGAAGGTCATGAGTTCAAACCCCAGCACTGCTAAGCTGCCCCTGTTGGGCCCCTGAGCAAAGCCCTTAACCCTCACCTGCTCAGATGTATAAATGAGATAAATGTAAGCTGCCCTGGATAAGGGCGTCTGCCAAATGCCATAAATGTAACATCTACTCTTGGTTTTAGTCTTCAGTTTCACCTGTGAAGACTGCATTTGTGGTTAAAAAGGTTAAATCAAAATGAAGACCAGAGAGCTGTCTATGGGAGAAAAGCAAGCCATTTTGAAGCTGAGAAAAGGGGGATAATCAATCAGAGACATTGCACAAACATTGGGAATAGCCAATACAACAATCTGGAATGCCCTGAAAAAGAAAGAAACTGCCGATGTCCTGAGCAACAGACACCGAATGGGTCGGCCAAGGAAAACAATAACTGGCTGATGGTAGAAACATTGTGAGAGCTGTGAAGTAAAACCCAAAAACAACAGTCGGTGACATCAACAACAGCCTTCACAGGGCAGGGGTGAAGGTACCACAAACCACCATTCGAAAAAGATTTCGAGAGCAAAAATATAGCAGCCATGACCCAAAATGCAAACCACTCCTCAGCAGTAAGAATCAGAAAGCCAGATTGGAACACGTACCATTCCTGCTATATTAGAAAGTTATTTAAAATTGATTTTTAATAAATGAAATTATGGAAGATATTTTGGCTGATAGACTTCCATTATGTATTTGGAATTATAATAAATTAGTCTCGTAGCTCCAGTGCTAAAGAAGCAAATAACAGACTAGAATTACGGAAATTGGGGAACAGTGTACATTTTATCTCTGACAAAACTATTAATTTATAATTTTGCCACAAATCCAGTCACGTTTCTTCTACGCCTGTCTGCCGTGTCACCCAGAAGAGGACGGGTTCCTTTTAAGGATCGTCGTCTCTGGCTTGGTCATTAGGGATCTAAAATCTACATTCAGATCTCTGAAAAGCTGCTTTGTAATGAATTGCATGCTGTGGACTGGATAAAAATAAAAAATAAAAAAATCTGTAAAAGTTCATACTGATCCAGAACTTCAAGCTAGCAACAGCCCTGATATGATACTAGTAATTTTTTTAAAAATTATTTTGTTTATTTATGAATGAGTTCTCTGAACCTTTGTATGAGGTGAAATATATATCTTTCCAGGGCTTTGCAGCCAGAGCCATGTGTGTGCCTCCCTGGAGGATCCAGCTGGCTTTGACGTGGCTGTTGTCGCTCTGCTTCACGCCACGGTGCAGCTCGAGGCCCGATCCACACCAGCGAGAGGCTTTGATAAAGATGGAGGCTCGCAGAGAGATCAGCGGCGGTGTGGTGCTGAACAAGAAAGAAAAGCTCCTCGATGGAAAACTGTACCAGATGAAGTGGCAGGAAATGGCAGCTCCAGACTTCCCTCCTGCCATGCACTTCTTTAAAGCAAAGCCTCTGATCGATGCAAGTCCAATCTTCAGCATTCTGCAGAAGATGCCCAAAGGTGTGGTAATGTTTATATTCAGACATCTAACACTCTTTACAGCAGTGAAAATCAGATATCAACAGACTTTAATATACTGTATATCTCTGATACTCGGTGATCTACCTCTTGTTTACGGAGTTGAATTGCTTCAGCTCAGGTTAAAGTTTGAATATCCCTAGGAAAAAAAATCTCGTAGATCGCTAACTATTTCTCATTCCCATTCTCATTCATTCTCATTATTTCTCATTAATATAATGTTAAATGTCACTACAAATGCTCAATACGTAAAGAAACCTTTGCTCTTTTGTATTTTGGAGCCCATTGCAACTGCGCTAGTAATAATAACATCCCCTTGTGACATCAAAGCGGCACACAGCTGCTAACTTCTCATAGATATAATGAAAATACAGCACCAACCGGCAAAGCAAGCACCGACATAGCTTACCTTAAACCTCCCTAACACATCTTTTTGAACTTTGTCGCCGATTTTGGTTTCAAATTCAGTTAATTCTTGGTTTGAATGAGGAAACAGTACAAAAAAAAAAAAAAAAAACCCAAGCACTTCCTGTAGTGTATTCATACTTAAGGGCGGGGGGAAACCCTCTTTTCTCCTCGGTATTTGACGGATTCTTTGTTATCATATAAACACATGGGATATATTTTACTTGTTATTCCTGCAGGTCATTTTGTAGTAGAAGTAAAAAGAAATAAGACAGAGGAAGGCATAGTCCATCAAATCCAGTACAGTCCATCAAAAGAGTTACTCTGTAAATAATTACGCTACCCCAATTCTGAAAACTAATCCCATCCGAATAGGGGTCAATTTGAGATGAGTATCCTACAAAAGGATTGTTGGGATAAAGGCGGGTTAAAAGTTAAAAGTTCTTTGACGATGGTTTCCTAATACTCAGGTTTTGACTGTTAACTAAAAGTAATTACCCCCATGCCCACGAGAGTTGGCATACTCTGTCTCTTCTGTCAGTCACTGCAACACTAGCCAATCGTGGGTGTCTGTGACGTCATGTATGCGGAAGAGGACAGATGGTGCTTTCTTCCAGGTGTGTTATGCTGTCCTTAAGGTTGGCTTCTCGAAGAAAGCACGTTAGCCTTCACTCTCGCTGTCTGGTAGCTGTCATGCGATAAGGGAAAACGGTTACTGGTGGTTGGGAACGTGTCTTCTCAAGAAGTTCCCTCTTATCCGTTTCAGGTGCAGCTCTACACGTGCATGACTTTTCCATGGTGGGAGCTGAATGGCTGGTGAAGAACGTGACCTACAGGGAGAACTGTTACGTGTGTTTCACCGGCGACGGCTCGGTGCGCTTTGTGTTCTCCTCTGTGCAGCCCGAAGCAGCGCCTTACTGTTCCACATGGGCTCTGCTCAAAACCATGAGGGAGAAACACAACACCACTGAGCTGGACAACAAGTGAAGAAACCTGAAGGATTGCAGAAGAAAAGCTGGCACACACCGAAGTAATGAGGTTCACATGGAACAAACGTTTTTTGTTTTTTTTTTGCATTCACAGCTTTATTCGAAACCTGACGCTGGTTACTGAGGACCCAGACAGTGAGTACCCCAACCAAGACGTTGTCTGGAAGAGGTTTGAACAAGTTTTCTTGGTGGCCTACGGGTTGGTCACGTATGCTCCCGTCTTTAAGGACTATCTTTACGAAGGTTTCAGGCAGTTCTACATGGACAACATCATGTACGTGGAAATCCGAGCTCTTCTGCCGCTGGTATGTGTATTTATTCTCCCCTCTCAGCCTTTTTGAAAAGAACATTTAATGAAACCGTTCAATTTTGCCGTCACTCAGACGCACGAGCTCGACGGCAGAAAGAACAGTAGGGACTGGAGCATGAGGGCTTGTCGGGAGGTGCTTAAGCGCTTCATGTCTCAGTATCCAGACTTCTTCGGAGCCCGAATGATTTTCACCGTCCACAGGTTAGAGTGTGTAATACAGCATATTTTTATGTGTATGACAGGATATTGGAGATATTTAAGTGCCAAAAATGGTCACCAAAGAGTGTGTGTGTGTGTATGTGTGTATCAGAGGCTTGAATTCGACACAAGCTGTACAGGTGGTAGAGGAGGCTACCCGGCTGCAGAGGAACTTTCCAGACATCATGGCAGGCTTTGACTTTGTAAGTACAACCCCAAATGCAATAACAGAACAAATCAAACCAAGATTCTCCAGGAAAACCAAACACACTCTCATATGTGCTGAGCAAATCAGCTAACTAGCAGTGTGTTGATACACAAAATACTAATTCAGTACAATACAGTAAAAATAAGCATTGCCTGAATTTGTGTCTTGGGTTTACATGATAATATAACAGCGTAATAATGCAAGTACACCCTTTCAAAGAGCAGTGAACCTTTAATTATTTAGAGTAATAAACTCTTTAACATGTCAATGCCCAAGAAAAAAAAAAAGCCTATGAACAATGCTACAACGTTATCCTTATTGGCGTGGCAAAATGGCATGGATCTATAATTGTGCATGAATATGCAATGTGGGGGGAAAAAAGACCATGTGTCTTCCTTCCATCCCAAATTCTCTATAATATTAACAGTGATATTAGATGGACAGGACACTAAATTGCTAGTACACTAGCATGGAGGTCGTCACATGTGAGATGTTTTTGAGTCTCAATTTGCATTTTTATATTCCTCAGTGATTCATATTACATCAGCCAAACCTGTCAAGATATACCATAATAATCCCAGATTTGCTCAGCACTAGCATTATCAAGGTTAGCTGTAGAACTGTATCGATACAGAGCATCGTTCGATACAAGGCTCTCGATTCAATACATCTGTGTACCGAATGATACCTTCAGCAGTCTTTAGAATAAAATTGGCTATTCATCATAAATTACCGCTTAAATCACGCGAGGGGAAAAACATTCAAGTTTAAATCAAGCCACATGCTCTCTCTCCTCTTAAAAAAGTAGCTCCCTCTTTGTCTCGAATCAGGAGAGGCTAATGACATTAGCGTGTCCTCGCTGATTCAATCCGAGTTAAAGAAATCAGCGTGGTGACCGGGAAGTTCTGGAAAGTGGAGAAGGCAAGATTCAAAAAACATGTTTGAGCTCCAAAGAGCCGCATGACTTTCGCAGCACAGAAATAAAGCACCCCGTGCTTCAGACACGCCTCCTTGTGAGTCACGCCAGCAAGGCCCGTCGCTGTAATCACGTTATCGGCTTATCGTACGATATTATACAGACGTGACCTCGATAGATTTTGCTGATCTCGAAATCACCCATAGTGTTTACATGCGTGTTCGTTTACATAAGAATGAACGCCACCAACATTTTAGCAGCAGCCTTTCACGCTGCTTCTGTCCTCTCGTCTGCTCCAAGGCTGTCAAATTAAAATTCGAACTTGGAATATTCGTCGAATTTAAGATAAAAACGCCCATTCGAATGCAAAAACTGTGTGCATTCGAATTCAAGATGTGTAACAAGCGCTAGCACCGATTTGAATTGAAAACGTACTGTTGAAAAAAAATGACACGCAAGATATTAACAATGGACTAAGAATGTTTTTTGAAGAAGAAAAATCTAGAAAGACTAGTTTTAGTGTTTCAAATGACCCAGTCGTAGACAATAATGTCGGGGATTAAGGTGCGTGAGATGAAGCTGAACAGTGAATGAACAGCGGTGAACTGAAGCGCTTTACTAGCGGGTTAATGAACTCCCCCAGACGCATCCTATACACTTATGAGATCAATCAGACATTTACACAACATAAACCTAATATTACAACCTGCTTCTGCACAAAATGACGCAAATGAACTTAAGTAAGGCGCTAGGTAGAACGGGTAAGTCGCGTTGTGAACACGCTCTTTCCGTAACAACGCACTAAAACACAGACTACGAATAACTAAAACATAAAGAATTCACAATATTGTATTACAATAATGTACTCACTGTAATGTTATTATTTCAGGAGATCGGGTTTTCAAAACATGTTTTAATTGATCCATGTTTAAGTTAATATATAAAATGTGTGAATATTTGGAGTAAAATTGACTAAAATGAATAAATATGACATGACAAAATGTTGACTAAACTCAAAGGATATTTTCGTCAGAAGACAAAAACTATTATTTTGACATCCCAATTCCAGTGTCTGAATATTCTACATTATATTAGGCTCTGCTGAAGTTTAATGACAGAACTGCTCTTCAGATTTGTTTCTGGTAAATACAGATTATCCCTGCTTTGTCGTTTATTTTAAGAAAAATAAGATTACGAAGAGTAACCTTTTTATTTTAAGCAAGTACACGAACATTTGCGCATGTTTTTGCACAGTAATGATTTAAAACTAAAGAAAGAAACGTCGGACAATAAAGACGTCTTGTCCGATTGACTGCGTTCGAAGTGGAACTCGGGCCAGTTTGATTTCTCCCTAATTATTCCTTTAATATTATTCCACAAGTTCAGTCATATGAATTCATACTCGCTGCAGCTGGACAGAGAGTTATTTATTTTTATTGTTGAATCAATTCGGCTTCAATGTTGAATTCAATGTTGGGCTTCGGTGGAATGAAATCCAATTTAGCCACGCTGAAAGAGCTCGTGTTAAACTCTCTGAGGTAACATCACTGTGCACACACACACACACACACACACACACACACACACACACACACACACACACACCCACACACACAAGTTTTGCAAGATTATTTGTATTACAGAACGCCAAAAAATCACCCATGTACTATATTAAAGTTAAAATAAAACGTTTAAGATCTCAGATATTTCAAAGCAAATTTGCTTCTTATTAATAACGCAGAGTTTTTAAAATTGTTCTTTCAACTGGACAATCAGAATTTTATTTGGTTTTCCTGTTCCCATATGTTTAATTCAAACGTTAACTTTGTTGCTCAAAACACTGTAATCAGTCTTATTAGTAGTATAAACATTTTGTTTCAGATATACAGTACTGGGCTTTATATATAGTATATATAGTATAGTTTTAGGCACCCTATTTTTTTTTTTAGTACAAACTTTGTTATAGATTTTTTATTTTATGACTTCTACATTATCGAGTGAGTACAAAAACATTTTAGTTTTCTAGCACAAAATTAAATGTTACAGAAAAATGTTTGTATGTCAGTAAAGAAAGCAGCATATTACGTAAGAGACACTTTTCACACAAAAAAAAACCCCACAATGAAGGCTGCTGGGTTTTGCTGCAAAAATAAGAAGCGAGTGCGAAAGTCAAAGTCTCCAGAAGAACTGAGGCTGGTTCTGCAAGATGCTCAATAAAACTTACCAGCTCATTTCCTTATAAAACTGCACACATTGTACCGGAGACTACTATTTTTAATTTTAATTTTTTTGTCACACCAAATATTGACTTTGTTTCATTTACTACACAGTACTGTATATCTATAAAATAATTATAATATGGTTCTAGTTTTAAGCGCTTAGGTTTCAGATCATATGTAGAAAGATTTGAAATAATGTGTCTGAGATAATGACATCTAATGGTTTTATACAGCATCGAGAATGTTATTATGAAATGTGTATAAGGAGAAATGATAAGATTTTGATCATTCTAGTATAATTATTTAGCAATTAACAGCTAAAAAAATGTAATAACAAAAAAAGCCTCTAAAAACAATTTGGTATAAAATTAAATATATTAAAAGTACTGCAGTGTATGTAGGTACACACTTAAACCACTTGGGGGTGTGCTGTTGTAGGAAAATAATCAACGACTGGGTGGTGTGAGGTCATTCCTTCTTCTCTTTCTTTTTTTAAAATTATTTTTGTATTTATTTATTTAAAAAAAAAAAAAATTCTTTCTAAAGTGTCCCCATTTACCTGGATGTAATTGTTCCTCTTCAGTTAAATTGGACAGTAACAGAAATGTAGACGCATTTGTATTGGACTGAACATCTGCTTCCAACAGAACAACTTCACTTTACTAACACAAATCACGATGTTTCAATGTGGCCCGTCCTGTTTTCCCTGGACATTTCAGCCTTTTCAGAATGTTGTGTATGTAATTTCAGTGTTAGAAAAGTTCTTCACCCAGGCTTTGTGATGGAATCTTTTTGTTTGCAGGTACAGCTCCTTGTCTCCCACCTTGAAGAACGAAGCCATTGCAGCTTTACTTGTGAAGTGGGACAAGTTTGTCTCTGAGACTTTGCTGTAAACTTGCTGGAGAAGCTCTTCATTTTATCAAACTGCACTTCACTGTTGGTCCGTCCATCAGTACTGAGTTTACTGAAAGATGGACAATTCGAGGGTTTTGATGTATATTGAAACATGCTTTTTTCTCTCTCTCTCTCTTCTTCTATCTATACTTTTTTCCACCTGGAGCGAAGTGTATGGCTCCATTAAGACTTCTGAGTGGATAGATCGCCCTCTGCTGGACAAATTCATTTATTGAACTCAAGCTGTGCCACATTTGACTCTCCACTACAAACATGTGGGCTTGAGGGTGAATTTCGCTAGTGAGAAGAAAAGTGACAATAACCAAGCAGCTGTAATTTTATTTCAGAGCCTATGAAGCTAGTTTGAATGAATCTAGTTTTACTGACATACAGGTGAGGTCATACGTTTACACACGCCTTGCAGAATCTGCACAATGTTAATAATTAAAAAAAAAAAAAAAAAAAAGAGAGATCTTAAAAATTGTACTTAAAAAAAAAAATTTATTTAGTACTGCCCTGAATAATGTTGAGAGACAATACATTATTATTTGTTTAACCTTAGGCTAAAAGAAAGTGTCAGGATAAGAAAGTCATCAAGAAATGTAAGAATTAAACTTGGTCAAATGTGCGGTTCTAGGAAAATGATCAACGATGGTGAGGTGTGATACTGTTACCACTTTAAAGTTGATTATTTTCCAATAACAGCATGTTCTGTAGTGTTTTTATTCCCTTTTATACCACAGCCATCTGACAATTCTAATTTATTAAAGAACTACATACATTTTATCCATTTATAGTTACATTTAATGTTGTGGAACATCCACAAAACAAGTTTGTTCTGGTTATCAGTTAACGTTATTAGCAGCTATAAACAGTCGTTTTTTTTCTCTCGATTGAAAGTAACAACACAAAGAATTTGCTTCTTGTCATGTTACTGAGAAACCAGAAAGCGTAAATCCCTGCTATCAGGACAATGAAAGTTACAACTCGACCTGTAACTGTTACGAAGTGCTGACACTGGAGACTCCTTCTGTAAATGTTACATAAACGTCTCCTCACAGAAAACTTTTATATACAGCAACGTTTATATGTTTCAGTTGTTAAATAACACTTTTAAAATTGATGCACTTTAAAGTGTTTAAGGTGCATTAATATTGTATGAACTGTGATTTGCAGCCGCACTACTATCAGAGCTGCTGTTATAGAAAATTAATCAACACCTTCTGACCAATCAGAATCAAGCATTCATGAGAACTTGTCATGGAGAAAACTACAGTTAACCAGATATCTTATATGTGAAGGTTTAGATGTACATTTTACTTTTAATCACTTATTTATAGAACTCTTTTGTGTGTGTGTGTGTGTGTGTGTACATATATATTTGTTGCTTTTTATTAATTACTTATTCATAATAGATGATGATTTGTGAACGTTGTTACATGTGTAATTTCAGGGACACTGAAGAGACACCGAGTGCTTTAATCTGATCATTCACTCTCATTCTAATAATAAATGAAGTCATAGTGAGATCACATGGATTTGCTAGAATTAGCAAATGTCATCATTGTAGAAATGTAAACACCTCTGCAGTAAGTGTATTGGGATAACAATGAATGCTGTGTTTATGTAATGGTGGTTTAAAATGTTTGTGAAATTGTTTTCAATAGAAATATAGCTTTGCAGTGCAGAGTTTTTCATCTTAATCTCTATACACTGCATCTGCAGTGTGTGTGTGTGTGTGTGTGTGTGTGTGTGTGTGTGGGTGTGAGTGATTACCACAGACAAGAATTTCTACACGTTTCTGAAAACTTTTATCCAAAAGGTATAATCAAAGGGCTCAATAAATGTTTAAATTTATGCAGCCATGTAAAGCAATTTTCAAACTACAAAAGCATTAAACACTATCTGCCATATGTTTTTATATTATATTTTTTTGAGTAAGCAGCTTATTAGTTCTTTTCATAGAACGAAATGTGTTGGAAATTTGTTTGTATAAATCACATACATTACAGATTCAGTATAGTATATAAAAAACACTGGAGTATTCCTTTAACATATGATTTGACTGTTTGTCTTTGCCTAGATAAAACAAAAGTCTTCAATTTGCATTGTTTTATTTTAAGATAAATAATAAAAGTAAGACACAAATGCAGTAAACCTACCAGACCTAAGAAGACATTAAATAAGATACTGAAACCTGTTCACATCCTCAGGTCTCTTACTAGGGCTGTAGGACTCGAATCCGGTCTCAAGACCTTTTCTGCATTGACTTGGACACAGTCTTGGGCATTATTCTTGCTAAATATGATGTTGATCTTGATCAGAGTTTGTAAAAAATAATGTTTGAATTGTATTTTCTTTCATAAAAGCACAAGGTTTGACAGTAAGTAATTCCTTCTTCTAGAAAACAGCCTAATCATCGCTCAGTTCATGAATGGGTTTCGGTCTCGATCTAGACTCTGTCTCGGTTTCATTTGGACTCAAACTCGACCACCTTAAGACTCAAGCACTCACTTAAGACTCTTGAGTCATGAGTTAATCTTGGCTAGTCCTGGTCTTGGACTTGACAATAGCAGTCTTCAATACAGCTCTATCTATTACATGATGTACATCACCATAAATAAGATCTGGCTATAAATCATGATATTGTACCAATTCAGATGTTGATAAAACGTTTCAATGGCCCTGCATGCCATTAATGCCATTAAGAACAAAAAAGTGCCAACTTACTTATAAATGATACATCCCAATACAGTTTACTGAAAGATGGACAATTCGAGGGTTTTGATGTATACTGACACATGCTTTTTTTTCTCCCTTCTTCTATCTATACTTTTTTCCACCTGGAGCGAAGTGTATGGCTCCATTAAGACTTCTGAGTGGATAGATCGCCCTCTGCTGGACAAATTCATTTATTGAACTCAAGCTGTGCCACATTTGACTCTCCACTACAACATGAGGGCTTGAGGTCTTCATCTTGGGTGAATTTTGCTAGTGAGAAGAAAAGTGACTGACAATAAGCACACAGCTGTAATTTTATTTCAGAGCCTATGAAGCTAGTTTGAATGAATCTAGTTTTACAAACATACAGGTGAGGTCATACGTTTACACACGCCTTGCAGAATCTGCACAATGTTAATAATTTAAAAAAAACAAACAAACAAAAAAAAAAAACATGAGGGATCTTATAAATTGTATTTTTAAAAATATTTTATTTAGTACTGCCCTGAATAATGTTGAGAGACAATACATTATTATTTGTTTAACCTTAGGCTAAAAGAAAGTGTCAGGATAAGAAAGACAAGAATTAAACTTGGTCAAATGTGGAAAATGAATTGATTGGAAAATGATCAACGACGGTGAGGTGTGATACTGTTACCACTTCAAAGTTGATTACTTTCCAATAACAGCATGTTCTGTAGTGGTTTTTATTCCCTTTTATACCACCGCCAAGGCAAGTCACATTTTGTGTTAAACAGGATCTTTATTTTATTTTATTTTGCAAGATGTCCTAATGATATTTAATGAGATTTCTATCTGCTGCACTTATTGAACTGGGAGAAGTAGCTCTCATCGGGGATGCTGGTGTAAACCTCCTTCTTCCTCCTGTGATGAAGACAAAACACAGCTCCTAAATTCACAGCACAGTCCAGCTGTGTAACTTGGTATCAATGTGCATTGCATGTAGCTATGAGTACGTATGTGTGATTAGTGGCAAGTTCCTTATGGGTATTGGCGGTTCTTACGCACAGATCTAGAACTTGTTCTATGCATGCTTTCATAAATGAGACTCCTGAATGCTAGTGCAGGGGGTGGAGCTTTCAGACAACATGATTTACAGGAAAATCAAGACTCATCCTGGACTGGTTGATCCACGTCATTTACTTTGTCTCCTGTTTACATCCTGCCACGAAGACCTGAGTTTTATTAAAGTTGGAAGCTGAGAGCAGAACTTCACCAAATATTACAAAAAGGCCTCTTGGTTGCTTCTCTGGCTAATGCTTTCTTTCCCCCCCCGTCACTGACATGTTCAAATATTTAAGATATTTTTTTCTGTGACCAAATCCTGATATTTTTCCTGGACTTGGTGTTCAAGATGTTGTTTGTTGTCTACCAAATTCTGGGTTCTTCCAGGTGCAGGTGTATTTACATTGACATCATGTGACACTTAACAACTAATTATGTGAATTCTGATGGCACCAGAACTAATTTAGGGGGGTGAATACTTATGCAAGCACTACTTATTTCTAAATAATTCTGCAAACTATATTGACACCCCCCAACTCATGGGTTATTTTATGTAGATTTGTGACATATACAGGTGCATCTCAATAAATTAGAATGTCGTGGAAAAGGTCATTTATTTCAGTAATTCAACTCAAATTGTGAAACTCGTGTATTAAATAAATTCAATGCACACAGACTGAAGTAGTTTAAGTCTTTGGTTCTTTTAATTGTGATGATTTTGGCTCACATTTAACAAAAACCCACCAATTCACTATCTCAACAAATTAGAATATTTCATAAGACCAATAAAAAAACATTTTTAGTGACTTGTTGGCCTTCTGGAAAGTATGTTCATTTACTGTACATGTACTCAATACTTGGTAGGGGCTCCTTTTGCTTTAATTATTGCCTCAATTCGGCGTGGCATGGAAGTGATCAGTTTGTGGCACTGCTGAGGTGGTATGGAAGCCCAGGTTTCTTTGACAGTGGCCTTCAGCTCATCTGCATTTTTTGGTCTCTTGCTTCTCATCTTCCTCTTGACAATACACCATAGATTCTCTATGGGGTTCAGGTCTGGTGAGTTTGCTGGCCAGTCAAGCACACCAACCACCATGGTCATTTAACCAACTTTTGGTGCTTTTGGCAGAGTGGGCAGGTGCCAAATCCTGCTGGAAAATGAAATCAGCATCTTCAAAAAACTGGTCAGCAGAAGGAAGCATGAAGTGCTCCAAAATTTCTTGGTAAACGGGTGCAGTGACTTTGGTTTTCAAAAAACACAATGGACCAACACCAGCAGATGACATTGCACCCCAAATCATCACAGACTGTGGAAACTTAACACTGAACTTCAAGCAACTTGAGCTATGAGCTTCTCCACCCTTCCTCCAGACTCTAGGACCTTGGTTTCCAAATGAAATACAAAACTTGCTCTCATCTGAAAAGAGGACTTTGGACCACTGGGCAACAGTCCAGTTCTTCTTCTCCTTAGCCCAGGTAAGACGTCTCTGACGTTGTCTGTGGTTCAGGAGTGGCTTAACAAGAGGAATACGACAACTGTAGCCAAATTCTTTGGCACGTCTGTGTGTGGTGGCTCTTGATGCCTTGACCCCAGCCTCAGTCCATTCCTTGTGAAGTTCACTCATTCAATTCTTGAATCGATTTTGCTTGACAATCCTCATGAGGCTGCGGTTCTCTCGGTTGGTTGTGCATCTTTTTCTTCCACACTTTTTCCTTCCACTCAACTTTTCTGTTAACATTCTTGGATCTTCCAGCCTTAGACATTGGTTAATGTACTAGATAGCAGATAATTTGTTGGCAGCTTACTGTGATAATGCTCGTAGCATACCCTTTTTCTCCTTCCCTGAGGACAGAGGACATTGTTTACACAACATAGAACGTCCATGTTTCACTTTGGCTTGATACTTGTTACCTGTCCTACACCCTAAGCGGGCTCAGGTTGAGGGATGCCACCATCACTTGTCAGATTTGAAACTGGAGACAGACAACTGGGAACACACAACTGCAAAGCCCATCATTAAATGTGACATGTTCAGCCCATGCATTAGATACCAGCTCAAGGCCTGATAATTTAGAGTTGAGTTTTGAGTGATTACAAACCGATATGTTCGTGACGAAAAAAATATTTACTCTAGCTCTGTATGGTTTCTCCTTACCACCTACCTTCCTAAACATAATCTCTTCATATTCTTCCCTACTTACTGTGTCCCTCTGTAAGGAGTATGGTTACTCCGTTACCTCACTTACTTCTTATTTGCTTAAGCTTTACTTACTTATTTTCTTCAGTTATCTTTACCTTAAAACATCCATACAATTAACTCGCAGTGTGTAAACATACTTGGCAATGCAGGCACTGAATAGTAGTCTTAGGCTAATTCTCTATCTACTTATAGTCTAAAGAATCTTACTTAGAATTTAAAACTTTTGTCGAGGATTAAACAACAGCAAAATTGTGGATATTACTTGTCTCCCTATAGTTGATTCTTACAATTTTGATGCTGGCCCAGATTTTAAATGTCCCCCCACATTTCATGCTTCTAATCTCTGTAGCTTTTATACCTTACTCATGGTGTTTAGAGTATATTCATTCTATTAGACATGTAAAGAAAAATATTCAACCGATATTAAAACCCAAGTGGAAAGTAATCAGTTGTTGCAAAGAGAGAAGACCAGAATGATCTTTGAATGTAACAAAACCTACCTTTATTATTTAAGTAATTGTTCTTATTCCTTCCTTCTATTAAACATTATCTATGTAAAATATGTATATATTAAAAATATAAAATTGTATTTCTTGTAATACTTTGTTTTATTTCGTATCCATTCACTTTTTTACTTCTTATTTTAATGCACTTCGATAATCAAAGGAATAATATCTCTCTTCTATTCTCGTATATGCTTAATCTATCAAAGTGAGTTCTAGCCTATTTTCTACAAAAACATCCAAGCAGCCAAGATTAGCTGATTACCTTTTTTTCCTTATTAGGCCTTTCTTACTGTAGAAAGAGTCTGTTATTTTAAAGCTATTTGTTCACTATCCTGATATGTTCAAATCCCATCTGTGCTAACAATAATCCCTAGTAATTCAAGACGCATATGAGGTTGAGATCTAGACGCTTTTATCCCACTAATGGTATTTTAAACCATCTATTAAATTTATGTTCTTTACTGTGTATCATATGTATGTATATTCATCTAGTCTAATATAGGATTTATCATCTATGAGATTGACAATTAGCTTCATTTGGGGAGCTTTGTGCCAAGCATAAACATCACTTTATAAATGTATCTATTTCACTTAAACTGTGTTTGATCAAATCAAAAAGATGTCCCTTTTGAACGTATACTGGGTTTATCACTGCGTCATTATCCGCAAAAATTAACTTTCTAAATGAACTAAACCCAAATATTTGAAAATTATTTGCAGATCCTCATATTTTACTCATTGTATTGCATTCAACTCTAATAACCACTACACCATAATCACATATATTTCTCTCTCATACACAGATAAAACACACACACACACGGTCACCCTGTCTCCAAAGCTAATTTCTCTTTCTGGGTCACATTGGAGACAACCAACCTACCAAACCCTGAAATATTTTCCTAATATATCGCTAATTTTCATCTAAAATGCCCATTCTCACACATCTCTCTGCGTTCCACACACACAATCGCACCCAAGGACACATACACACAGGATCCTTCTGTATAAGACACACACACACTGACAGGCCTGTCGTTTCCACACATACACACAGAAATACAGGTCAAGAGGCACGAGGCATTTTGCATACAAATTCCCCAACTTTAGGCCTTTTTTGATTGTTCCATGACGGTTTAGGAGGACGTATGTCCAATGAGATACAACCAACCATATAACAGTCTCAAGTCTACACAATCAGTCCCGGGACAAACGCTTTAGACAAAAGGTCTGGGTCTACATTACAATGGAAATACTTAAGCAAACATAATGCTGGCTGCTCTGTAGCTTTTCAACACATTTTCCTCTTACATAGGTATCTTCTGTCTTACACTTACACAAAAATATCTCACGTCTTTATCCCAATGCAAAGGTTTTAATTCATACCTTCATGCACACACATATACAGTTAATTTATACCATTACTGGCCGGCCAGACAATCCACCTGTCTCTCACAGGACTTTTCCTGTTATCTTCTTAAATCCGTTTCACACACATAATAATACACACATTATACTATTACAACTGTTTCACCAAATCTTTTCACTTTATCTTCCGGTCACCCACCGGAGGCACTCCTTAAATATCTTTTACTTCTCCCATCCACTTGTTTCTCCCGAGGCTTTTCCCAATTAAAATTTTCTCTACGTTAGCCTCTGGGTGCACTGGGGACCAGAGACCATTCCCCCCGCCACAGGGGACTCACTCCCCAGTCCCAGGCCGCAGAATAACTAATGCAGAACTTTGAATATCAAACAGGCGTCTGCTTACCTTTTCCTATATGGCGCCGGTACCTGCAGTCAACAGGACGGCAAAGAAGCCCCCCAGCCCGGGGGTTCAGGCCCCAAGCCTCACCCAGGTCCCTGTTCGGGCGCCAATAATGTGGCATTTTCCTGCCACTGGATATACCGTAGCCTCTACACAAACACTCCAAATTCAATAAAAAATAATACTCACAACACAGTGGATGAGAGAAGCAAAAATCAGAGTTACTGCCCAAAAATATCAGTCAACACGAGATCAGTTCAAATGAGACGTCCCAGAAGTGATCCCATCTACCCTGAGTTTGGTCTCTATTTATACTCTTTTCCCCCAATTCATATAAAACAATTTCCCATTATGTTTGGTTTTCAGAAAATGCAGCTACCATTAGCTTCAGAAATCCAGGTTTTTCACCCACCAGTACATCCAGGTTTTTCAAGGTTAGACGAAAAAAAACCCCACACTCTCTCCTCTGCTCTCCTCCTTCTTTCCTATAAAAGACCTCCGTGGCCCAATTTACCAAAATGTCTCCCAGCAGTCTAGACAAGCAAACCTTTCTCTGCGTTCTCTCTTTGGTTCTCATATTAAACTGTTAGTCTTCGCTTCAATTTTATCTCTTTACTTGGGTAAGTGTTGTTTTTATGTATTACAGATTCTGTGCATGATTTTAACATGTTTTTTGTGTTTTACACACTACTTAAAGCTCTATTATAATCTTGAGATTACACATATTTGCTAGGATTGTAAGACTATATAGACTGTAAGACTGCTATAGGATTATAGTAGGACTATAGTGCTTTTTGCCTTTGTATATATTTATTTACAATACATATAATATAATGTAATATAATATAATATAATATAACATGTGTTGTTTTCCCTCGTTTTCCTAGCCTCTCATGGACATGCGTTATCTGCAGTTGTTATGGCTTTACCTCGACATGTCCCGAGAGCTCCTCAGCCATGCACAACACCGCACGGCAAAGGGCCCGTCTTTATATTATTCTACTCCTTAATGAACTACACTACGTGTTTACCTGGTCTTCTGTGTTTATTATGTATATTTTATGCAAATTAATTCCCACATCGACCCGAAGACCGTCAGTAAAGCCAAAGCAACTCTTTTGAGACAGCAGAATTTCTCTGGCAATGATGTCCAACATGTGAAAATGCAAGATCCTTGATTGTGCCCTGCTGTGGTTTCCAACTCTTTGCGCAGTTCTGCAAATTTTGTCGTCCACAGTGCTGAACTCTTGAACTCTTGAATTAGCTGCATTCCCATGTCCCGTGTATCCATCCACTCTATCAGAGATTCATCGAATTCGTGTCCATCGAAGCTTTCAGGCTTAATCAAAAAAAAGAGAGCACATTTCCTCGAGAAGGGACTGGAACTGTCGGTGCGTGAGGGAAGATCGCTTAACTATGGAATTAACAATCTTCACCACTGTAGCCATAACTTCATTAAGATCTGAATTTGACATTTTTGCACAGAGGTTTTCTTGGTGTATTATGCAGTGTAGTTTCATTATGGGGTGACCCACTTTTTCCTCAATTAGTTTGACGGCTCCTTTCTGCTTGCCGACCATGGCGGGAGCTCCATCTGTCGTTATTGCGAAAATGTTTCCGACGTCGACCCCTCTCTCCTCAAGACGCTCAATGAAGGCTTTGGCAGTGTCTTCACCTTTTGTTGTGTCAGTCATTGGCTTTAGGCAACAGAGTTCCTCTCTTACATTCGAATCACAATATTTTGCCATGACTGCCGAACGGGGTGTGTCATTTATGTCCACGCTCTCATCAAGCGCAACACTAAATACCATTGCATCTTTCAATCCAGCTGTTTGCTGCTCGCTGACATTTTCTGCCATTTCTTCTATGCGTCGCTGAACAGTTCTGGCTGACATGGGAATATCTTTAATTCTAGATTTGATAGTCTCTTTGTTATGTAAGCCATCAAATAAAACATCTGCGCTAGAGAGGAAAGCATCCTTAATGTATTCTCCGTCGGTGAACGGCTTTCCATGTTTCGCAATGCAATGAGCAATTCGGTAACTTGCTTCAGTGGCATTATTTTTAGGTCTAACAAAAACATGGAGAGTGCTGGTTTGCTTTTCATGATTGGACACAGCGCGTCTGATGGACTCTTAACACTGGATGTGCGGCACACGACATTTTCTAAACATAAAGTGCATACGGCGCGATCTTTCTGAAAA
Source organism: Cranoglanis bouderius (assembly GCA_023630585.1). Taxonomy (NCBI): domain Eukaryota; kingdom Metazoa; phylum Chordata; class Actinopteri; order Siluriformes; family Cranoglanididae; genus Cranoglanis; species Cranoglanis bouderius. The sequence continues at coordinate 4,021,234 of CM042561.1, forward strand.
ATGGAGCCATATTCTTCTCTCCCAGAGGGCTGAAATAACCGAACATCAATTTTTGCCTCCTTTTGCGTCTCCATTTGTCAACCTCGCCTGAAGTTCAGACCACGGTGAGCGCAAACTGCACGATCCCTGACACGTGATGTCTACAGCGCAGTGACAACTATAACTAAACAAGTAAACTTGATTATGATTATGGATTAATAGGTAACTTTTCATGCTAATACCACCAGGACTTGAACATTTTTTAAATAAAAAAAATAATATTACTTTTATAATAAATATAACATTCATCTGCATGTGCTTGGCGTGCTGTTGATTTTCCCTCAGTGTGCCAATAGTGGCACGCGTGCCTAAGGTTGCCGACCCCTGATATATGGTATACTATAATACAGTATAGCATGGCACAGCACTGTACAAGTATAGTACAATATAAACAAATAAATAAAAACTAGATAGGTCAATTTTGAGGACAAAGTTTGATGTTGGCTTGACAAAGCCAGTCTGAAGGTTTAAAATAATTATCAGTTTGAAATGTGAAGGTAATGTGCCGTCTTAGGAAAGAAAGAGAGACTGATAGATAGGGTGCCAATACTTGTAGAGTCGATTAGATAGATCAATAGATAGATAGCCAATACTTCTAGAGTTGGATAGATAGATAGATAGATAGATAGATAGATAGATAGATAGATAGATAGATAGATAGATAGATAGATAGATAGGGTGCAAATACTTCTAGAGTTGGATATATAGGTAGGGTGCCAAAACTTTTAGAGTTGGATAGATTGGTTGGATAGATGTGGTGAGTTATGTAGCTTGAAAAGCTCTGGGAGGAGTAGCGTTTAGAAATTTTGGGTAATAATAAAAATGTATGGTAATAATAATAATAATAATAATAATAATAATAATAATAATAACTAGATTTGACATTTTCTGAAGAAAATGTGAGGGGTGCTTGCCTGTGCAAAATTCGACACTTACATTACTGCATTACTGTACACTGAGTTGAGGATATTGTCATCCCCCATAATGCAATTCTCCTCACTAAGCCGATCGTTTTGAGGTATGACATGGCTGCAGTAGTTTGGTGATTAGTTTATGCCTCTTTCGCTCCTCTAGACTCATCTTACATTACTGCGGGTTGGGAATTCCGATGGGTAATTCCATGCGACGTGCACGTGGGATCAATTCCCAAATGAAAAACACTTGGACAGGTCATTCATGTCTCTGTCACCGATGGTGTGGGAGTTGGGGGGGGGGGTCCACATTTTCCTACCATTTTCAATGGAGCCGGAATAATGCCATTTTCCAAATATTTACGGAGAAAATTCTGTACTAAATTCTGTCTACTCCATAAGACATGTGAGAGGACATGTGATACGAGCATGTCAGCCGAACCACGTCCGAGTTGTGACACCTGTGTTTTATTCACCATTCATTCTCTATGGGCCAAAAACGTGTGATTTTTTTGTCTGAGGTTCAAACATCGTAAGTTGGATCGTTAAAAGTCATAGCACACCTCTCCTCAATAAGCCGGTGGACTTGAGCCCTCATTCATGCGTTGTTTGATCTGTCTAGTTCTAGTAGGCTGTTGTTTTATGTTTCCTTTTCTTGTATTCTGTCAGGTTATGCAGGTAGAGACGGATGCAAGTGCAGATAGGGAGAGTGGAACGTTTAATTACATACAAACCGCAAACATGTGGCAAAGTACGAGAAAAGGAAACATAAACCAACAGCGAGCATGACATGAAACAACTAGACAGGTCAAACCACGCAAGACAATGAGTGCTGTACAAACCGTGACTTAAATACCCGTGTTAATGAGCCAATAACGTGACTCGGGTGAAACAAGACATGTGACTAGGTGCAGTGACTGATGGGAATCGTAGTCCTTCTCCGGTATTTACATGACAATTGGTCTGAGGAAACGGTCAATCCTCTGGGTTTGTCATTTTACAGCATCATACCGAGTTTGTGAAAATATCAGTTTAAATGTTGCTTGTTGATGTAATAATTGCTCCGTGTCGAACACATACATAGAAAATGATGTCGCTTTGTCACTTGCTTTTGTGATAGTGCTCAGTATTTCTGTTCAGACCTGATGTTATTCCTGTACTTCTGGTCCTACAGTTCAATGACTGCATGTCCAGCCACCTCCTGTCACTGGACCTCACTCCGTACCCCCTAAACGACGAGAACGGCAAAGAGCGAGAGATGGACGTGATGTAAATTATTACATAATAATTTATAATTTATAATATTATTTATAATTATTATTTATAATTATTATTATTACATAATAATTTATAATAACTGTTCTGTTATTACATTTAAAAAATGCAGTATTCAACTACTGAAGTTTAGATTTGAATTTCTTCCTGTTAAAAAAAATTCTATCAATTTTCTGTTTAAAATGGCAGATTTCATGCCCTAATTTATGAGCACTTCAAGTTACTGTAATATTTGATGGATGTTTTTATATCGAGTAACTGTTGTTAAGTGAACATTTGAGTAATCAAAGAATATTTCTCTGATCTGATGATGTTCAGTGTTTAACTGATGTTTAAGGGTTTTAATTTAAATAAATGTGAGAATTATTCACAGTATGTTGATCAGGCTACACATGGTCTCTTCAGACCTCATTAGTGTTGCTGTAGCACTATTCTAACCTCTCACTCTGTCACTAAATCTCTTCCCCTCATACAGTACTCATCCTCCTTTTTCTATGACGCATGACACAGTTCTGGGCAGGGGATTAGGAAGAGAATGATCAGCTCATACTTTCTTTTTATTTAACATTCGTAGAATTGTCATCGCTTGGTCCACTGTCTCTTTATTGTATTATTTAAACAGCCACTTTTCATCAGCTTTGAAGTACTTATTTGTTTTATTGTGGATTTATAGTATTTGATCCCCTGCTGATTTTGTACGTTTGCCCACTGACAAAGAAATGATCAGTCTATAATTTTAATGGTAGGTGTATTTTAACAGTAAGAGACAGAATAACAACAAAAAAATCCAGAAAAACGCATTTCAAAAAAGTTATAAATTGATTTGCATTTTAATGAGTGAAATAAGTATTTGATCCTCTATCAATCAGCAAGATTTCTGGCTCCCAGGTGTCTTTTACACAGGTAACTTTATTTCCATTAGCTGTAAGCCGTAATCATCAAGATTAAATAAAAAAAAAAAAAAAGGCTTGAAATATTTCACTTTGTGTAATGAATCTAGAATATATGAAAGTTCCACTTTTTGAATTAAATTACAGGGGGAAAATTTAATTTAAAAAAAAAAAAAAAAAATTTCCACGATATTCAAATTTTTTTAGATGCGCCAGTACAAACAAAGTGCTAACACTGGAGACTCCTTCCAAAAATGTTAAATAAACTTTTCAACAATTGCACACATTTTTTAAATTAGTTAATTTGAAATGTCCACCATACAAGTCCCTGTGAATGAGCTGTTACTATAGAAACGCTAATGTACTATAGCAAGCGCATTAATATAAACCTGAGATTTGCCTTGCAGTACCGAAAGTACTGACAGCTGCTGTTATAGAAAATTAATCAACATCTTCTGACCAGTCAGTGTCCCCACACACACACACACACACACACTTTGTCTTCTTTCTCAGACTAGACTGTTAATGTTGTGCTGAACTTGCAGTCTGCTCCCTTTTCCTGCTCAGATCTGCACTAAACTGACTCATTTGTTCATTCTTTCCTTAATCCTAATTAAGGAAAATTATTCCTAAATTAATCGTACTGTGACATACTGAAGCAGAGCATGATCCCCTCCCTAAGGAAACTGGGCCGCAGGGCAGTATTCCAACATGATAACGACCCCAAACACACCTCCAAGACGACCACTGCCTTGCTAAAGAAGCTGAGGGTAAAGGTGATGGACTGGCCAAGCATGTCTCCAGACCTACACCCTATTGAGCATCTGTGGGGCATCCTCAAACGGAAGGTGGAGGAGCGCAAGGTCTCTAACATCCACCAGCTCTGTGATGTCGTCATGGAGGAGTGGAAGAGGTCTCCAGTGGCAACCTGTGAAGCTCTGGTGAACTCCATGCCCAACAGGGTTAAGGCAGTGCTGGAAAATGATGGTGGCCACATAAAATATTGACACTTTGGGCCCAATTTGGACATTTTCACTTACGGGTGTACTCACTTTTGTCGAGTTATTTTGAGGGGACAGCAAATTTACACTGTTATACAAGCTGTACACTCACTACTTGACATTGTAGCAAAGTGTCTTTTCGTCAGTGTTGTCCCATGAAAAGATATAATAAAATATTTGCACAAATGTGAGGGGTGTACTCACTTTTGTGAGATACTGTATGTAGCCATCTCTGTCTGAATTTGAACCCTACTGAAAACCTGTGGTCGGAACCAAAGAGCAAAAAATGCAGGAGCTTGAAATGTTTCACATGGAACAGGATGAAAGGTCTCTACAAATCAACTTTGACGAAGGGGTGCCAATACATTTGAATACGACTTTTTTGGTGTGTGGGTTGCCAGTACTTTTGAGACAAGCATTTCGGAGAGAAGTGGTACTACTTGTTTAACAATAAAACTATACAGCATCCACAATAAAAATGAATGAATTAATGAATAAAACTCTAACCTTGACAATTTTTTTTACACCAACCGTTTTCAGCGTAACAGCAGAACTGTGGAGACACAATTCCGACGAGAACAGGTTTCTATGAAACACCACAGTTCAGGTGCACGAGGCAGACTTTGGAAAAGTGCGGTAAAGTTAGTTTTATATTTGACATTCGCGACAACACCCATTAAATTTAACTATTTGATAGTATGACATCACAACAAATATGAAATGTTAAAAAAATATCCCATGCATAACACAAAGCAAAAAGACTCATTACACATCTGTTCATGTGACATCAACTTACAAACAGTGGTGTAAAGTGACAAAGTATTTTACTATTAAAGTCACATTGTGGTAACAAGTACGGCCATAAAAATGTGATAAAGGGAATGTTTAAAAAAAAAAATATATATATATATATATATATATATATATATATATATATATATATATATATATATATATATATATATGTGTGTGTGTGTGTGTCTGTATATATGTATATGTATATATATATATGTGTGTGTGTGTATCTCTCTCTCTCTCTCTCTCTATATATATATATATATATATATTTAAAATGTAAATGTTTCAATATACTGAACATTTACTCCCAAAAACAAGCCTTGTGCTATATGAAGAATAATATTCTGAGTGTTTTGCAGATGGTTTCATGTCTCTAGATCATACGGTCATTGAGTTTAAAGAAATTAAAATATTACAAACATTTACACTACTATATTTATTTGAAAACATATTGAATGTAAATTCCACAAACAGAGCCTTGTGTCCTGAAAGGGATATTTTTTATATATTAAATATTTATATATTAGATATTATTTGTTGTGATGTCATAATATCAAATGGTTAAACTGTTTGATTTATAGGGCTAATAAAATTGATATGAAGAAAAAAAAAAGTTAATTCAGCTTTGTGCTAGACAAAGAAAACCTATTCATGCATTTCCAAGTTGGTTTGGCTTGAAAATGTTATAGGCACGGAGAGTTTAATGGCTGTTGTCGCGAATGTCAAATGAATATCAGATATAAAACTAGCTTAACAGCACTGCGTGAGTGGATTGATTTTAAAATTGCACTGAACATTTTTTTTTTTTTTTTTTTTTTTTTTTGAATCCTCGTGACACCATGCGTCTCTGCGGAACTGGAATAGAATGTTCCGGTAAAAGTTCTGAAAAACTCTGTAAGAGCTCTGGAAAAACGCAGAGGGTCATTCTTTCACTGATCTTCATACTGACAAGCTGTTTATCAGACGTGTTAAGGTTAAGGTTAAGGTGATACAATGCTATCTTTCAAGAGTTTAGCAGGACTTGCAGCATGTACAGCTGGAGCTGTAGCCATGGCTGCTGGTGTTTATGTTCATAAGCATGGAGTTGTGAAGCGGAGTACGGAGGCCTTCGAAGACACACTTATCGACGAAGGTAAGGTTATTTCCATTTTTATTAAGTACTTCTCGGTCCTGGTGTGACCATGCACTGTTAAATGTAATTTAAACAAAGGGTTTTCAGTCAGGAATGTAGCTAGACCTTTTAGGTTACAATTTGGTTTGACAATTTTTGGTCAGACCAAATATTGTGCTTTATTGTGCTGGCAGTCTAGTGTGAGGCGAAATACTAATCAGCATCCATAGAAAATTACATAATGACATTGTCTACCCCTATTAATAATAATAATAATAATAAAAAACTCTGATGAACGCCTGCTTACATAATATTTTTGCTTTTTCATTTAGACCCAGTGCAGATTGACTCTTCAGGCTTTCTGCATTCTTCTGATGGATACAAGGACATGCTGATGGACAGGGCCAACCCTGAGGTACTCCTCAAACCTCAATCACATTCATTTACCAGCCAGTGTCTAAACGTGTGTGTAAAAGTAAAGAAAGCCTACAACATCTTTGAACTTTCAGGGGTCTCTGGCCAAGGCTGAGGAGAAGGATGAGAAAGATGAGGTGTCCGGTGTTCGGCTGAACAGCGAGAAGCTCTATGTGCTGAACCTGGAGGACAAAGTGATGGAGCTGGAGAAGTTGCTCTCTGAGGTTCAAAGAGAGTCCGAGATAAAAAGCAAGGTGAGTGAGAAAAGCCTCATGTTAAACATATCTTCTCGAATGAATATGACTACCAATACAACTGAGAAAAAAAAAAATCTCTTAAAACCTTAAAACCTTAAAACTATCCAAGAGACAGAATACACACTCTGACCAGAGAGTGTTAAGTTTTGATTATATACTGGGTGTCATTAAGAAAGTTTCTGACCTGTCTTTCAGGAATGTGAGCAAGAGCGACAGGCTCACAGAGTCTTGAAGGAGAAGTACGATGAGATGAAGGAGCTGGTAAAGATGAATGAGGTCAGCTCTTTTATGATCATATACTGAATATTAATACATTTATTTGATATGTATAACAAAAATTCACTTCACTATTTTTTTTTACAAATGAAATCAATGTGGCCCCTTTAGCACTAAAGTTTGACCCTGTTCTGTCTTTCATATCTATTCCAAATCAGGGGACTCTTGTTTATAGTGGAAAATAATAGCTACCTGATAATATTTGATCAGATTTACTTTAGTGTTTGGGTTTCTTACATTCCAGAAAGATCAGAAAAGATCGCTGGAAACCGTCAAGGTTTCATAAAGACAACAACTCCAAACATGCCTCCAAAATAACTCAAGAAGGCCTTGCATGGCCTGGCCAATGTACTGACTTGAATCCTGCTGAAAAATTATGGGGATATTAAAATTACAAGTCTATCAGAGGGACACTCATAACTTTGGGGATTTGAGGATTATATGCTGAGAGGAATGGACCAAAATTGAACCATAATCCTGCATGAAGTTATTAGTAGTTCTTACTGTATATGTCCCGAAGTTGTAATTGCTAACAATGGCTTTGCAACAAAGTATTAATGTTGGTAATTTGTGTTGTCTGAAAACCTTTTATCAATTTCATGCACTCAGGATGCTCTGGAGCTTGAGAACTCCAACCTGAAGGACCAAGTGAAAACACTGAAAGGCACAGGGGAGAACTTGGAGGGACAACTCCATGAGAATCAACGCATGCATGAAGAGAAATTGAAGGTAAGTGAGAAAAGCTTTAATAACAATTTATTTAGTAACATTGCAGTTTTATTTATACCACAGCATCTGTTTACTATGCATTTTCAAAAAAAAAAAAAAAAAAAGTGAAATGGCCCGTTGCAGATGTGAACATTAAACCCTCACATGGCTGTGTTTTAGGAGCTGGAGGAAGAACAACAGCGTTACAGGGTCCTTTGGTCCTACTACGAAGACATTAAGGTAAGCTTTTCTTTTCATTAAGCCACGACTGCTATTGTGTGTGGAAGAATATTTTTGTAGAAGTAAATAAAGCTGATGACATTTTTTGTTGAACTTCCAGTCTTCTCTGACTGAAGCTGAGGAGAGAGAAATGATTGCTGTAGCTTCCAGCGCTCAGCTGGAGAACCAGATCTCCAACCTGAAGGACGAAGTAAAAACACTGCATTGCTTATGTGAGAAGTTGGAGTTACAACTCGATGACACTCGCCGCATGCATGAAAAGAAATTAAGGGTAAGGGTAAAAAGAGACTTTTTCAGTCGTATGGTCAAAAGATGGAAAAAAAACAAACCTGCACACTAAAAACAACTCTCCACAAATGATATGTTAACAACCACAGCAACACTGCTGCAAGCATTTCTACATTTTCATCACCTGCACAGTGTTTGTGCTCACAGTATGTCTGCACACGTGTGTTTCTTCATGCTTGTTTAGCAACACTTTTTCCATCGTACATATCCCCAAATTTTTTGTTGGTCATCAAAAGTATCTCAACATGTGTGTAAAAAGTAAATAAAGCCTACAACATTTTGGATGGTGAATTTTCACACTTTAACCAGACAGTGTAACATTTTGATCAACTGTGTATTGAAAAAAAAGTGAAATGGCCCATTGCAGATGTGAACATTGAGCACTAACATGGCTGTGTTTTAGGAGCAGGAGCAAGAGCAACAGCGTGACGGCATCCTTTGGTACAAGTGCGAAGAGGCTAACGTAAGCTCTTCTCCTCTTACAATCCTGCAGAAAGTTGATTACTTCTTAGTGTATAAGTTTCATGGCTGTAATTGCTAACAATGGCTTTGCAACAAAGTATTAATTTTGGTAATTTGTGGTGTCTGAAAACCTTTTATCAATTTCATCCACTCAGGATGCTCTGGAGCTCGAGAACTCCAACCTGAAGAACCAAGTGAAAACACTGAAAGGCACAGTGGAGAACTTGGAGGGACAACTCCTTGAGAATCAACGCATGCATAAAGAGAAATTGAAGGTAACTGAGAAAAGCTTTAATAACAATTTAGAGGTGCACATAAAAAGAATCTCTTACAATTGTATGGCCAAAAGTAAAAAAAAAAAAAAAAAAAACCTGCACACTAAAAACAACGCTCCAAATGATATGTAAACAACCACCAGTATGTCTGCACACGTGTGTTTCTTCATGCTTGTTTAGCAACACTTTGTCCATCGTATATATCCCCAAACTTTTTGTTGGTCGTCAAAAGTGTCTGAACATGTGTGTAAAAAGTAAATAAAGCCTACAACATTTTGGATGGTGAACTTTCAGGGTAAGGAGTCAGAACTGAAAAACCTGGAGCTCGAAAGGGGGAATCTGGATGAGATGCTCTTTGAGTTAGTCCGAGAATCTGAGATGAAAAGCAGGGTGAGTGAGAAAAACCTCACTGTATCTGTTTACAACTATGCATTTTCCAAAAAAGAATGTGAACATTAAACACTCACATGGCTGTGTTTTAGGAGCCGGAGCAAGAAGCTTTTCTTTTCATTAAGTCACAACTGCTTTTGTGTGTGGAAGAATATTTTTGTAGAAATAAATAAAGGTGACAACATTTTTTTTGTTGAACTTTCAGTCCTCTATCGCTGAAGCTGAGAAGAGAAATAAGATTGCTCTAGAGTCCAATGCTCAGCTGGAGCTTGAGAACTCCAACCTGAAGGACCAAGTGAAAACACTGAAAGGCACAGTGGAGAACTTGGAAGGACAACTCCATGAGAATCAACGCATGCATGAAGAGAAATTGAAGGTAAGTGAGAAAAGCTTTAATAACAATTTATTTAGTAACATTGCAGTTTTATTTATACCACAGCATCTGTTTACTATGCATTTTCAAAAAAAAAAAAAAAAAAAAAGTGAAATGGCCCATTGCAGATGTGAACATTAAACCCTCACATGGCTGTGTTTTAGGAGCTGGAGGAAGAACAACAGCGTTACAGGGTCCTTTGGTCCTACTACGAAGACATTAAGGTAAGCTTTTCTTTTCATTAAGCCACGACTGCTATTGTGTGTGGAAGAATATTTTTGTAGAAGTAAATAAAGCTGATGACATTTTTTGTTGAACTTCCAGTCTTCTCTGACTGAAGCTGAGGAGAGAGAAATGATTGCTGTAGCTTCCAGCGCTCAGCTGGAGAACCAGATCTCCAACCTGAAGGACGAAGTAAAAACACTGCATTGCTTATGTGAGAAGTTGGAGTTACAACTCGATGACACTCGCCGCATGCATGAAAAGAAATTAAGGGTAAGGGTAAAAAGAGACTTTTTCAGTCGTATGGTCAAAAGTTGAAAAAAAAAACAAACCTGCACACTAAAAACAACTCTCCACAAATGATATGTTAACAACCACAGCAACACTGCTGCAAGCATTTCTACATTTTCATCACCTGCACAGTGTTTGTGCTCACAGTATGTCTGCACACGTGTGTTTCTTCATGCTTGTTTAGCAACACTTTTTCCATCGTACATATCCCCAAATTTTTTGTTGGTCATCAAAAGTATCTCAACATGTGTGTAAAAAGTAAATAAAGCCTACAACATTTTGGATGGTGAATTTTCACAACTTTAACCAGACAGTGTAACATTTTGATCAACTGTGTATTGAAAAAAAAGTGAAATGGCCCATTCTTAGTGTATAAGTTTCATGGCTGTAATTGCTAACAATGGCTTTGCAACAAAGTATTAATATTGGTAATTTGTGGTGTCTGATAACCTTTTATCAATTTCATCCACTCAGGATGCTCTGGAGCTCGAGAACTCCAACCTGAAGAACCAAGTGAAAACACTGAAAGGCACAGTGGAGAACTTGGAGGGACAACTCCATGAGACTCAACGCATGCATGAAGAGAAATTGAAGGTAAGTGAGAAAAGCTTTAATAACAATTTAGAGGTGCACATAAAAAGAATCTCTTACAATTGTATGGCCAAAAGTAAAAAAAAACAAAAAAAAAACCTGCACACTAAAAACAACTCTCCAAATGACATGTTAAGAACCACAGTAACACTGCTGCAACCTTTTCAACATTTTCATCACCAGCAAAGTGTTTGTGCTCACAGTATGTCTGCACACGTGTGTTTCTTCATGCTTGTTTAGTAACACTTTGTCCATCGTACATATCCCCAAATTTTTTGTTGGTCGTCAAAAGTGTCTGAACATGTGTGTAAAAAGTAAATAAAGCCTACAACATTTTGGATGGTGAACTTTCAGGGTAAGGAGTCAGAACTGAAAAACCTGGAGCTCGAAAGGGGGAATCTGGATGAGATGCTCTTTGAGTTAGTCCGAGAATCTGAGATGAAAAGCAGGGTGAGTGAGAAAAACCTCACTGTATCTGTTTACAACTATGCATTTTCCAAAAAAGAATGTGAACATTAAACACTCACATGGCTGTGTTTTAGGAGCCGGAGCAAGAAGCTTTTCTTTTCATTAAGCCACGACTGCTTTTGTGTGTGGAAGAATATTTTTGTAGAAATAAATAAAGCTGACAACATTTTTTTGTTGAACTTTCAGTCCTCTATCGCTGAAGCTGAGAAGAGAAATAAGATTACTCTAGAGTCCAACGCTCAGCTGGAGCACGAGAACTCCATCCTGATGGAGCAGCTAAAAACACTGCAGTGCTCATTGAAGAAGTTTGAGGAACAACTCTGTGAGGTCAATTTATTGAAGGTAATTGAGAAAAGCCTTGCATTAATATGTACTTTTCACCTATCATGTAAACATGAACAGAGTGTGCCGGGGCATATTAGAGGAGAATTTAACCTCATCAGCCAATAAACTGAACCTGGGGAGGATGTTTCTACATGACATTGACCTCAAACAGGTAACCAAAATAACTCAAGAGGGTTCAGCCTATCTACTCACTTGAATCCCACTGAAAATGTAATGAATTGAAGATGAATTGCCTAGAGGAATTGGACAAAACTGAACCACAATCCTGCAGAAAGCTGATCAGTTTTCACTGTATATGTCTCAAAGCTGCTTAGTGTATAAGTTTCATGGCTGCAATTGCTAACAACGGCTTTGCAACAGAGTATTAATGTTGGTAATTTGTGGTGTCTGAAAACCTTTTATCAATTTCATGCACTCAGGATACTCTGGAGCTCGAGAACTCCAACCTGAAGGACCAAGTGAAAACACTGAAAGGCACAGTGGAGAACTTGGAGGGGCAACTCCATGCGACCCAAATGATTTGTGAAGAGACACTGAACGTAAGTGAGAAAAGCCTTAATAACAATTTAGAGGTACACATAAAAAGAGATGTTTACAATCATATGGCCATAATACCCCATGGTTGCCTTCTAGGAGTGGGAAAGAGAGGAGTAAATACGTAATGTTGTGGATTTTAAACATTCATTTTGAAATCCAGAATTGGGTTTCCACTCATTGTTTCTCACTTGAGCTCATAATTGATCTCAGCCAGTTGACTTGTGGAGCTTTCTTAGCAAGCTTTATATCTAATATGACTGAGTAAGCTCGCTAATTGTCTTTCTAAACAAAAATATTTATTCCAAATCATGGAACTCTTGTTCATAGTATAAAAGAATAGCCACCTGATAATATTTTATCATATTACTTTAGTGTTTGGGTTTCTTACATTACAGAAAGATCAGAAAAGATCAACGGACACACTCCCATAATCTACTACAAGCCACAAACCACTGACCAAAAAAATTGTGCACCTTTGATTCATATCTGCATTTGTATCTGACTTTGCATCTGTTCATTCTTAATAATTCATTTATATTCCATCTTTGGTTCATTTATATTCCATCTGTTGGTTGGTGAACTACCAGGGCTCTCTGGTGGAAGCTCAGGAGAATGCTCAGAATGCTCTGAACTCCATTGCTCAGCTAGAGAATGAGTTCACCCTGATGAAACGATTGAGAAGTCTGCAAGGCTCAGAAGAGGACTTTGTGCTACAGAGCTCTAGATCGCGTAGGATGTCACAAGACTCTTAAGGTAAATGAGAAAACTCTCCATTAAGCCATATTTTTTTAAAATAACACGAGGAGTATGCTTTTGCTGCCTGATGAATTGTACAACAGGCTGAACTCCTGATTCCCAATAACACTCCTGCTAACATTTTTCTGTTTTCTCTCTTTTTAAGATGGAATCATTGAAGTCAAAGAAGTGGAAAAAATAAAATCGTCAACAAAGATGCTGCACATCGTTTAATGTGATGAAAATTAAAAAAAAATAAGAAATGAAACAAGAATTAAATAAAAGATGATATATGCAACATTTTTGAACTGTTCAGTTTGTATTAGGGTTGTCATGATACCATAAATGTTACGAGACACAGACGTGTTGGTCGGAAGAGGGAGTCAGGATGCATGCCCTGGGGAGACGTCAGTAGATATAGAAGAGTTTATTCCAAGAAATAAGAATCCATACTATGAACAAAACACATTATAATCCAGGCTGTAGGAAACAAGAGTAGTGATCTGGGAATCACCGGAACAAAGCTTACGGTTAAACACATCTACTAGACTATACAAGACTATCCTATGAATAACTATGACAAGATAAACAAACGCTAAACTAAACTAATCTAATCTAAACTAATACTCCGCGACGAAGTGGAAACGGAGTGGCGTATTTAAACACAAAGAAAATCACAAACAGCTGAAACTCATGATTACACAGAATGAATTAGACGAACTTGAACCAATAAGAATTAAGGAGGCGGAGACATGACACAAACCAAAACATGAGCACATGGAAACACAGGAGGCGGAGACATGACGTAACTGAAAACATGAACACATGGCATAGGTAAACAACACGAGAGTCTTTGTGAATGAAATGTCAATCGTAGAGTTTTTGATTAGCGCTGGAAAGCGCGCAGTGGAATGCGGAAGTGTTCGAGTCTGCCGGAGACTCGAAAAACGAGGGGAAACTTCTAACAGAGCCCCCCCCCAAAGGCGCTTCTCCCGAAGCGCCAAAAGTTCTGACCGTTCTGGCGGACCCGGGCCCCTGGGCAGGATCATAACATCAGCCCCCCAGGACCCCAAGGCTGGCGATGTTCAGTGTCCTGAGGCCAGAGCAGAGCGTGTCGGGCTGTCCCTTAGGCCTTGGTCGAGAACTTGGTCGAGAACTTGGTCGAGAACTTGGTCGAGAACTTGGTCGAGAACTTGGTCGAGAACTTGGTCTGGTGCTTGACTTGGAGCTCGGAGTGACGCTTGACTTGGAGCTCGGAGTGACGCTTGACTTGGAGCTCGGAGTGACGCTTGACTTGGAGCTCGGAGTGACGCTTGACTTGGAGCTCGGAGTGACGCTTGACTTGGAGCTCGGAGTGACGCTTGACTTGGAGCTCGGAGTGACGCTTGACCTGGTGCTTGGCCTGGATCTCGTAGCTGCGCGTGACCTGGTGCTGGGCATGGATCGCGTAGCTGCGCGTGACCTGGTGCTGGGCATGGATCGCGTAGCTGCGCGTGATCTGGTGCTGGGCATGGAGCTTGACCTGGAAGTAGGATCGGAGTCAGCTCTGGAACCAGGATCGGCATCAGCTTTCGCACCTGAATCGGAATCAGCTTTGGCACCCGGGTCAGGAACAGCTTTGGCACCTGGGTCAGGAACAGCTTTGGTACCTGGATCAGAGAGAGACTTGGAAATAGACTTAGATAAGGACTTTGAGAGAGACTTGGAAACAGATTTCGAGCAGGATTTAGAAACAGAACAAAGAACTCGGTTAGACCGAAAACCATAGACAAAATAAAAAACTTGGTTGGAAACAGCATTGGAAATTAAATTGGAGACAGGTCTGGAGACAGAGGAGTGAGCTGGGTTGGAGACAGAGGAGTGAGCTGGGTTGGAAACAGAGGAGGAGACAGAGGAGTGAGCTGGGTTGGAGACAGAGCTGGGAATCAAATCAGCCTCCGAACTGAGAAGGAGAGCAAACAACCATCCAGAAATTAAACCTATGTAGCTAGTTATGAAATCAGGAACTGAACTAGGAACATGGTCGGAACCTGGACTTGGATTTGGACATGGACTAGGATTAGGGCAGGAACCTGGACATGGACTTGGACATGGATTTTGACAGGAACCTGAACATGGACTCACTTTTGCTCTAAAACATGGGCTAGAACTTGGAATGGAGGTCATCCCGTGGACCTCAGATATGGATTGGGCTTGAGAAGAGGCCATCCCGTGGGCCTCTGACTTGAACTTGACTTTGGAGGAGGTCAACCCGTGGACCTCTGACATGGACAGGGCTTGAGAAGAGGCTATCCCGTGGGCCTCTGACTTGAACTTGACTTTGGAGGAGGTCAACCCGTGGACCTCTGATATGAACTGGGCAGGAGTGGAGGTTTCTTCTCGAACCTCTGACTGCTGCTTGTCGGGGCTGGAGATCACCTTGCTAACCTCCTTGAGCAGCTCCCTTGTGGAGACCTTCTGCTGGGCCTCCGGCTGGAGCTCGGGGCTAGAGGTCGCCACGTGAACCTCCTTGAGCAGCTCCGCTGTGGAGACCTTCTGCTGGGTCTCCGGCTGGAGCTCGGGGCTGGAGGTCGCCACGTTAACCTCCCTGAGCAGCTCCGCTGTGGAGACCTTCTGCTGGGTCTCCGGCTGGAGCTCGGGGCTGAAGGTCGCCACGTGAACCTCCCTGAGCAGCTCCGCTGTGGAGACCTTCTGCTGGGCCTCTGGCTGGAGCTCGGGGATGGAGGTTTTCTCGTGGACCTCTGATACGTGCAGGCCAGGAGCGGAGGTTTCCTCTTGATTATCTGGCTGCTGCTTGGGGCTGGAGGTCACCACGTTTACCTCCAGGTGTAGCTCCGTGGAGGAGACCTCCTGCTGGTTCTCCTGCTGGAGCTCGGGGCTGGAGGTTTTCTCGTGGACCTCCGATACGTGCAGGCCAGGAGAAGAGGTTTCCTCTTGATTCTCTGGCTGCTGCTTGGGGCTGGAGGTCACCACGTTTACCTCCAGGTGTTTGCTCTGTGGAGGAGACTTCCTGCTGATTCTCCTGCTGGAGCTCGGGGCTGGAGGTCGCCACGTTAACCTCCAGGGGCAGCTCCGCTGTGGAGACCTCCTGCTGGGCCTCCTGCTGGAGCTCGGGGCTGGAGGTCGCCACGTTAACCTCCCTGAGCAGCTCCGCTGTGGAGACCTTCTGCTGGGCCTCCGGCTGGATCTCGGGGCTGGAGGTTTTCTCGTGGACCTCCGATACGTGCAGGCCAGGAGAGGAGGTTTCCTCTTGATTCTCTGGCTGCTGCTTGGGGCTGGAGGTCACCACGTTTACCTCCAGGTGTTTGCTCTGTGGAGGAGACTTCCTGCTGGTTCTCCTGCTGGAGCTCGGGGCTGGAGGTCGCCACGTTAACCTCCAGGGGCAGCTCCGCTGTGGAGACCTCCTGCTGGGCCTCCTGCTGGAGCTCGGGGCTGGAGGTCGCCACGTTAACCTCCCTGAGCAGCTCCGCTGTGGAGACCTCCGGCTGGGCCTCCTGCTGGAGCTCGGGGCTGGAGGTCGCCACGTTAACCTCCAGGGGCAGCTCCGCTGTGGAGACCTCCTGCTGGGCCTCCTGCTGGAGCTTTGGGGTTGCCCGCCTGTGGAGCCGTTTGTGTGCTCGCCAGCTGCCCTTAAAGCAGTCCTGGGAGCAGAAGTAATAGCTCCTAGTTCCCTGTTTCCTGCGGGTGGGGCACTGGAGAATGGCTGGTCGGGTGCAGCCCTCGGTTGCACACTCCTGAAACTGGGGCTGAGAGATGCAGACCGCTACATTAGCCTGCTTCCTCTCGTAATACTCCAGGAATGACTGGCTGGACCGATGACCCAGACGGTCCTTCCCCAAGAATGTCCTGAGGTCGGGCATGAATTCTGGGCTGCCAAATACCTGAATCAGTAGATCCACAAAGCCGGAAACCGAAGAGATCCTGGTGGACCCACTGGCAAGGTGAAGCTCCGCCCACTGACGGGCAGAACCGACCAGGCGGGACAGGAGGAACCTTAACCACTGTTCTTCGGTGGGCAAGGGATCCTTTACACTAAGAAAGTACAGTTGGGCCTGCCACAAAAAACTCTGAGGCCACACGGAGAAGCCATCATATGCCGCCGGGGCATAAATAAAGGTCCACTGTTCGAAGGAAACTGAATCAAGGGGAGGAACAAAAAATTTGGCATGACAGGCCCAAGATTTCCCCGCTGCATCCATGTTTGGCGGAGTATTCTGTTACGAGACACAGACGTGTTGGTCGGAAGAGGGAGTCAGGATGCATGCGCTGGGGAGACGTCAGTAGATATAGAAGAGTTTATTCCAAGAAATAAGAATCCATACTATGAACAAAACACATTATAATCCAGGCTGTAGAAAACAAGAGTAGTGATCTGGGAATCACCGCAACAAAGCTTACGGTTAAACACATCTACTAGACTATACAAGACTATCCTATGAATAACTATGACAAGCTAAACAAACGCTAAACTAATCTAATCTAAACTAATACTCCGCGACGAAGCGGAAACGGAGTGGCGTATTTAAACACAAAGAAAATCACAAACAGCTGAAACTCATGATTACACAGAATGAATTAGACGAACTTGAACCAATAAGAATTAAGGAGGCGGAGACATGACACAAACCAAAACATGAGCACATGGAAACACAGGAGGCGGAGACATGACGTAACTGAAAACATGAGCACATGGCATAGGTAAACAACACGAGAGTCTTTGTGAATGAAATGTCAATCGTAGAGTTTTTGATTAGCGCTGGAAAGCGCGCAGTGGAATGCGGAAGTGTGCGAGTCTGCCGGAGACTCGAAAAACGAGGGGAAACTTCTAACAATAAACATATCTTACAATTACTATACCAGCTGAAGTATCACGATACCATGCAATATTGTGTTATTTCATAAGTCAAATCTACAATATGAACCGAATTTACATAAATACATAGACATAAATGAAAACAAACAAACCAATTTTTTTTCTGGATACTTTATTAATGAGAATGAATAACTATTGGCTACTGGAAGAACTCAAAAACAATCATGCAACTGGCAAGTAACTAATTCAATGTGCCACATATTTCATCTGTTGTTCCCTAGAGCAATGAAATCATGCAAATGGAAACTGTAATAAGAATGAACACTAGATGATCATGCACCAACAATGATGTATGGCAGGGGTCGGCAACCTTTTTGATATGATGTGCCATTTAATTTTTTTCTTGGCAAACACTGTGCCATATCAACATTAACTATAGTTCCCTAAATCTAGTTATATCCCTGTTTTGTCCCTATTTTTCTCAGATAGGTTTTATTACCCACCTCTGCCTTGTATTTTCCACGACTCAAGGGCTCTTTTTCTTTTTTGGTTCTCTCAATCGATGTCCCAGGGGTGGGCGAAAAAACCTCTAGGCCCAATGGCGAGGAAAAATTCCCACCCTGCCAGCATTTTGTGCTCGACGGTGATAACACCTGGTCCTCCTTGTCTCTCTAAGACAATTGCTTGCAATTTCATTCACATGGTCCATTCATAAAAGAAAATAAGTCCATTATGAGTCCATGAGTCCATGCAAAGGTGTCAGAAGAGTTCAAAGAGTCCCAGTCCATTCTCAGATCATTTTCACTGTCCATATCCTTGCAGAGGCGTTGTCCTCTTCCGCCACGCCTCAGTCATGAGTGTCTGTACATATTCTCACAAATATCCACATTAATACTTTTCCCGTCCCTTCTGCTGTCCCTTTCATCTGTGTTTAGCAGTATAATTTTAGTTAAATAGTTAAATTTTTGTGTTCCTAATCATTTAAACATTCTTTTGTACGTTTGATCCTCCTCCCCCCTTGCGAGGCGGGAGCGCCTCGCCTAGATAAGGCACAGATGAAAAGACTGTAAAAGGCTCAGGGGTGCCACACGTAAGCCCTCTATGTTTCTCCATAGTCCTGTCCCTCGTTCCTTCTTAGCTCCTCTGCCTATCCATTTGGCTATTTCCGTCTCAGTGGCAGCATTCTGAAAACTCACAACATAGTCAAGATTTTCCTCACGAGGAGGTTCTTCTCCGGGGTTCATCCCAGCCAACATCTTAGGGTCCCAATGCTGTCTTCTTAACTGCTTCGTCTACTGCAGTGTTTCCCCTAGTAAAAAGGAGCCATCAGTTTTGTGCTTGCCGTTTAACAATAGCTACTCGAACGGAGTAATGCATGTAGTAAATCTGTAATACAAAATTTTTCTTTGCCCATATAGGCCTGTATGGCATATATGTTTGTTCAAAACACTCGGATTCTTTAAATTAGGTTCCGGCTGGATCGATGCTAAAACTGCTACCTGGCACCCTGAGAAACTTGGTTATCCAGTCTGCAGTGTTATTATTACCCTTAATGACATAGTCATTACCTTTTTTCTCATGTATCTAACATTTATAATTCTAAATCATAGGATGCATCATGGCAGAAATCAAATTATCTATTTGTCTATCTATTTTATGTAAAGGTAGGTCCCTGGTAATGTGAATATTGGTTAGGCAATCGTGAGAGTTCCCAGTGACTGGCCCATCAGAATTAATTAGGCCGTACAATACTACAGTCATACTACAATCTGTGTGTTAGGCACAATATTGGGTCTTTAAAATTTTTAAAGATCTTCATTGAGCTGCCATGTATTGCAGGTGAATGTAATCCAAAATGGTAGTTACCTGGTGTGGGGAGTGTAAGATCAATGTGTCATAGAGCAATTTTTCCCGGCGGTCCGCACTAAGAGAGCAGCTTCAGCCCCAACATGCAGAAATGCTGGCAATCCTTATGCCACTTAAGCAACTGTTTTTTATCTATTTATATAACTCACAGCCTGAAGTGTTCCCCACGCTCCTGGGCCCCGCGGGACCCCCACAGTGGCTCTCCGCTCCCTCCCTTCAGTCACATACAGGTGTTCTCGCGCTTAGTGTAATTAGGCAGTTGCAGTGCAGGTGCAGCAGGTGCAGAGCATAAGGCAGCCTTCAATGCTTGAAGAACAGTTCACCGGGTCGGTAGTTCATTCGCTCTCAGGTTTTTCTTCAGAACACCCAGCTCTCAGGATCTGGAGGAGCACTCAGTGATCCGCTCCCGACACTACTGGATAGTGTCCAGGAAGCTTATCATTTGTTCTGTGGTATGGGATGGAGGATGACCCCTACTCATGTCCTGTCAGCCTTGGGACCATGAGAATTTTAATGTCAGTGGTTGGTGTCTCTTGTGTCTCTTGACCGCAGAGGGGAGTTGAGTCCACAGGGGAGCCCCAAACCCGCAGGGAGACGCCCCCAGGCATATTGTTGATCTTGGATCGTTAAGGCGAGCAAGCCCTATCCCGCAGACACACCGGGAAAAAACCTGAACACAACAGAGAAATATACTGGATTAAAGAATTATCCAGTATATGGATTATACTGGAAATGGAAGAGGTTTCAGTATGGACATTAGGCACTAATGGAGTTAGATAATACATTTATTAATTTTCTACATGACCAATTTTGTGTAAAGTAACATCATCTTCGGATACAGCACTCTGTGAACAGCCAGCTTCTTTGGCAATGAATGTTTGTGGCTTACCTAGTGAACCAAACTGAGAGACCATTTTGAAGGCTCAGGAAACCTTTGCAGGTGTTTTGAGTTGATTAACTGATTGGCATGTCACCATATTCTAATTTGTTGAGATAGTGAATTGGTGGGTTTTTGTTAAATGTGAGCCAAAATCATCACAATTAAAAGAACCAAAGACTTAAACTACTTCAGTCTGTGTGCATTGAATTTATTTAATACACGAGTTTCACAATTTGAGTTGAATTACTGAAATAAATGAACTTTTCCACGACATTCTAATTTATTGAGATGCACCTGTATTCCCAATTAAGTCCATTTTAGTTCCAGATTGTAACACTATAAAATGTAGAAAAGTTTAAGGGGGGGTGAATATTCATGCAAGCCACTGTATACCACATTGAATAAAACATTAACAGTGGTTATTATTCTGTGATGCTTCTGGGAAACTAAATCCTGGTCTACAGGTGTGTGTGTGTACAATGGATATAAAAAGTATAAACACCCTTGTTAAAATGGCAGGTATTTGTGAAGTAATAGAATGACGCTAAGATTAAATCATGTCAGATCTTTTCCCACCTTTAATGTGCAATCGCAAAGTATACAAATAAAGCAAAAAACAATCAACCTTTTTAGGGGGAAAAAATGGGGGGTACAGACTGTGCATGCTGAGCCTGGGCCAGTTGTATGTTAGTCTCATCCACAGCCTTGCGCAGCTCTTTGTTCATTCTCACCTGCTGCCTCCCCTGCAGCAGTGCAGCCCGAGTCGAAGCCATGTGCAGTCGGTCCTCCTGCAGCTGCTCCTCCCTCTGCTCCATGCGAACACGCTACACACACACACACACACACACACACACACCACACATTCACACACACACACACACACACACACACACACACACACACACACACACACACACACACACACACACACACACACACACACACACACACACACACACGTGTCATAAGTCAGCCATGTTCATACAACCGACATGGTTTTCCATCAAACATCATCTTAAGGTTCAGGATGAAGTACATGTGTGAACACATCCTGATGGCCTGGCACACACTTCATCTTTAACTAATCAGTGTTATGCAGGTACTATTGACTTAACATTTTTAATCATGGTAAAGAGTAAATATAAAAAGTGTGCTATCAATACCATCTATTCACTGCTGGTGATTTTGGTGCACGATAGATCAAATGGTCACTACAGTAGCTCGCTCACGAAGACTAATTAATCGTTCAGGAATAAAAGACGGCGATCGGGTGTATGTGTTGAACTTACCCTCTTCTCCTCGGCTTGCTGCCGCTGACAGTTGGTGAATTCTCGGATCTGCTCGGGTGTCATGCCCTTGTAGCAGTCCCTGCGCGCTCTTGTGCTCCGCTGTGTGCTCTCGCTCAGCAGCTCCCCCTGCAGATGGTTCAGGATATCACTTTGGTTGTTCTCCTCTTCCTGACGACACTCTGTTTCTCTCTGAGCTCGCAATTCGACCGCCTGTGTGAAGATCAAAAACATGCGCAAAACTGTTTTAAACTGATGTAAACACACATGTCAAGATACAAGTCTAATGGCCCACAAAGTTGGATGACCCATTAGTGTTTTCCCCTGAGCACCAGGGAATGTGCTTTAGCTGAGACAAGGAGCATCACCACCAAGCTTCTGACTCACCCGAGCTCGATTAAAGTCCTTGATGGTGATGTTGGTGGCTCTCTTGTGCTCTTCCTCCATCTTCTGCAGCTCGAGGGCGAGGTTATCCAGGGTTAGTCTGCTTTGATCATACTGCTGAGCTATTTAACAAAACACACCCTCAGTTAATTTAACAGATCCTCTGTTTAGTTCATTTGGTATGGGCAGATACCTCTCAATATTTTGAATCTACCTTGCAGTCTTCGCAGCTCCTTCGCCTGGTCCAGCTCCTGCTGCTGATGTAAGGTCCAGTCTCTCAGCTGCTCCCGCTGTCTCCGTGTCCTGTCTCCACTCTCTAGATCCTCGCCTACCAAGCCCGGCAAAATGCGCACTCCTTCCTGCTTCTTCAGCGCTTCAGGGTCATTCAGGTCGAACTCGCGGCTGCCGTTGGGCTGCTGGAACCGCTGGCGGAAGTTCACGATGGCCTCCGCTAGGAGACGTTCGTCTTTCTTCTGCCTGCTCTCCAGGAGACATGCTGTACAGTCAGTGCGTATGAGGTCATCATCTGGGAGAATGGAGTAAAGTGTAAGACAGGGCTTTTTCTTTGTTCCTGAAAGGAAGAAACTAGCCACATCTACAGCACAGCAATACTGCAGAACATGGAGGTCGGTTGTACCAACGTCTCCATTACTTCTATGCTTGATTCTCCTTAGTATGATGTTGGACAATGAGTGAGAGAAGAAGCTCATGCACAGGATGGTTAGAACGGATGTAGAATAGTGTACACTGTGTAAAGAAATTAGCATTAGTAGTGGTAGCTACTGCAGAAAACATGTCCATGAGCATTTGTTTATAATGAGGGTGAGGCCAGAGGGCAAGCCCTGAAGAGTGCAGCCACAGCGGACATGGTTCCGAGCTCCCAGGCTCTCCTTCTCACAAAAGTCTATGACCTGGTCCCAGTTTACGGAGTGACATCAAATCTACATGGCTGCACACACTCAAGCGAGCAATGCAGCACTTCCTAGTGGTAACTCAGTGGTTAAGATGTTGGGTTACTGATCTAAAGGTTGTGAGTTCAAACCCCAGCATTGCCAAGCTGCCACTGTTGGGCCCTTGAGCAAAACCCTTAACCCTCAACTGCTCAGATGTATAAATGAAAATAAAATGTAAGTCGCTCTGAATAAGGGCATCTGCCAAATGTAAATGAGTTGTACTGTATAAATACAAGTATTTGCTTAAGACCAATCAACATAGACATATTTTCTTGATAAATATGTAACACCGTCTAAATAGTTCACGCTTTTGACAAGGTAAATATACATCACTAATCACAGTTTGCTGAGGTGTCCATATTTTTTTTTTTTTTTTTTACTTTGTACCTCGATTGCATGGAGGTCGAAAATGACGCCTTTCTGAGATCCGACCTTTCAGGGTACGTCCACATTAAGCCGGATAGATCTGAAAACTGCGTTTTCGTTTTTAAAACCCTCTCCGTCTACACCGGTGTTTTCAACTGTTTTCCAAATATTGCTCGTCCACACTGAAACGTCGGAAGACGCTTACGTCCCTATACCACGCATGTGTAAAAACGTAAGAAAGAAAGGCCTGCGTCGTTTCCGTCAGACGTTTATTTAAAAATGAAATCTGAAGATTGTACAAAGTGACATTAATCTTTGACAGCGCTATCAAATCGGATAGCAGGCACAACAACTGCAGTACAGAATCGTCCACCATCTTGTTTATTTTGAGTTGAATGGGTGACATGGGGGGCACAGTGGCTTAGTGGTAGGCATGTTTGCCTCGCACCTCCAGGGTTGGGGGTTTGAATCCCGCCTCCATGTGCACGGAGTTCGCATGTTCTCCCTGTTCTTTGCGGGTTTCCTCCGGGCACTCCGAGTCCCCCTGCCCTGCCCAAAGACACGTGTTGTAGGCTGATTGGCATCTCAAAATGGTCTGTAGTGTGCGATTGTGCCCTGCGAAGGGTTGGCACCCGCCTTGTGCCAACGGATGGATACGTGGATGGATGAGTCACATGACTAAAAATACATCATTGTTTGTATTTGAATATCTCTGTTTTCTCAGTCCACACTACAATGTGAAAACGTCATTTTCAAGTTTATCCGCTTGGGAGAACATTTTCGGCCAAGACGTAGAGGAAAAGATACAAATTTATCTGGATTAATGTGGACGTAGCCTCAATTCTGAAGCAAGTCAAATGCAGCATATGAAAGTCCCCCAGTGACGTCAAAGCGAGACACACAACAACTTCTCACAGGAACAACGGGAATACAACGCCAGCCATCAAATTAGCACCAGAATCACTAAACATCTCAGAAATAGTTCAGTATAATCATACTGAATGTGTTTCAGGGTGAAGTTTTCCTTTAAATCGAGCTCACATAATGTGTTAAACTCACCATATTCCTTCAGCGCTTTGGCCTCTGATTCTCGTTGAGATCTCTTTTCCTGCACCTGATGCTGAAGAGCTTCTTCATCAATCTACACAACAGGTTACACTTTATCATGAACATGTCAGATTCAACTTTAGGAAATAAGTAAATCATTAGTTCATTGCTCACTCCTATAGTCCGGACTTTGGTGTTGAAAATGCGCTCTTGTCTCTGCAGCTCTCGGTTTCTTCTCCTGTCCAGATGAGCGGCTGCGATGCGGTCGGATATCAGCTCCACTCGGTTCATTTCCGTCAGCGGTCACTTACATGAACTTTTACCGACTTTTAACGGCGTTTTTACGATTTATCTATTTATTTATTTATTGGTCGTGCAGCAAACCTTCACCCTGGGAACCTTCTCACCGCATACACTCACCGTTGCTAGGAAACACGAAAGCGCGAGCGCCATCTATCGAATCCGATTCTTGAATCACTGTAATCAATGTTTGGGAATTGATTCCTTGAGTCGATTCAATTAAACATGAATCCAAGGAGAGACTGCAGTGTGTATATGTACTTCAGTAATAAATAACTGTAGATGTAGTAAAAAATCTGAGCGTAGCACCTAAAGTTTCACACAAAAATCCTGACAAAACACTTTTTACAAGGACTTTTATTCATTATTATTATTTTTTTAATTTCGTTTATTGAATTCACAAACTAAGAAAATGAGCTTTTATGAAAGAAAAGAGTTTAATATTATTTTTGAAAGCTGGTATGAACGACAAGGGATCTCGACACATTGACACATAATAATTAATTACTATTATCCAACAACTCCTGAATTCTTGCATCTAATTCGTCAGAAGTTGTTGATTAATTTTCTAACAGCACCTCTGACAGTAGTTCCAGCTGTAAGGCAAATGAAATGTTTATATTAATGAGTTTGTTTTAATATGTTATCGTTTCTATAGTAACAGCTCGTTCACTGTAAATGTAAATTTTTGAACAGGATGATCGGAGTAATATCGGTGTATATCGGTGTATATCGGTAAAAGGATGCTGAGGTTAGAGCTGCCAGGCAGGAGGCCGAGAGGAAGACCAAAGAGGAGGTTTATGGATGTAGTGAAGGAGGACATGAAGGTAGTCGGTCTGAGAGAAGAGGATGCAGGGGATAGGGCTAGATGGAGGCAGATGATTCGCTGTGGCGACCCCTGAAGGGAACAGCCGAAAGGAAAAGAAGATGATCGGTGTAAATTGTTATTTTGTGTTCTGGGAAATGTAAATGTCTTATGTAGCTTCTGAAGGGCAGTACAAAATGAAAAAAAAAAAAAGATCTTTAAACAAAATAACAATTTACATCGATCATCCTGTTCAAAAGTTTAACCCTTTAATAATGTTCTAATGCTGGAATGCAGTGTTTTCCTTTCTGCAAACAGAACACTTCTCATTTAGGCCAAAACTTTCTATTTTGGTCTCATCCGTCCACAAAAATTGTTCCAATAGCCTTCTAGTTGGTCCATGTGGTCTTTAGCAAATGCAGACAGGCAGCAGTGATCTTTTTGGAGAGCAGTGGCTTTCTCCTTGCAACCCTGCCATGCACACCATTGTTGTTCAGTGTTCTCCTGATGGTGGACTCATGAACATTAACATTAGCCAATGTGAGAGAGGCCTTTAGTGCTTAGAAGTTACCCTGGGTTCCTTTATGACCTTGCAGACTATTACACATCTTGCTCTTGGAGTGATCTTTGTTGGTCGACTACTCCTGGGGAGGGTAACAATGGTCTTGAATTTCCTGCATTTGTACACCATCTGTCTGCCTGTTCATTGGTGGAGTCCAAACACTTTAGAGATGGTTTTGTAACCTTTTCCAGCCCGATGAGCTTCAACAACTCCACACTTCCACAAATATGCGTTGTGAAGATCAGGCTCTTATAGATCCCTGTTCTTTAAATAAAACGGGGCGCTCACTCACACCTGATTGTCGTCCCATTGATTGAAAACACCTGACCCTAATTTCACCTTCAAAAATTAACTGTTAATCCTAGAGGTTCACATACTTTTGCCACCTCACAGATATGTAATAATGGATCATTTTCATCAATAAATAAATGACCAAGTATAATATTTTTGTCTCATTTGTTTAACTGGGTTCTCTTTGTCTACTTTTAGGACTTGTGTGAAAATCTGATGTTTTAGCTCATGTTTATGCAGATATATAGAAAATTCCAAAAGGGTTCACAAACTTTCAAGCACCACTGTAACTTTAGGTTTTCCATGTCTCAGGACAGAGTGCTTTGTGCTTAGAAATTTCCCAATAATAACTGACCTGTTTTGTGGACCACAAGATTAATTGTAATTATAAAAGATGAAAGAACACCAGGTGTCGTTCATTAATAAACTGTAAATTGTAATCATTGGCAAATTAGAAAGTAATCCACCTCAAGTTGTTAACAGTAACTCCACTTTGCGATGGACTGTATCACACCACCCCAGATTAATGTGTTAATCCTTACATTGATCTTCACATTACATCCTTATATTCCATATTAATAAACAAGACATTTGTTGTTGTAAGGACATTTGATTAAAAAAAAAAAAAAAACTACAAAGAACAATTATTCGTATATAATATCCTATGTTTTGGATTCTTGTACGCTTGTAGGCATTTACATATTGTACATCACATTAGAGTTTAACTTGAACAATGTGCAGGTAGAGAAACTGACAGTAAATGCAAATGAGACAGGAAAACCTTCAGAAGAGTTTGATAACATGTTGAATCTCCCACTGTTGTCCTGAGCAGTTCTGAATAATAAGAGTGTGATGGTGTATTTCCACACATCTGTTTGTCTTTCGGTTGCGCAGTTCTCCACCCTGCATACAACACAGCGATGATGAGCATACACCCGGCAAAACTGCTGTTATTTCTATGCAAACACTTCTTTTAATTAGCTTATTGTCAAAAAACCCCTCTGATGAATGATTTACAGCACCTGTTTAAAATCCCAGTGAATGCCCATATTTTTCATCAAGGCGTCTTTGCATGGATATAAACCAGGGACATTCCCTGTGCCAGGATCCACCAGACACCTGTTATCATTGTATTTATGAGACTTGATCCCACCAATATAAAACTCACCACTTTCTCGGTAAAAGGTACGCTGTGAAAACAAACAGAGAGATCAGATCAGTCCTTGTATGTCAGTGGTGTGTGTGAAGAGTGACAGGTGGTGAATTAGTGCAGGTGTCGTTACAGGTACTCACGTGAGGACTATAATAGTGGCATGCATAGGCTACAGGGATATGACCTGGTACAGGACCTTGATCCAAGCACAGCTGTGCATTTAAATTTTTCATCTTTAAGGTGAAAAATATAAGGAGGAATTTAATCAAAAAAACACATCAATTTATCTGAAAAAATGCATTCTTTTAGGCTTTAAATGTTAAAATATTAAGACTTGTTTGTTCTGAAAATGAACAGTTTTTGGATGCATTTCAGTCAATGACACATAACTCTGTTAAGCTTGAAATGTAGTAGTCTGACACTTCCTAAAGCAGTAAAGCTCCAATCTAAATTCCTTCTTTCAAGTTTGAAAAGTTTGTATGTAAACTACTGTAGTTCTACGCTTAAGTGGCACTGGCACTCACTGAGACCTGGCACTCACTGAGACCTGGATTTCACCAGAGAATTCTGACACACCTGCTGCTTTAGCCTCTGTCTATGCCTTCTCTCATACACCACAAGAAACGGGCAGAGGTGGTGGCACAGGTCTTTTGTTGTCTCAGAGATGGCGTTTCACACCTCTCCATATGTCTCACTTAACCATCTCTTCCTTTGAATTTCACACAGTTTCAGTCACCTCTCCAATCCCCTCTTTATTGTTGTCATTTATCGTCCTCCTGGTCCACTGGGTAACTTCCTGGATGAGATGGATACGCTACTTAGTTTCATCCCTACCGATGACACTCCTCTGACTGTCCTTGGCGACTTCAACCTTCCGTCTGAGAAACTTCACTCCTCCTGTCTTCTGCCTCTTATGGATTCCTTCGCACTGACCTTCAACAGTTCTCCTCCCACTCACAAAGGAGGAAATGTCTTGGATCTCATCTTCACTAGTCCTTCTACAGCCACGAACATGACCACCACCCCACTTCACACCTCTGATCATCACCTGGTATCGTTCAGTCTTTTTCTTCCTATTTCTTCCAAATTTAACTACCAACACCTTTCTGTAACTCATCAGAACCTCCACTCTGTCCCCCCTTCCTCTGTAGCTTCTTGCACCCTTTCAACTCTCCCTGACCCTGATTCCTTTTCTTCTCTACCCTTAGACTCAGCCACTGACACTTTCCTATCCTCTCTCTCCTCAACCATGGATCATCTTTGTCCTCTGTTTACCAAATCTAGGAAGACTTCTTGCCCTGCTCCTTGGCTGTCGGATGTGCTGCGCAGTTGTATAAGAGAACTGAGAACTGAGAAGGTGGAGAAAAACGCATCTTGACACAGATCTTGCTTCTTACCGCGCTCTCTTGTCTCAGTTCTCATTGGATGTGACTTCTGCCAAGACTGCCTTCTACAAGGAAAAGCTTGAAGCTTCTGCCAAAGATCCTCATAAGCTCCACAACATCTTCTCATCACTTCTCAACCCTCCAGCTTCCCCTGCTTCTTCCTTGCTGTCTGCAGAAGACTTTGCCTCCTTCTATGATGAGAAGATCAAGGAAATCTACAAGACCTTCACCTCTGCTCAAACTAATTCTATTCTCACACAGGTCTCTCCTCCTTCTCCGTCACATTTCTCTGTCTCTCCTCCTTCTCTGTCACATTTTTCTACCCTAGCAACACAGGAGATTCAAGAAGTCATCCTGTCCTGCAACCCTACCACCTGTCCACTGGATCCAATTCCCTCCACATTGCTCCAGACCATCCTGCCTGACCTTCTGCCCTTCATCTCTACAATCATCAACGGTTCCCTGTCATCTGGCCAAGTTCCGGGTTCCTTCAAGAAAGCACGGGTTACTCGTATCCTGAAGAAGCCTACACTGGATTCCTCTGACATCAGCAACTACAGACTGGTATCACTTCTCTCTTTCCTTTCTAAAACACTTGAACGCTCCGTATATAATCAACCGTCTCTTTATCTCTTACAGAACCACCTTCAAGATCCATACCAGTCTGGCTTTAAAGCAGCACACTCCACAGAGACTGCCCCCTTGGCCATCACTGAAAAACTTCATGCTGCCAGATCAGCCAAACTGTCCTCTGTCCTCATCCTGCTTGACCTGTCTGCTGCATTTGACACAGTCAACCACAAGATTCTCCTAACTACCCTCAAGAGTCTTGGAATTTGCGGAGCAGCATGGCAATGGTTTGTTTCATACATGGAAGGTCGTTCGTATCAGGTATCATGGGGGGGATCAACATCTGCACCTCGCAGACTCTCTACTGGTGTCCCACAAGGCTCAGTACTTGGTCCTTTCCTCTTTTCTCTCTATTCCCACTCTCTTGGCAAAGTCATCTACTCACATGGGTTCTCTTACCATTGCTATGCTGATGATACTCAACTTATCTTTTCCTTTCCCCTTTCAGACACCACTGCTTCTGCCCAGATCACAGCATGTCTGACTGACATTTCATCGTGGATGGCAGCTCATCAGCTGAAACTCAACCCCAGCAAAACTGAACTGCTCTTCATCTGAGGAGATTCATCCCCATGCCAGGATCTCATGATCTCCTTGGACAACTCCATGATCTCTCCTTCAACTACTGCTCGTAACCTTGGGGTAATCGTGGACAATCAACTGTCCTTTTCATCACATATTACTAATCTAACACGGTCCTGTTGGGTTATCCTTTACAACATTAGAAGGATTCATCCATTTCTAACAACACAGGCCACACAGTTGCTTGTGCAGTCTCTTGTCATTTCCAGACTAGACTACTGCAACTCGCTCCTGGCAGGTCTACCTTTGAGTGCCACCCATCCTCTACAGATGATCCAGAATGTAGCATTGCAGAACGCAACTTGTTTTCAACCTCCCTAAGTTCTCTCACACCACCCCGTTGCTGCGCTCCCTTCACTGGCTTCCAGTAGCTGTACGCATCAGATTCAAAACATTGATGCTTGCTTACAAAGCCAAAAGTGGAACAGCACCCTCTTATCTTAGAGCTCTCATCACCCCACGCACCGCACCACGCTCCCTCAGGTCAACAAGCACTGCTCGACTGGTCCCACCCTCTCTCAGGATGCAAGGTAGATTTGCCTCATTACTTTTCTCTGTTCTGGCACCAAGGTGGTGGAATGAACTTCCCATCAATGTCAGAACAGCTGAGTCGCTGGCTATCTTCAAGAGACGCCTAAAGACATACCTGTTTCTTAAATACTTACCCCTTGATAATTAGTGTTTTCTTCTTCTTCTTCTAAAAAGGGAATATCACTACATCCTTGTTTTATTAAGATCTCAGCTAACAAGTTCTCAGGTAACAAGTAAACTGTGTGTACAGTCAGTGTGCGTGGAGCATGTGCTTTACAAAGAAAAATCATGTAAACAGTGTTGTGCACTGTTGGAAACAACGTTTAAGGAATATTTATAAGAGAGCAATATTGAAATGAGTTTTGTTGTTGTTGTTGTTGCACAAGTTCAGATTTTAGAAAGACTAGTGGAAGAGTAAAAGTAGTGACATACAGAAGTGACATCCAAGCTGCATTTCCCATTGGGGGTGCAAAGTTAATTATTTGCATAAACACCATCCTGTATTTAGTACCTTTAGGTAGAAATGCTCCAAGTTGCAGATTCTTTTAGGCATGTGCTGTTTTGCTCATGTGAAAGTGTTTTACATGGGTGCTATTGTTAGAGAGCCCCCCGCACCAGAGTCGCTCGCGAAATGAACGACTCATTTCCGCATTCCACGCTCCGCGCTGTTACGGAGAACAGCGCACTTCCGCATTCATAAAACCCGTCGGACTGATTCATTCATGAACTCAGGTTTTGTGTACTTTGCCATGTGCTTGTGTTATCGTTTACGTCATGTCTCTGCCCCCGTTTGTTCATTGGTTCTTGGCTTTTTGTTTACGTCATGGCTCCGCCTCCTTATGTTCATAGGTTTTCCATTTTTCAGTGTGATTATAAGTTTCAGGTGTGTCTCATTGTCTTTTGAGATTATTTAAACCGTTTCTTTTGTCCGCTTGGTCGCGGAGTATTACCTAAGTAAGTTAGTCAGTAAGTAAGTAAGTAAGTAAGTAAGTAAAGTAAAGGTAAGTAAAGTAAGTAAGGTGAATGTGTTGCCTTTACCTCGCGGTTCATGGACTATGGATTATTATGGCGAATGCATCCAGCCTCTCTTCCGTGTTACATAACAGCTATAAAGTTTATCAAACTATTAACCTTTTGGAAATCAGGGCCTAAATGAATTATTATTCTAATCAATCAAGCAGTATGCAAATTTTTGCAATCAACTGTACATCTGCAGTTGGTCAACATGCCGGGTGTTCAAGTCTACTGAAAGTCAAAATCAACTGATGCACCCACACCAACTCTTTGCAGATAAGATTGAACACCCGTGGTCAACATTATATGACATAGACTAAGAGGAGGAAGGGAAAGTAACAAAATTATCAACCTACGACCAGAAATGGGGCCACTGATTTGTGGTTTGTATTGCTATTAATCTAGAAGATCCTTCTACGTGGAAATATTTTTGTTAAAGCAATTTGTTTGTACCACAACTGATTAAATTAATGTGATTTTAGAGGCTGTTTAAATTGTTAAGCTGATATGATATTATAATATTATTATAATATTAGAAAGTTTTTAGAAAGAGAAGACTTACTCCTCCGTAGCCCACAAGGTCGATCCAGCTGTCTAGTTTAGGGTAGACGTTCTCCAAATACCACTTGAACGGTTTACAGCCTAGTTTTTCTCGGAGTTTCTTTCTTTCTGACGTATCCCCAATATCAATGCCATGATCCTGTACAGGGAAAAAATTGACATTCAGTGTGCACACAGCACCTTATGCCTTGTAGTACTATTGTCTTGTTACATTGCACTGTTTCTTTCATTGTTCTGTGTCCTTCTTGCTTTTTCCTTGTTTTTGTTTTTTTAGCACCTGGGTCCGAAAGAAACAATATTTCGTTCATCTGTATAATTTGTATGTGGATGAATGACAATAAAGTTAACTTGAAACTAAATGTAAATATAAATGAACAAAACGTGTGGTGTCAGTCTTTTAAAAAAAAAATTTTTATATTGTAATCGCAGACAAATTGCTTTGGTCACATTTACTCTGCTTCATCATGCCACCCCGTTGTTGGTTATTTTTCTATAACATCACACGGAGTGGTTTATTATTCATACATAATACAACCCCAATTCCGAAAAAAGTTGGGACAGTATGGAAAATGATGATAAAACCCAAGAGGAGTGATTTTTAAAAGTACTTTGACTTGTATGTAAACAAAAAACGTATAAAGACAAGGTATTTGATGTTTTTTGCATTTTCCCTACTGTCCCAACTTTTTCGGAATTGGGGTTGTATGATGAGATAACTGGCTCCCAACACATTCTACTAATAAAAAGATACTATATTTAAATAAAACAGCTAATTTGCATTATATTATATAGTAGAGTATCAATAATAAATATCACAGTGTACTCAAGGATTTTTCAGCTATCATTTGTACCCATTGTATGCACTCACTTTAAAGGGAAGGTTCCAGGCTATGTTAACATGATACTTGTACTCATCCATCCAGATGTCAGCCACTCGCAGGGCGTTTCTCTTCATGGCATTGCTCAGGTCGGGCATATACGGCTTGTGGGCTCTCTCTATGTGGGCGATCTTGGAGCAGGGCACTACCTCAATGCTCCCACCACATGTCCATACCTGAACATGAACCCAGAGCAGCTTTTGCTTTACAACTGAATTAAACAGTGAATTAAACAGCAACAGTAAGTTTAATATATCTCACCCGAATACCAAGCTCTACATTTTCTCCACCATAAACCTCCATTCCTGCATCCAGGCTGCCGATCTCACCCAGAAAAGCTCGGTCTGCAACCAGAATTCCCATAACCGAAGGCGACCTTACGAGGGGAAAAAAGAAGTTTCACACAGTTTTCACATCATGGCACAATGATCATTATACTATACCAAGGCATTGTTGAATTCTCAGTTCTGAATAGTTGAATTATTTTCTATAACAGCAACACTGACAAAATAGTGCAGCTGCAAACCTACCGCCTATTAATGTGCTCTTTTTAAATATGATATCGTTTCTATAGCAACAGCTCATTCACAAGGCATGTGCTTCATATAATTTAAGTCTAATAATAAATGGAATAAAAAAAACTGCACTGTTTTTTAATAAAGAAAAAAATGTGTAATTGTTGATGTGGTGAATATTTTTTTTTGTAAGGAGACATTTACTTAACATTTATGGAAGGAGTCTCCAGTGTCAGTGCTTTGTAACAGGTAAAGCTATGGCATAACTGTATTTTTATTTAATTTTATTTTTCTGCTGGAGGGAGGTAACATGCCCCATCAAACCAAATCTATGCGCACACTTTATCCAATTGGTTTGTGTTGAGGCAGTTATTATCATGCAAGCTTGTTGTCAATGTAAACATTATTAGCACGCTAGCAAACATTTGAGCTGTTAGCTTTCCTAATGATCTGGACGTGATTATTAGTTTCTTGAGAAAAGACACACTAATTTAGTATCCGTAACCAAAGTGTATAACTTTAGATTTATGTGCAGTTACTTTTTCTTTTTCTGTCATTTACTTTAACTAAATAAAGTTTGTACTTTTGTACTTTGATGAAAAAACAACATTTACTTGTATATATTTATTTACATGACTACTTGCACTTTTAGTAATGTTTTATGTATACAGTTAATAATGAATATATTTACTTTTATTTCTGATATATTTATTCATTTAGGGTTAAATGTTTTCCCAAACTTATTTTTTCTTCAGCGGATAGCTGCTATTTTAACTGAAGTATTCAGTACTTTCATCACTGCTATAATTCTTATTACTAAATGTTTGTGATAAAATAAAACTGACACATCAGAAAAAAATTATGTTAACCATCTCGGTCTAAATGCCAATCGACTCACTTTCCAGGAATTGAGGCATCGTTGAATGTATACCATTCAGGGCTGAAAGACTCGTACATACACCATAGCGCCCAGTCGAAGGCATGAGCAGCAGGTCTGTACCGGACAACTTCAAGGTCGTAATAATTGACTCGGTCAAACACAGGAGAGACGATGACTGTTCTGTCTGCCTTGATCTGCGCTAGCAATGGCTCTGCCCTGGTGACATTAAAGCAAAATGAGAATGCACATACGAAAACATGAACAAAACAATAAAACAGATGACATCAGCTTTCTGTTCATAATGACCATGTACCATTAAACCAACAATCGAGATATTATATGGATAAGTTTCTGTTTGAACTTATTTCAAATGGATAAGCTTCTGTTTGAACATACAGCCAGGTCCAAGTATTTGGACAGCAACACAATTTTCTTATTTTTGCCTCTGTACACCACCACAATGGATTTGAAATGAAGCAATCAAGATGTGATTGAAGTGTAGACTTTCAGCTTTAATTTTAGGGGTTTAACAAAAATATTACATTAAGTGTTTAGGAATTACAGCCTCGATTTTCACAGGCTCAAAAGTAATTGGTGTTATGAACCAGCTAGTGCTGTGTCTGATAATTGATTGATAAGCAGTTTCATGGCCAGGTGTGGCCTGTTTCCTCATAATTTCATGATAAATTAAGGAGACAAAAGGTCTGCATTTGATTCCAAGTGTTGAATTTGCATTTGGTAGCTGTTCATGGAAACTGTCAATATGTGGTCCAAAGAGATGTTGATGAAAGTGAGGGAGGCCATCATTAGGCTAAAAAAAAACCAGCAGAAACTTTAGGAGTGGCCAAATCAACAATTTGGTACATTCTTAAAAAGAAGGAATGCCAAAAGGCCTGTAAGACAACTAAAGTGGATGAATTCAGAATTCTTTCCTTGTTGAAGAAACACCCCTTCACAACATCTAGCCAA